>OZ024859.1:31267916-31850416 GCA_964017155.1 Oasisia sp. SBJ-2009
ACTCCACCCAACCTCCGCACTCCACCCAACGTTCGCACTCAACCCAACCTCCCCACTTCACCCAACCTCCCCACTCCACCCAACCTCCCCACTTCACCCAACGTCCCCACTCCACCCAACCTCCTCACTCCACCCAACCTCCCCACTTCACCCTGCTTCCCCACTTCACCCAACCTCCCCACTCCACCCAACCTCCGCACTGCACCCAACCTTCGCTCTCAACCTAACCTCCCCACTTCACCCAACCTCCCAACTCCACCCAACCTCCCTACTTCACCCAACCTCCGCACTCCATCCAACCTCCGCACTCCACCCAACCTCCGCACTCCAACCAACTTCCGCACACCACCCAACCTCCGCACTCCACCCAACTTCCGCACTCCACCCAACCTCCGCACTCCACCCAACCTCCGCACTCCACCCAAACTCCGCACTCCACCAAACTTCCGCACTCCACGCAACCTCCCCACTCCAACCAACCTCCCCACTCCACACAACCTCCCCATTCCACTATACCTCCCCACTTCACCCAACCTCCACACTCCACCCAACCTCCCCACTTCACCCAAACTCGGCACTCCATCCAACCTCCGCACTCCACCCAACCTCCGCACTCCACCCAACTTCCGCACTCCACCCAACATCCGCACTCCACCCAACCTCCCCACTCCAACCAACCTCCCCACTCCACACAGCCTCCCCACTCCACCCAACCTCCCCACTCCACCCAACCTCCCCACTTCACCCAACCTCCCCACTCCACCCAACCTCCCCACTTCACCCAAACTCGGCACTCCATCCAACTTCCGCACTCCACCCAACCTCCCCACTCCACCCAACCTCCCCACTCCACCCAACCTCCCCACTTCACCCAACCTCCCCATTCCACTATACCTCCCCACTTATCCCAACCTCCCCATTCCACCCAACCTCCCCACTTCACCCAAACTCGGCACTCCATCCAACTTCCGCACTCCACCCAACCTCCGCACTCCACCCGACCTCCCAACTTCACCCAACCTCCCCACTTCACCAAACCTCCCCACTCCACCCAACCTCCCCAAATCACCCAACCTCCCCTCTCCACCCAACATCCCCACTCCACCCAACCTCCGCACTCCACCCAACTTCCCCACTCCACCCAACCTCCTCACTCCACCCAACCTCCCCACTTCACCCTACCTCCCCACTTCACCCAACCTCCCCACTCCACCCAACCTCCGCACTGCACCCAACCTTCGCTCTCAACCTAACCTCCCCACTTCACCCAACCTCCCAACTCCACCCAACCTCCCCACTTCACCCAACCTCCGCACTCCATCCAACCTCCGCACTCCACCCAACCTCCGCACTCCAACTAACTTCCGCACACCACCCAACCTCCGCACTCCACCCAACTTCCGCACTCCACCCAACTTCCGCACTCCACCCAACCTCCGCACTCCACCCAAACTCCGCACTCCACCAAACTTCCGCACTCCACGCAACCTCCCCACTCCAACCAACCTCCCCACTCCACCCAACCTCCCCACTCCACCCAACCTCCCCACGCCACCCAACCTCCCCACTTCACCCAACCTCCCCACTTCACCCAACCTCCCCACTCCACCCAACCTCCCCACTTCACCCAAACTCGGCACTCCATCCAACCTCCGCACTCCACCCAACCTCCGCACTCCACCCAACTTCCGCACTCCACCCAACTTCCGCACTCCACCCAACTTCCGCACTCCACCCAACTTCAGCACTCCACCCAACCTCCGCATTCCACCCAAACTCCGCACTCCACCAAACTTCCGCACTCCACGCAACCTCCCCACTCCAACCAACCTCCCCACTCCACCCAGCCGCCCCACTCCACCCAACCTCCCCACTCCACCCAACCTCCCCACTTCACCCAACCTCCCCATTCCACTATACCTCCCCACTTCACCCAACCTCCCCACTCCACCCAACCTCCCCACTTCACCCAAACTCGGCACTCCATCCAACTTCCGCACTCCACCCAACCTCCGCACTCCACCCAACCTCCCCACTTCACCCAACCTCCCCACTTCACCAAACCTCCCCACTCCACCCAACCTCCCCAAATCACCCAACCTCCCCTCTCCACCCAACATCCCCACTCCACCCAACCTCCCCAATCCACCCAACCTCCCCACCCCAACCAACCTCCCCACTTCACTTAACCTTCCCACTTCACCCAACCTCCCCACTTCACCGAACCTCCCCACTCCATCCAACCTCCGCACTCCACCCAACGTGCGCACTCAACCCAACCTCCCCACTTCACCCAACCTCCCCACTCCACCCAACCTCCCCACTTCACCCAACCTCCCCACTCCACCCAACCTCCTCACTCCACCCAACCTCCCCACTTCACCCTACCTCCCCACTTCACCCAACCTCCCCACTCCACCCAACCTCCCCACTTCACCCAACCTCCCCACTCCACCCAACCTCCTCACTCCACCCAACCTCCCCACTTCACCCTACCTCCCCACTTCACCCAACCTCCCCACTCCACCCAACCTTCGCTCTCAACCTAACCTCCCCACTTCACCCAACCTCCGCACTCCATCCAACCTCCGCACTCCACCCAACCTCCGCACTCCACCCAACTTCCGCACTCCACCCAACCTCCACACTCCACCCAAACTCCGCACTCCACCAAACTTCCGCACTCCACGCAACCTCCCCACTCCAACCAACCTCCCCACTCCACCCAACCTCCCCACTCCACCCAACCTCCCCACGCCACCCAACCTCCCCACTTCACCCAACCTCCTCATTCCACTATACCTCCCCACTTCACCCAACCTCCCCACTCCACCCAACCTCCCCACTTCACCCAAACTCGGCACTCCAGCCAACCTCCGGACTCCAGCCAACCTCTGCACTCTAACCAACTTCCGCACTCCACCCAACCTCCGCACTCCACCCAACCTCCCCACTCCACCCAACCTCCCCACTCCACCCAACGTTCGCACTCAACCCAACCTCCCCACTTCACCCAACCTCCCCACTCCACCCAACCTCCCCACTTCACCCAACGTCCCCACTCCACCCAACCTCTTCACTCCACCCAACCTCCCCACTTCACCCTGCTTCCCCACTTCACCCAACCTCCCCACTCCACCCAACCTCCGCACTGCACCCAACCTTCGCTCTCAACCTAACCTCCCCACTTCACCCAACCTCCCAACTCCACCCAACCTCCCTACTTCACCCAACCTCCGCACTCCATCCAACCTCCGCACTCCACCCAACCTCCGCACTCCAACCAACTTCCGCACACCACCCAACCTCCGCACTCCACCCAACTTCCGCACTCCACCCAACCTCCGCACTCCACCCAACCTCCGCACTCCACCCAATCTCCGCACTCCACCCAACTTCCGCACTCCACCCAACCTCCACACTCCACCCAACCTCCCCACTTCACCCAAACTCGGCACTCCATCCAACCTCCGCACTCCACCCAACCTCCGCACTCCACCCAACTTCCGCACTCCACCCAACATCCGCACTCCACCCAACCTCCCCACTCCAACCAACCTCCCCACTCCACCCAGCCTCCCCACTCCACCCAACCTCCCCACTCCACCCAACCTCCCCACTTCACCCAACCTCCCCACTCCACCCAACCTCCCCACTTCACCCAAACTCGGCACTCCATCCAACTTCCGCACTCCACCCAACCTCCCCACTCCACCCAACCTCCCCACTCCACCCAACCTCCCCACTTCACCCAACCTCCCCATTCCACTATACCTCCCCACTTATCCCAACCTCCCCATTCCACCCAACCTCCCCACTTCACCCAAACTCGGCACTCCATCCAACTTCCGCACTCCACCCAACCTCCGCACTCCACCCGACCTCCCAACTTCACCCAACCTCCCCACTTCACCAAACCTCCCCACTCCACCCAACCTCCCCAAATCACCCAACCTCCCCTCTCCACCCAACATCCCCACTCCACCCAACCTCCCCACTCCACCCAACCTCCACACTCCACCCAACCTCCCCACTTCACCCAACCTTCCCACTTCACCCAACCTCCCCACTTCACCGAAACTCCCCACTCCACCCAACCTCCGCACTCCACCCAACGTTCGCACTCAACCCAACCTCCCCACTTCACCCAACCTCCCCACTCCACCCAACCTCCCCACTTCACCAACGTCCCCACTACACCCAACCTCCTCACTCCACCCAACCTCCCCACTTCACCCTACCTCCCCACTTCACCCAACCTCCCCACTCCACCCAACCTCCGCACTGCACCCAACCTTCGCTCTCAACCTAACCTCCCCACTTCACTCAACCTCCCAACTCCACCCAACCTCCCCACTTCACCCAACCTCCGCACTCCATCCAACCTCCGCACTCCACCCAACCTCCGCACTCCAACCAACTTCCGCACACCACCCAACCTCCGCACTCCACCCAACTTCCGCACTCTACCCAACTTCCGCACTCCACCCAACCTCCGCACTCCACCCAAACTCCGCACTCCACCAAACTTCCGCACTCCACGCAACCTCCCCACTCCAACCAACCTCCCCACTCCAACCAACCTCCCCACTCCACCCAACCTCCCCACTCCACCCAACCTCCCCACGCCACCCAACCTCCCCACTTCACCCAACCTCCCCATTCCACTATACCTCCCCACTTCACCCAACATCCCCACTCCACCCAACCTCCCCACTCCACCCAACCTCCACACTCCACCCAACCTCCCCACTTCACCCAACCTTCCCACTTCACCCAACCTCCCCACTTCACCGAAACTCCCCACTCCACCCAACCTCCGCACTCCACCCAACGTTCGCACTCAACCCAACCTCCCCACTTCACCCAACCTCCCCACTCCACCCAACCTCCCCACTTCACCAACGTCCCCACTCCACCCAACCTCCTCACTCCACCCAACCTCCCCACTTCACCCTACCTCCCCACTTCACCCAACCTCCCCACTCCACCCAACCTCCGCACTGCACCCAACCTTCGCTCTCAACCTAACCTCCCCACTTCACCCAACCTCCCAACTCCACCCAACCTCCCCACTTCACCCAACCTCCGCACTCCATCCAACCTCCGCACTCCACCCAACCTCCGCACTCCAACCAACTTCCGCACACCACCCAACCTCCGCACTCCACCCAACTTCCGCACTCTACCCAACTTCCGCACTCCACCCAACCTCCGCACTCCACCCAAACTCCGCACTCCACCAAACTTCCGCACTCCACGCAACCTCCCCACTCCAACCAACCTCCCCACTCCAACCAACCTCCCCACTCCACCCAACCTCCCCACGCCACCCAACCTCCCCACTTCACCCAACCTCCCCATTCCACTATACCTCCCCACTTCACCCAACCTCCCCACTCCACCCAACCTCCCCACTTCACCCAAACTCGGCACTCCATCCAACCTCCGCACTCCACCCAACCTCCGCACTCCACCCAACTTCCGCACTCCACCCAACTTCCGCACTCCACCCAACTTCCCACTCCACCCAACCTCCGCATTCAACCCAAACTCCGCACTCCACCAAACTTCCGCACACCACGCAACCTCCCCACTCCAACCAACCTCCCCACTCCACCCAGCCTCCCCACTCCACCCAACCTCCCCACTCCACCTAACCTCCCCACTTCACCCAACCTCCCCATTCCACTATACCTCCCCACTTCACCCAACCTCCCCACTCCACCCAACCTCCCCACTTCACCCAAACTCGGCACTCCATCCAACTTCCGCACTCCACCCAACCTCCCCACTCCACCCAACCTCCCCACTCCACCCAACCTCCCCACTTCACCCAACCTCCCCATTGCACTATACCTCCCCACTTAACCCAACCTCCCCACTCCACCCAACCTCCCCACTTCACCCAAACTCGGCACTCCATCCAACTTCCGCACTGCACCCAACCTCCGCACTCCACCCAACCTCCCCACTTCACCCAACCTCCCCATTTCACCAAACCTCCCCACTCCACCCAACCTCCCCAAATCACCCAACCTCCCCTCTCCACCCAACATCCCCACACCACCCAACCTCCCCACTCCACCCAACCTTCCCACTTCACCCAACCTCCCCACTTCACCGAACCTCCCCACTCCACCCAACCTCCGCACTCCGCCCAACGTTCGCACTCAACCCAACCTCCTCACTTCACCCAACCTCCCCACTCCACCCAACCTCCCCACTTCACCCAACGTCCCCACTCCACCCAACCTCCTCACTCCACCCAACCTCCACACTTCACCCTACCTCCCCACTTCACCCAACCTCTCCACTCCACCCAACCTCCGCACTCCACTCAACCTTCGCACTCAACCCAACCTCCCCACTTCACCCAACCTCCCAACTCCACCCAACCTCCCCACTTCACCCAACCTCCGCACTCCATCCAACCTCCGCACTGCACCCAATCTCCGCACTCCACCCAACCTCCCCACTTCACCCAACCTCCGCACTCCATCCAACCTCCGCACTCCACCCAGCCTCCGCACTCCACCCAACTTCCGCACTCCACCCAACTTCCGCACTCCACCAAACTTCCGCACTCCACCCAACCTCCGCATTCCACCCAAACTCCGCACTCCACCAAACTTCCGCACTCCACCCAGCCTTCCCACTCCACCCAACCTCCTCACTCCACCCAACCTCCCCACTTCACCCTGCTTCCCCACTTCACCCAACCTCCCCACTCCACCCAACCTCCGCACTGCACCCAACCTTCGCTCTCAACCTAACCTCCACACTTCACCCAACCTCCCAACTCCACCCAACCTCCCTACTTCACCCAACCTCCGCACTCCATCCAACCTCCGCACTCCACCCAACCTCCGCACTCCAACCAACTTCCGCACACCACCCAACCTCCGCACTCCACCCAACTTCCGCACTCCACCCAACCTCCGCACTCCACCCAACCTCCGCACTCCACCCAAACTCCGCACTCCACCAAACTTCCGCACTCCACGCAACCTCCCCACTCCAACCAACCTCCCCACTCCACACAACCTCCCCATTCCACTATACCTCCCCACTTCACCCAACCTCCACACTCCACCCAACTTCCGCACTCCACCCAAACTCGGCACTCCATCCAACCTCCCCACTTCACCCAACCTCCCCACTCCACCCAACCTCCCCACTTCACCCAAACTCGGCACTCCATCCAACTTCCGCACTCCACCCAACCTCCCCACTCCACCCAACCTCCCCACTCCACCCATCCTCCCCACTTCACCCAACTTCCCATTCCACTATACCTCCCCACTTATCCCAACCTCCCCATTCCACCCAACCTCCCCACTTCACCCAAACTCGGCACTCCATCCAACTTCCGCACTCCACCCAACCTCCGCACTCCACCCGACCTCCCCACTTCACCCAACCTCCCCACTTCACCAAACCTCCCCACTCCACCCAACCTCCCCAAATCACCCAACCTCCCCTCTCCACCCAACATCCCCACTCCACCCAACCTCCCCACTCCACCCAACCTCCACACTCCACCCAACCTCCCCACTTCACCCAACCTTCCCACTTCACCCAACCTCCCCACTTCACCGAAACTCCCCACTCCACCCAACCTCCGCACTCCACCCAACGTTCGCACTCAACCCAACCTCCCCACTTCACCCAACCTCCCCACTCCACCCAACCTCCCCACTTCACCAACGTCCCCACTCCACCCAACCTCCTCACTCCACCCAACCTCCCCACTTCACCCTACCTCCCCACTTCACCCAACCTCCCCACTCCACCCAACCTCCGCACTGCACCCAACCTTCGCTCTCAACCTAACCTCCCCACTTCACCCAACCTCCCAACTCCACCCAACCTCCCCACTTCACCCAACCTCCGCACTCCATCCAACCTCCGCACTCCACCCAACCTCCGCACTCCAACCAACTTCCGCACACCACCCAACCTCCCCACTCCACCCAACCTCCACACTCCACCCAACCTCCCCACTTCACCCAACCTTCCCACTTCACCCAACCTCCCCACTTCACCGAAACTCCCCACTCCACCCAACCTCCGCACTCCACCCAACGTTCGCACTCAACCCAACCTCCCCACTTCACCCAACCTCCCCACTCCACCCAACCTCCCCACTTCACCAACGTCCCCACTCCACCCAACCTCCTCACTCCACCCAACCTCCCCACTTCACCCTACCTCCCCACTTCACCCAACCTCCCCACTCCACCCAACCTCCGCACTGCACCCAACCTTCGCTCTCAACCTAACCTCCCCACTTCACCCAACCTCCCAACTCCACCCAACCTCCCCACTTCACCCTACCTCCCCACTTCACCCAACCTCCCCACTCCACCCAACTTTCGCTCTCAACCTAACCTCCCCACTTCACCCAACCTCCCAACTCCACCCAACCTCCCCACTTCACCCAACCTCCGCACTCCATCCAACCTCCGCACTCCACCCAACCTCCGCACTCCACCCAACTTCCGCACTCCACCCAACCTCCGCACTCCACCCAAACTCCGCACTCCACCAAACTTCCGCACTCCACGCAACCTCCCCACTCCAACCAACCTCCCCACTCCACCCAACCTCCCCACTCCACCCAACCTCCCCACGCCACCCAACCTCCCCACTTCACCCAACCTCCTCATTCCACTATACCTCCCCACTTCACCCAACCTCCCCACTCCACCCAACCTCCCCACTTCACCCAAACTCGGCACTCCATCCAACCTCCGCACTCCAGCCAACCTCTGCACTCTAACCAACTTCCGCACTCCACCCAACCTCCGCACTCCACCCAACCTCCCCACTCCACCCAACCTCCCCACTCCACCCAACCTCCCCACTTCACCCAACCTTCCCACTTCACCCAACCTCCCCACTTCACCGAACCTCCCCACTCCACCCAACCTCCGCACTCCACCCAACGTTCGCACTCAACCCAACCTCCCCACTTCACCCAACCTCCCCACTCCACCCAACCTCCCCACTTCACCCAACGTCCCCACTCCACCCAACCTCCTCACTCCACCCAACCTCCCCACTTCACCCTGCTTCCCCACTTCACCCAACCTCCCCACTCCACCCAACCTCCGCACTGCACCCAACCTTCGCTCTCAACCTAACCTCCCCACTTCACCCAACCTCCCAACTCCACCCAACCTCCCTACTTCACCCAACCTCCGCACTCCATCCAACCTCCGCACTCCACCCAACCTCCGCACTCCAACCAACTTCCGCACACCACCCAACCTCCGCACTCCACCCAACTTCCGCACTCCACCCAACCTCCGCACTCCACCCAACCTCCGCACTCCACCCAAACTCCGCACTCCACCAAACTTCCGCACTCCACGCAACCTCCCCACTCCAACCAACCTCCCCACTCCACACAACCTCCCCATTCCACTATACCTCCCCACTTCACCCAACCTCCACACTCCACCCAACCTCCCCACTTCACCCAAACTCGGCACTCCATCCAACCTCCGCACTCCACCCAACCTCCGCACTCCACCCAACTTCCGCACTCCACCCAACATCCGCACTCCACCCAACCTCCCCACTCCAACCAACCTCCCCACTCCACACAGCCTCCCCACTCCACCCAACCTCCCCACTCCACCCAACCTCCCCACTTCACCCAACCTCCCCACTCCACCCAACCTCCCCACTTCACCCAAACTCGGCACTCCATCCAACTTCCGCACTCCACCCAACCTCCCCACTCCACCCAACCTCCCCACTCCACCCAACCTCCCCACTTCACCCAACCTCCCCATTCCACTATACCTCCCCACTTATCCCAACCTCCCCATTCCACCCAACCTCCCCACTTCACCCAAACTCGGCACTCCATCCAACTTCCGCACTCCACCCAACCTCCGCACTCCACCCGACCTCCCAACTTCACCCAACCTCCCCACTTCACCAAACTTCCCCACTCCACCCAACCTCCCCAAATCACCCAACCTCCCCTCTCCACCCAACATCCCCACTCCACCCAACCTCCGCACTCCACCCAACTTCCCCACTCCACCCAACCTCCTCACTCCACCCAACCTCCCCACTTCACCCTACCTCCCCACTTCACCCAACCTCCCCACTCCACCCAACCTCCGCACTGCACCCAACCTTCGCTCTCAACCTAACCTCCCCACTTCACCCAACCTCCCAACTCCACCCAACCTCCCCACTTCACCCAACCTCCGCACTCCATCCAACCTCCGCACTCCACCCAACCTCCGCACTCCAACTAACTTCCGCACACCACCCAACCTCCGCACTCCACCCAACTTCCGCACTCCACCCAACTTCCGCACTCCACCCAACCTCCGCACTCCACCCAAACTCCGCACTCCACCAAACTTCCGCACTCCACGCAACCTCCCCACTCCAACCAACCTCCCCACTCCACCCAACCTCCCCACTCCACCCAACCTCCCCACGCCACCCAACCTCCCCACTTCACCCAACCTCCTCATTCCACTATACCTCCCCACTTCACCCAACCTCCCCACTCCACCCAACCTCCCCACTTCACCCAAACTCGGCACTCCATCCAACCTCCGCACTCCAGCCAACCTCTGCACTCTAACCAACTTCCGCACTCCACCCAACCTCCGCACTCCACCCAACCTCCCCACTCCACCCAACCTCCCCACTCCACCCAACCTCCCCACTTCACCCAACCTTCCCACTTCACCCAACCTCCCCACTTCACCGAACCTCCCCACTCCACCCAACCTCCGCACTCCACCCAACGTTCGCACTCAACCCAACCTCCCCACTTCACCCAACCTCCCCACTCCACCCAACCTCCCCACTTCACCCAACGTCCCCACTCCACCCAACCTCCTCACTCCACCCAACCTCCCCACTTCACCCTGCTTCCCCACTTCACCCAACCTCCCCACTCCACCCAACCTCCGCACTGCACCCAACCTTCGCTCTCAACCTAACCTCCCCACTTCACCCAACCTCCCAACTCCACCCAACCTCCCTACTTCACCCAACCTCCGCACTCCATCCAACCTCCGCACTCCACCCAACCTCCGCACTCCAACCAACTTCCGCACACCACCCAACCTCCGCACTCCACCCAACTTCCGCACTCCACCCAACCTCCGCACTCCACCCAACCTCCGCACTCCACCCAAACTCCGCACTCCACCAAACTTCCGCACTCCACGCAACCTCCCCACTCCAACCAACCTCCCCACTCCACACAACCTCCCCATTCCACTATACCTCCCCACTTCACCCAACCTCCACACTCCACCCAACCTCCCCACTTCACCCAAACTCGGCACTCCATCCAACCTCCGCACTCCACCCAACCTCCGCACTCCACCCAACTTCCGCACTCCACCCAACATCCGCACTCCACCCAACCTCCCCACTCCAACCAACCTCCCCACTCCACACAGCCTCCCCACTCCACCCAACCTCCCCACTCCACCCAACCTCCCCACTTCACCCAACCTCCCCACTCCACCCAACCTCCCCACTTCACCCAAACTCGGCACTCCATCCAACTTCCGCACTCCACCCAACCTCCCCACTCCACCCAACCTCCCCACTCCACCCAACCTCCCCACTTCACCCAACCTCCCCATTCCACTATACCTCCCCACTTATCCCAACCTCCCCATTCCACCCAACCTCCCCACTTCACCCAAACTCGGCACTCCATCCAACTTCCGCACTCCACCCAACCTCCGCACTCCACCCGACCTCCCAACTTCACCCAACCTCCCCACTTCACCAAACCTCCCCACTCCACCCAACCTCCCCAAATCACACAACCTCCCCTCTCCACCCAACATCCCCACTCCACCCAACCTCCGCACTCCACCCAACTTCCCCACTCCACCCAACCTCCTCACTCCACCCAACCTCCCCACTTCACCCTACCTCCCCACTTCACCCAACCTCCCCACTCCACCCAACCTCCGCACTGCACCCAACCTTCGCTCTCAACCTAACCTCCCCACTTCACCCAACCTCCCAACTCCACCCAACCTCCCCACTTCACCCAACCTCCGCACTCCATCCAACCTCCGCACTCCACCCAACCTCCGCACTCCAACTAACTTCCGCACACCACCCAACCTCCGCACTCCACCCAACTTCCGCACTCCACCCAACTTCCGCACTCCACCCAACCTCCGCACTCCACCCAAACTCCGCACTCCACCAAACTTCCGCACTCCACGCAACCTCCCCACTCCAACCAACCTCCCCACTCCACCCAACCTCCCCACTCCACCCAACCTCCCCACGCCACCCAACCTCCCCACTTCACCCAACCTCCCCACTTCACCCAACCTCCCCACTCCACCCAACCTCCCCACTTCACCCAAACTCGGCACTCCATCCAACCTCCGCACTCCACCCAACCTCCGCACTCCACCCAACTTCCGCACTCCACCCAACTTCCGCACTCCACCCAACTTCCGCACTCCACCCAACTTCAGCACTCCACCCAACCTCCGCATTCCACCCAAACTCCGCACTCCACCAAACTTCCGCACTCCACGCAACCTCCCCACTCCAACCAACCTCCCCACTCCACCCAGCCGCCCCACTCCACCCAACCTCCCCACTCCACCCAACCTCCCCACTTCACCCAACCTCCCCATTCCACTATACCTCCCCACTTCACCCAACCTCCCCACTCCACCCAACCTCCCCACTTCACCCAAACTCGGCACTCCATCCAACTTCCGCACTCCACCCAACCTCCGCACTCCACCCAACCTCCCCACTTCACCCAACCTCCCCACTTCACCAAACCTCCCCACTCCACCCAACCTCCCCAAATCACCCAACCTCCCCTCTCCACCCAACATCCCCACTCCACCCAACCTCCCCAATCCACCCAACCTCCCCACCCCAACCAACCTCCCCACTTCACTTAACCTTCCCACTTCACCCAACCTCCCCACTTCACCGAACCTCCCCACTCCATCCAACCTCCGCACTCCACCCAACGTGCGCACTCAACCCAACCTCCCCACTTCACCCAACCTCCCCACTCCACCCAACCTCCCCACTTCACCCAACCTCCCCACTCCACCCAACCTCCTCACTCCACCCAACCTCCCCACTTCACCCTACCTCCCCACTTCACCCAACCTCCCCACTCCACCCAACCTCCCCACTTCACCCAACCTCCCCACTCCACCCAACCTCCTCACTCCACCCAACCTCCCCACTTCACCCTACCTCCCCACTTCACCCAACCTCCCCACTCCACCCAACCTTCGCTCTCAACCTAACCTCCCCACTTCACCCAACCTCCGCACTCCATCCAACCTCCGCACTCCACCCAACCTCCGCACTCCACCCAACTTCCGCACTCCACCCAACCTCCACACTCCACCCAAACTCCGCACTCCACCAAACTTCCGCACTCCACGCAACCTCCCCACTCCAACCAACCTCCCCACTCCACCCAACCTCCCCACTCCACCCAACCTCCCCACGCCACCCAACCTCCCCACTTCACCCAACCTCCTCATTCCACTATACCTCCCCACTTCACCCAACCTCCCCACTCCACCCAACCTCCCCACTTCACCCAAACTCGGCACTCCAGCCAACCTCCGGACTCCAGCCAACCTCTGCACTCTAACCAACTTCCGCACTCCACCCAACCTCCGCACTCCACCCAACCTCCCCACTCCACCCAACCTCCCCACTCCACCCAACGTTCGCACTCAACCCAACCTCCCCACTTCACCCAACCTCCCCACTCCACCCAACCTCCCCACTTCACCCAACGTCCCCACTCCACCCAACCTCTTCACTCCACCCAACCTCCCCACTTCACCCTGCTTCCCCACTTCACCCAACCTCCCCACTCCACCCAACCTCCGCACTGCACCCAACCTTCGCTCTCAACCTAACCTCCCCACTTCACCCAACCTCCCAACTCCACCCAACCTCCCTACTTCACCCAACCTCCGCACTCCATCCAACCTCCGCACTCCACCCAACCTCCGCACTCCAACCAACTTCCGCACACCACCCAACCTCCGCACTCCACCCAACTTCCGCACTCCACCCAACCTCCGCACTCCACCCAACCTCCGCACTCCACCCAATCTCCGCACTCCACCCAACTTCCGCACTCCACCCAACCTCCACACTCCACCCAACCTCCCCACTTCACCCAAACTCGGCACTCCATCCAACCTCCGCACTCCACCCAACCTCCGCACTCCACCCAACTTCCGCACTCCACCCAACATCCGCACTCCACCCAACCTCCCCACTCCAACCAACCTCCCCACTCCACCCAGCCTCCCCACTCCACCCAACCTCCCCACTCCACCCAACCTCCCCACTTCACCCAACCTCCCCACTCCACCCAACCTCCCCACTTCACCCAAACTCGGCACTCCATCCAACTTCCGCACTCCACCCAACCTCCCCACTCCACCCAACCTCCCCACTCCACCCAACCTCCCCACTTCACCCAACCTCCCCATTCCACTATACCTCCCCACTTATCCCAACCTCCCCATTCCACCCAACCTCCCCACTTCACCCAAACTCGGCACTCCATCCAACTTCCGCACTCCACCCAACCTCCGCACTCCACCCGACCTCCCAACTTCACCCAACCTCCCCACTTCACCAAACCTCCCCACTCCACCCAACCTCCCCAAATCACCCAACCTCCCCTCTCCACCCAACATCCCCACTCCACCCAACCTCCCCACTCCACCCAACCTCCACACTCCACCCAACCTCCCCACTTCACCCAACCTTCCCACTTCACCCAACCTCCCCACTTCACCGAAACTCCCCACTCCACCCAACCTCCGCACTCCACCCAACGTTCGCACTCAACCCAACCTCCCCACTTCACCCAACCTCCCCACTCCACCCAACCTCCCCACTTCACCAACGTCCCCACTACACCCAACCTCCTCACTCCACCCAACCTCCCCACTTCACCCTACCTCCCCACTTCACCCAACCTCCCCACTCCACCCAACCTCCGCACTGCACCCAACCTTCGCTCTCAACCTAACCTCCCCACTTCACTCAACCTCCCAACTCCACCCAACCTCCCCACTTCACCCAACCTCCGCACTCCATCCAACCTCCGCACTCCACCCAACCTCCGCACTCCAACCAACTTCCGCACACCACCCAACCTCCGCACTCCACCCAACTTCCGCACTCTACCCAACTTCCGCACTCCACCCAACCTCCGCACTCCACCCAAACTCCGCACTCCACCAAACTTCCGCACTCCACGCAACCTCCCCACTCCAACCAACCTCCCCACTCCAACCAACCTCCCCACTCCACCCAACCTCCCCACTCCACCCAACCTCCCCACGCCACCCAACCTCCCCACTTCACCCAACCTCCCCATTCCACTATACCTCCCCACTTCACCCAACATCCCCACTCCACCCAACCTCCCCACTCCACCCAACCTCCACACTCCACCCAACCTCCCCACTTCACCCAACCTTCCCACTTCACCCAACCTCCCCACTTCACCGAAACTCCCCACTCCACCCAACCTCCGCACTCCACCCAACGTTCGCACTCAACCCAACCTCCCCACTTCACCCAACCTCCCCACTCCACCCAACCTCCCCACTTCACCAACGTCCCCACTCCACCCAACCTCCTCACTCCACCCAACCTCCCCACTTCACCCTACCTCCCCACTTCACCCAACCTCCCCACTCCACCCAACCTCCGCACTGCACCCAACCTTCGCTCTCAACCTAACCTCCCCACTTCACCCAACCTCCCAACTCCACCCAACCTCCCCACTTCACCCAACCTCCGCACTCCATCCAACCTCCGCACTCCACCCAACCTCCGCACTCCAACCAACTTCCGCACACCACCCAACCTCCGCACTCCACCCAACTTCCGCACTCTACCCAACTTCCGCACTCCACCCAACCTCCGCACTCCACCCAAACTCCGCACTCCACCAAACTTCCGCACTCCACGCAACCTCCCCACTCCAACCAACCTCCCCACTCCAACCAACCTCCCCACTCCACCCAACCTCCCCACGCCACCCAACCTCCCCACTTCACCCAACCTCCCCATTCCACTATACCTCCCCACTTCACCCAACCTCCCCACTCCACCCAACCTCCCCACTTCACCCAAACTCGGCACTCCATCCAACCTCCGCACTCCACCCAACCTCCGCACTCCACCCAACTTCCGCACTCCACCCAACTTCCGCACTCCACCCAACTTCCCACTCCACCCAACCTCCGCATTCAACCCAAACTCCGCACTCCACCAAACTTCCGCACACCACGCAACCTCCCCACTCCAACCAACCTCCCCACTCCACCCAGCCTCCCCACTCCACCCAACCTCCCCACTCCACCTAACCTCCCCACTTCACCCAACCTCCCCATTCCACTATACCTCCCCACTTCACCCAACCTCCCCACTCCACCCAACCTCCCCACTTCACCCAAACTCGGCACTCCATCCAACTTCCGCACTCCACCCAACCTCCCCACTCCACCCAACCTCCCCACTCCACCCAACCTCCCCACTTCACCCAACCTCCCCATTGCACTATACCTCCCCACTTAACCCAACCTCCCCACTCCACCCAACCTCCCCACTTCACCCAAACTCGGCACTCCATCCAACTTCCGCACTGCACCCAACCTCCGCACTCCACCCAACCTCCCCACTTCACCCAACCTCCCCATTTCACCAAACCTCCCCACTCCACCCAACCTCCCCAAATCACCCAACCTCCCCTCTCCACCCAACATCCCCACACCACCCAACCTCCCCACTCCACCCAACCTTCCCACTTCACCCAACCTCCCCACTTCACCGAACCTCCCCACTCCACCCAACCTCCGCACTCCGCCCAACGTTCGCACTCAACCCAACCTCCTCACTTCACCCAACCTCCCCACTCCACCCAACCTCCCCACTTCACCCAACGTCCCCACTCCACCCAACCTCCTCACTCCACCCAACCTCCACACTTCACCCTACCTCCCCACTTCACCCAACCTCTCCACTCCACCCAACCTCCGCACTCCACTCAACCTTCGCACTCAACCCAACCTCCCCACTTCACCCAACCTCCCAACTCCACCCAACCTCCCCACTTCACCCAACCTCCGCACTCCATCCAACCTCCGCACTGCACCCAATCTCCGCACTCCACCCAACCTCCCCACTTCACCCAACCTCCGCACTCCATCCAACCTCCGCACTCCACCCAGCCTCCGCACTCCACCCAACTTCCGCACTCCACCCAACTTCCGCACTCCACCAAACTTCCGCACTCCACCCAACCTCCGCATTCCACCCAAACTCCGCACTCCACCAAACTTCCGCACTCCACCCAGCCTTCCCACTCCACCCAACCTCCTCACTCCACCCAACCTCCCCACTTCACCCTGCTTCCCCACTTCACCCAACCTCCCCACTCCACCCAACCTCCGCACTGCACCCAACCTTCGCTCTCAACCTAACCTCCACACTTCACCCAACCTCCCAACTCCACCCAACCTCCCTACTTCACCCAACCTCCGCACTCCATCCAACCTCCGCACTCCACCCAACCTCCGCACTCCAACCAACTTCCGCACACCACCCAACCTCCGCACTCCACCCAACTTCCGCACTCCACCCAACCTCCGCACTCCACCCAACCTCCGCACTCCACCCAAACTCCGCACTCCACCAAACTTCCGCACTCCACGCAACCTCCCCACTCCAACCAACCTCCCCACTCCACACAACCTCCCCATTCCACTATACCTCCCCACTTCACCCAACCTCCACACTCCACCCAACTTCCGCACTCCACCCAAACTCGGCACTCCATCCAACCTCCCCACTTCACCCAACCTCCCCACTCCACCCAACCTCCCCACTTCACCCAAACTCGGCACTCCATCCAACTTCCGCACTCCACCCAACCTCCCCACTCCACCCAACCTCCCCACTCCACCCATCCTCCCCACTTCACCCAACTTCCCATTCCACTATACCTCCCCACTTATCCCAACCTCCCCATTCCACCCAACCTCCCCACTTCACCCAAACTCGGCACTCCATCCAACTTCCGCACTCCACCCAACCTCCGCACTCCACCCGACCTCCCCACTTCACCCAACCTCCCCACTTCACCAAACCTCCCCACTCCACCCAACCTCCCCAAATCACCCAACCTCCCCTCTCCACCCAACATCCCCACTCCACCCAACCTCCCCACTCCACCCAACCTCCACACTCCACCCAACCTCCCCACTTCACCCAACCTTCCCACTTCACCCAACCTCCCCACTTCACCGAAACTCCCCACTCCACCCAACCTCCGCACTCCACCCAACGTTCGCACTCAACCCAACCTCCCCACTTCACCCAACCTCCCCACTCCACCCAACCTCCCCACTTCACCAACGTCCCCACTCCACCCAACCTCCTCACTCCACCCAACCTCCCCACTTCACCCTACCTCCCCACTTCACCCAACCTCCCCACTCCACCCAACCTCCGCACTGCACCCAACCTTCGCTCTCAACCTAACCTCCCCACTTCACCCAACCTCCCAACTCCACCCAACCTCCCCACTTCACCCAACCTCCGCACTCCATCCAACCTCCGCACTCCACCCAACCTCCGCACTCCAACCAACTTCCGCACACCACCCAACCTCCGCACTCCACCCAACTTCCGCACTCTACCCAACTTCCGCACTCCACGCAACCTCCCCACTCCAACCAACCTCCCCACTCCAACCAACCTCCCCACTCCACCCAACCTCCCCACTCCACCCAACCTCCCCACGCCACCCAACCTCCCCACTTCACCCAACCTCCCCATTCCACTATACCTCACCACTTCACCCAACCTCCCCACTCCACCCAACCTCCCCACTTCACCCAAACTCGGCACTCCATCCAACCTCCGCACTCCACCCAACCTCCGCACTCCACCCAACTTCCGCACTCCACCCAACTTCCGCACTCCACCCAACTTCCGCACTCCACCCAACCTCCGCATTCCACCCAAACTCCGCACTCCACCAAACTTCCGCACACCACGCAACCTCCCCACTCCAACCAACCTCCCCACTCCACCCAGCCTCCCCACTCCACCCAACCTCCCCACTCCACCCAACCTCCCCACTTCACCCAACCTCCCCATTCCACTATACCTCCCCACTCCACCCAACCTCCGCACTCCACCCAAACTCCGCACTCCACCAAACTTCCGCACTCCACGCAACCTCCCCACTCCAACCAACCTCCCCACTCCAACCAACCTCCCCACTCCACCCAACCTCCCCACTTCACCCAACCTCCCCATTCCACTATACCTCCCCACTTCACCCAACCTCCCCACTCCACCCAACCTCCCCACTTCACCCAAACTCGGCACTCCATCCAACCTCCGCACTCCACCCAACCTCCGCACTCCACCCAACTTCCGCACTCCACCCAACTTCCGCACTCCACCCAACTTTCGCACTCCACCCAACCTCCGCATTCCACCCAAACTCCGCACTCCACCAAACTTCCGCACACCACGCAACCTCCCCACTCCAAACAACCTCCCCACTCCACCCAGCCTCCCCACTCCACCCAACCTCCCCACTCCACCCAACCTCCCCACTTCACCCAACCTCCCCATTCCACTATACCTCCCCACTTCACCCAACCTCCCCACTCCACCCAACCTCCCCACTTCACCCAAACTCGGCACTCCATCCAACTTCCGCACTCCACCCAACCTCCCCACTCCACCCAACCTCCCCACTCCACCCAACCTCCCCACTTCACCCAACCTCCCCATTGCACTATACCTCCCCACTTAACCCAACCTCCCCACTCCACCCAACCTCCCCACTTCACCCAAACTCGGCACTCCATCCAACTTCCGCACTCCACCCAACCTCCGCACTCCACCCAACCTCCCCACTTCACCCAACCTCCCCATTTCACCAAACCTCCCCACTCCACCCAACCTCCCCAAATCACCCAACCTCCCCTCTCCACCCAACATCCCCACACCACCCAACCTCCCCACTCCACCCAACCTTCCCACTTCACCCAACCTCCCCACTTCACCGAACCTCCCCACTCCACCCAACCTCCGCACTCCGCCCAACGTTCGCACTCAACCCAACCTCCTCACTTCACCCAACCTCCCCACTCCACCCAACCTCCCCACTTCACCCTACCTCCCCACTTCACCCAACCTCTCCACTCCACCCAACCTCCGCACTCCACTCAACCTTCGCACTCAACCCAACCTCCCCACTTCACCCAACCTCCCAACTCCACCCAACCTCCCCACTTCACCCAACCTCCGCACTCCATCCAACCTCCCCACTCCACCCAACCTCCACACTCCACCCAACCTCCCCACTTCACCCAACCTTCCGACTTCACCCAACCTCCCCACTTCACCGAAACTCCCCACTCCACCCAACCTCCGCACTCCACCCAACGTTCGCACTCAACCCAACCTCCCCACTTCACCCAACCTCCCCACTCCACCCAGCCTCCCCACTTCACCAACGTCCCCACTCCACCCAACCTCCTCACTCCACCCAACCTCCCCACTTCACCCTACCTCCCCACTTCACCCAACCTCCCCACTCCACCCAACCTCCGCACTGCACCCAACCTTCGCTCTCAACCTAACCTCCCCACTTCACCCAACCTCCCAACTCCACCCAACCTCCCCACTTCACCCAACGTCCGCACTCCATCCAACCTCCGCACTCCACCCAACCTCCCCACTCCAACCAACTTCCGCACACCATCCAACCTCCGCACTCCACCCAACTTCCGCACTCTACCCAACTTCCGCACTCCACCCAACCTCCGCACTCCACCCAAACTCCGCACTCCACCAAACTTCCGCACTCCACGCAACCTCCCCACTCCAACCAACCTCCCCACTCCAACCAACCTCCCCACTCCACCCGACCTCCCCACTCCACCCAACCTCCCCACGCCACCCAACCTCCCCACTTCACCCAACCTCCCCATTCCACTATACCTCCCCACTTCACCCAACCTCCCCACTCCACCCAACCTCCCCACTTCACCCAAACTCGGCACTCCATCCAACCTCCGCACTCCACCCAACCTCCGCACTCCACCCAACTTCCGCACTCCACCCAACTTCCGCACTCCACCCAACTTCCGCACTCCACCCAACCTCCGCATTCCACCCAAACTCCGCACTCCACCAAACTTCCGCACACCACGCAACCTCCCCACTCCAACCAACCTCCCCACTCCACCCAGCCTCCCCACTCCACCCAACCTCCCCACTCCACCCAACCTCCCCACTTCACCCAACCTCCCCATTCCACTATACCTCCCCACTCCATCCAACCTCCGCACTCCACCCAACCTCCGCACTCCACCCAACTTCCGCACTCCACCCAACTTCCGCACTCCACCCAACTTTCGCACTCCACCCAACCTCCGCATTCCACCCAAACTCCGCACTCCACCAAACTTCCGCACACCACGCAACCTCCCCACTCCAACCAACCTCCCCACTCCACCCAGCCTCCCCACTCCACCCAACCTCCCCACTCCACCCAACCTCCCCACTTCACCCAACCTCCCCATTCCACTATACCTCCCCACTTCACCCAACCTCCCCACTCCACCCAACCTCCCCACTTCACCCAAACTCGGCACTCCATCCAACTTCCGCACTCCACCCAACCTCCCCACTCCACCCAACCTCCCCACTCCACCCAACCTCCCCACTTCACCCAACCTCCCCATTGCACTATACCTCCCCACTTAACCCAACCTCCCCACTCCACCCAACCTCCCCACTTCACCCAAACTCGGCACTCCATCCAACTTCCGCACTCCACCCAACCTCCGCACTCCACCCAACCTCCCCACTTCACCCAACCTCCCCATTTCACCAAACCTCCCCACTCCACCCAACCTCCCCAAATCACCCAACCTCCCCTCTCCACCCAACATCCCCACACCACCCAACCTCCCCACTCCACCCAACCTTCCCACTTCACCCAACCTCCCCACTTCACCGAACCTCCCCACTCCACCCAACCTCCGCACTCCGCCCAACGTTCGCACTCAACCCAACCTCCTCACTCCAACCAACCTCCCCACTCCACCCAGCCTCCCCACTCCACCCAACCTCCCCACTCCACCCAACCTCCCCACTTCACCCAACCTCCCCATTCCACTATACCTCCCCACTCCACCCAACCTCCGCACTCCACCCAAACTCCGCACTCCACCAAACTTCCGCACTCCACGCAACCTCCCCACTCCAACCAACCTCCCCACTCCAACCAACCTCCCCACTCCACCCAACCTCCCCACTCCACCCAACCTCCCCACGCCACCCAACCTCCCCACTTCACCCAACCTCCCCATTCCACTATACCTCCCCACTTCACCCAACCTCCCCACTCCACCCAACCTCCCCACTTCACCCAAACTCGGCACTCCATCCAACCTCCGCACTCCACCCAACCTCCGCACTCCACCCAACTTCCGCACTCCACCCAACTTCCGCACTCCACCCAACTTTCGCACTCCACCCAACCTCCGCATTCCACCCAAACTCCGCACTCCACCAAACTTCCGCACACCACGCAACCTCCCCACTCCAACCAACCTCCCCACTCCACCCAGCCTCCCCACTCCACCCAACCTCCCCACTCCACCCAACCTCCCCACTTCACCCAACCTCCCCATTTCACTATACCTCCCCACTTCACCCAACCTCCCCACTCCACCCAACCTCCCCACTTCACCCAAACTCGGCACTCCATCCAACTTCCGCACTCCACCCAACCTCCCCACTCCACCCAACCTCCCCACTCCACCCAACCTCCCCACTTCACCCAACCTCCCCATTGCACTATACCTCCCCACTTAACCCAACCTCCCCACTCCACCCAACCTCCCCACTTCACCCAAACTCGGCACTCCATCCAACTTCCGCACTCCACCCAACCTCCGCACTCCACCCAACCTCCCCACTTCACCCAACCTCCCCATTTCACCAAACCTCCCCACTCCACCCTACCTCCCCAAATCACCCAACCTCCCCTCTCCACCCAACATCCCCACACCACCCAACCTCCCCACTCCACCCAACCTTCCCACTTCACCCAACCTCCCCACTTCACCCAACCTCCCCACTCCACCCAACCTCCCCACTTCACCCAACGTCCCCACTCCACCCAACCTCCTCACTCCACCCAACCTCCCCACTTCACCCTACCTGCCCACTTCACCCAACCTCTCCACTCCACCCAACCTCCGCACTCCACTCAACCTTCGCACTCAACCCAACCTCCCCACTTCACCCAACCTCCCAACTCCACCCAACCTCCCCACTTCACCCAACCTCCGCACTCCATCCAACCTCCGCACTGCACCCAATCTCCGCACTCCACCCAACCTCCCCACTTCACCCAACCTCCGCACTCCATCCAACCTCCGCTCTCCACCCAGCCTCCGCACTCCACCCAACTTCCGCACTCCACCCAACTTCCGCACTCCACCCAACTTCCGCACTCCACCCAACCTCCGCATTCCACCCAAACTCCGCACTCCACCAAACTTCCGCACTCCACCCAGCCTTCCCACTCCACCCAACCTCCCCACTCCACCCAACCTCCCCACTTCACCCAACTTCCCCATTGCACTATACCTCCCCACTTAACCCTACCTCCCCACTCCTCCCAACCTCCCCACTTCACCCAAACTCGGCACTCCATCCAACTTCCGCACTCCACCCAACCTCCGCACTCCACCCAACCTCCCCACTTCACCCAACCTCCCCACTTCACCAAACCTCCCCTCTCCACCCAACATCCCCACTCCACCCAACCTCCCCACTCCACCCAACCTCCACACTCCACCCAACCTCCCCACTTCACCCAACCTTCCCACTTCACCCAACCTCCCCACTTCACCGAAACTCCCCACTCCACCCAACCTCCGCACTCCACCCAACGTTCGCACTCAACCCAACCTCCCCACTCCACCCAACCTCCCCACTTCACCCAACTTTCCCACTTCACCCAACCTCCCCACTTCACCGAAACTCCCCACTCCACCCAACCTCCTCACTCCACCCAACCTCCCCACTTCACCCTACCTGCCCACTTCACCCAACCTCTCCACTCCACCCAACCTCCGCACTCCACTCAACCTTCGCACTCAACCCAACCTCCCCACTTCACCCAACCTCCCAACTCCACCCAACCTCCCCACTTCACCCAACCTCCGCACTCCATCCAACCTCCGCACTGCACCCAATCTCCGCACTCCACCCAACCTCCCCACTTCACCCAACCTCCGCACTCCATCCAACCTCCGCACTCCACCCAGCCTCCGCACTCCACCCAACTTCCGCACTCCACCCAACTTCCGCACTCCACCCAACTTCCGCACTCCACCCAACCTCCGCATTCCACCCAAACTCCGCACTCCACCAAACTTCCGCACTCCACCCAGCCTTCCCACTCCACCCAACCTCCCCACTCCACCCAACCTCCCCACTTCACCCAACTTCCCCATTGCACTATACCTCCCCACTTAACCCTACCTCCCCACTCCTCCCAACCTCCCCACTTCACCCAAACTCGGCACTCCATCCAACTTCCGCACTCCACCCAACCTCCGCACTCCACCCAACCTCCCCACTTCACCCAACCTCCCCACTTCACCAAACCTCCCCTCTCCACCCAACATCCCCACTCCACCCAACCTCCCCACTCCACCCAACCTCCACACTCCACCCAACCTCCCCACTTCACCCAACCTTCCCACTTCACCCAACCTCCCCACTTCACCGAAACTCCCCACTCCACCCAACCTCCGCACTCCACCCAACGTTCGCACTCAACCCAACCTCCCCACTTCACCCAACCTCCCCACTCCACCCAGCCTCCCCACTTCACCAACGTCCCCACTCCACCCAACCTCCTCACTCCACCCAACCTCCCCACTTCACCCTACCTCCCCACTTCACCCAACCTCCCCACTCCACCCAACCTCCGCACTGCACCCAACCTTCGCTCTCAACCTAACCTTCCCACTTCACCCAACCTCCCAACTCCACCCAACCTCCCCACTTCACCCAACCTCCGCACTCCATCCAACCTCCGCACTCCACCCAACCTCCCCACTCCAACCAACTTCCGCACACCATCCAACCTCCGCACTCCACCCAACTTCCGCACTCTACCCAACTTCCGCACTCCACCCAACCTCCGCACTCCACCCAAACTCCGCACTCCACCAAACTTCCGCACTCCACGCAACCTCCCCACTCCAACCAACCTCCCCACTCCAACCAACCTCCCCACTCCACCCGACCTCCCCACTCCACCCAACCTCCCCACGCCACCCAACCTCCCCACTTCACCCAACCTCCCCATTCCACTATACCTCCCCACTTCACCCAACCTCCCCACTCCACCCAACCTCCCCACTTCACCCAAACTCGGCACTCCATCCAACCTCCGCACTCCACCCAACCTCCGCACTCCACCCAACTTCCGCACTCCACCCAACTTCCGCACTCCACCCAACTTCCGCACTCCACCCAACCTCCGCATTCCACCCAAACTCCGCACTCCACCAAACTTCCGCACACCACGCAACCTCCCCACTCCAACCAACCTCCCCACTCCACCCAGCCTCCCCACTCCACCCAACCTCCCCACTCCACCCAACCTCCCCACTTCACCCAACCTCCCCATTCCACTATACCTCCCCACTCCACCCAACCTCCGCACTCCACCCAAACTCCGCACTCCACCAAACTTCCGCACTCCACGCAACCTCCCCACTCCAACCAACCTCCCCACTCCAACCAACCTCCCCACTTCACCCAACCTCCCAACTCCACCCAACCTCCCCACTTCACCCAACCTCCGCACTCCATCCAACCTCCGCACTGCACCCAATCTCCGCACTCCACCCAACCTCCCCACTTCACCCAACCTCCGCACTCCATCCAACCTCCGCACTCCACCCAGCCTCCGCACTCCACCCAACTTCCGCACTCCACCCAACTTCCGCACTCCACCCAACTTCCGCACTCCACCCAACCTCCGCATTCCACCCAAACTCCGCACTCCACCAAACTTCCGCACTCCACCCAGCCTTCCCACTCCACCCAACCTCCCCACTCCACCCAACCTCCCCACTTCACCCAACTTCCCCATTGCACTATACCTCCCCACTTAACCCTACCTCCCCACTCCTCCCAACCTCCCCACTTCACCCAAACTCGGCACTCCATCCAACTTCCGCACTCCACCCAACCTCCGCACTCCACCCAACCTCCCCACTTCACCCAACCTCCCCACTTCACCAAACCTCCCCTCTCCACCCAACATCCCCACTCCACCCAACCTCCCCACTCCACCCAACCTCCACACTCCACCCAACCTCCCCACTTCACCCAACCTTCCGACTTCACCCAACCTCCCCACTTCACCGAAACTCCCCACTCCACCCAACCTCCGCACTCCACCCAACGTTCGCACTCAACCCAACCTCCCCACTTCACCCAACCTCCCCACTCCACCCAGCCTCCCCACTTCACCAACGTCCCCACTCCACCCAACCTCCTCACTCCACCCAACCTCCCCACTTCACCCTACCTCCCCACTTCACCCAACCTCCCCACTCCACCCAACCTCCGCACTGCACCCAACCTTCGCTCTCAACCTAACCTCCCCACTTCACCCAACCTCCCAACTCCACCCAACCTCCCCACTTCACCCAACCTCCGCACTCCATCCAACCTCCGCACTCCACCCAACCTCCCCACTCCAACCAACTTCCGCACACCATCCAACCTCCGCACTCCACCCAACTTCCGCACTCTACCCAACTTCCGCACTCCACCCAACCTCCGCACTCCACCCAAACTCCGCACTCCACCAAACTTCCGCACTCCACGCAACCTCCCCACTCCAACCAACCTCCCCACTCCAACCAACCTCCCCACTCCACCCGACCTCCCCACTCCACCCAACCTCCCCACGCCACCCAACCTCCCCACTTCACCCAACCTCCCCATTCCACTATACCTTCCCACTTCACCCAACCTCCCCACTCCACCCAACCTCCCCACTTCACCCAAACTCGGCACTCCATCCAACCTCCGCACTCCACCCAACCTCCGCACTCCACCCAACTTCCGCACTCCACCCAACTTCCGCACTCCACCCAACTTCCGCACTCCACCCAACCTCCGCATTCCACCCAAACTCCGCACTCCACCAAACTTCCGCACACCACGCAACCTCCCCACTCCAACCAACCTCCCCACTCCACCCAGCCTCCCCACTCCACCCAACCTCCCCACTCCACCCAACCTCCCCACTTCACCCAACCTCCCCATTCCACTATACCTCCCCACTCCATCCAACCTCCGCACTCCACCCAACCTCCGCACTCCACCCAACTTCCGCACTCCACCCAACTTCCGCACTCCACCCAACTTTCGCACTCCACCCAACCTCCGCATTCCACCCAAACTCCGCACTCCACCAAACTTCCGCACACCACGCAACCTCCCCACTCCAACCAACCTCCCCACTCCACCCAGCCTCCCCACTCCACCCAACCTCCCCACTCCACCCAACCTCCCCACTTCACCCAACCTCCCCATTCCACTATACCTCCCCACTTCACCCAACCTCCCCACTCCACCCAACCTCCCCACTTCACCCAAACTCGGCACTCCATCCAACTTCCGCACTCCACCCAACCTCCCCACTCCACCCAACCTCCCCACTCCACCCAACCTCCCCACTTCACCCAACCTCCCCATTGCACTATACCTCCCCACTTAACCCAACCTCCCCACTCCACCCAACCTCCCCACTTCACCCAAACTCGGCACTCCATCCAACTTCCGCACTCCACCCAACCTCCGCACTCCACCCAACCTCCCCACTTCACCCAACCTCCCCATTTCACCAAACCTCCCCACTCCACCCAACCTCCCCAAATCACCCAACCTCCCCTCTCCACCCAACATCCCCACACCACCCAACCTCCCCACTCCACCCAACCTTCCCACTTCACCCAACCTCCCCACTTCACCGAACCTCCCCACTCCACCCAACCTCCGCACTCCGCCCAACGTTCGCACTCAACCCAACCTCCTCACTCCAACCAACCTCCCCACTCCACCCAGCCTCCCCACTCCACCCAACCTCCCCACTCCACCCAACCTCCCCACTTCACCCAACCTCCCCATTCCACTATACCTCCCCACTCCACCCAACCTCCGCACTCCACCCAAACTCCGCACTCCACCAAACTTCCGCACTCCACGCAACCTCCCCACTCCAACCAACCTCCCCACTCCAACCAACCTCCCCACTCCACCCAACCTCCCCACTCCACCCAACCTCCCCACGCCACCCAACCTCCCCACTTCACCCAACCTCCCCATTCCACTATACCTCCCCACTTCACCCAACCTCCCCACTCCACCCAACCTCCCCACTTCACCCAAACTCGGCACTCCATCCAACCTCCGCACTCCACCCAACCTCCGCACTCCACCCAACTTCCGCACTCCACCCAACTTCCGCACTCCACCCAACTTTCGCACTCCACCCAACCTCCGCATTCCACCCAAACTCCGCACTCCACCAAACTTCCGCACACCACGCAACCTCCCCACTCCAACCAACCTCCCCACTCCACCCAGCCTCCCCACTCCACCCAACCTCCCCACTCCACCCAACCTCCCCACTTCACCCAACCTCCCCATTCCACTATACCTCCCCACTTCACCCAACCTCCCCACTCCACCCAACCTCCCCACTTCACCCAAACTCGGCACTCCATCCAACTTCCGCACTCCACCCAACCTCCCCACTCCACCCAACCTCCCCACTCCACCCAACCTCCCCACTTCACCCAACCTCCCCATTGCACTATACCTCCCCACTTAACCCAACCTCCCCACTCCACCCAACCTCCCCACTTCACCCAAACTCGGCACTCCATCCAACTTCCGCACTCCACCCAACCTCCGCACTCCACCCAACCTCCCCACTTCACCCAACCTCCCCATTTCACCAAACCTCCCCACTCCACCCTACCTCCCCAAATCACCCAACCTCCCCTCTCCACCCAACATCCCCACACCACCCAACCTCCCCACTCCACCCAACCTTCCCACTTCACCCAACCTCCCCACTTCACCGAACCTCCCCACTCCACCCAACCTCCGCACTCCGCCCAACGTTCGCACTCAACCCAACCTCCTCACTTCACCCAACCTCCCCACTCCACCCAACCTCCCCACTTCACCCAACGTCCCCACTCCACCCAACCTCCTCACTCCACCCAACCTCCCCACTTCACCCTACCTGCCCACTTCACCCAACCTCTCCACTCCACCCAACCTCCGCACTCCACTCAACCTTCGCACTCAACCCAACCTCCCCACTTCACCCAACCTCCCAACTCCACCCAACCTCCCCACTTCACCCAACCTCCGCACTCCATCCAACCTCCGCACTGCACCCAATCTCCGCACTCCACCCAACCTCCCCACTCCACCCAGCCTCCGCACTCCACCCAACTTCCGCACTCCACCCAACTTCCGCACTCCACCCAACTTCCGCACTCCACCCAACCTCCGCATTCCACCCAAACTCCGCACTCCACCAAACTTCCGCACTCCACCCAGCCTTCCCACTCCACCCAACCTCCCCACTCCACCCAACCTCCCCACTTCACCCAACTTCCCCATTGCACTATACCTCCCCACTTAACCCTACCTCCCCACTCCTCCCAACCTCCCCACTTCACCCAAACTCGGCACTCCATCCAACTTCCGCACTCCACCCAACCTCCGCACTCCACCCAACCTCCCCACTTCACCCAACCTCCCCACTTCACCAAACCTCCCCTCTCCACCCAACATCCCCACTCCACCCAACCTCCCCACTTCACCCAACCTTCCCACTTCACCCAACCTCCCCACTTCACCGAAACTCCCCACTCCACCCAACCTCCGCACTCCACCCAACGTTCGCACTCAACCCAACCTCCCCACTCCACCCAACCTCCCCACTTCACCCAACTTTCCCACTTCACCCAACCTCCCCACTTCACCGAAACTCCCCACTCCACCCAACCTCCTCACTCCACCCAACCTCCCCACTTCACCCTACCTGCCCACTTCACCCAACCTCTCCACTCCACCCAACCTCCGCACTCCACTCAACCTTCGCACTCAACCCAACCTCCCCACTTCACCCAACCTCCCAACTCCACCCAACCTCCCCACTTCACCCAACCTCCGCACTCCATCCAACCTCCGCACTGCACCCAATCTCCGCACTCCACCCAACCTCCCCACTTCACCCAACCTCCGCACTCCATCCAACCTCCGCACTCCACCCAGCCTCCGCACTCCACCCAACTTCCGCACTCCACCCAACTTCCGCACTCCACCCAACTTCCGCACTCCACCCAACCTCCGCATTCCACCCAAACTCCGCACTCCACCAAACTTCCGCACTCCACCCAGCCTTCCCACTCCACCCAACCTCCCCACTCCACCCAACCTCCCCACTTCACCCAACTTCCCCATTGCACTATACCTCCCCACTTAACCCTACCTCCCCACTCCTCCCAACCTCCCCACTTCACCCAAACTCGGCACTCCATCCAACTTCCGCACTCCACCCAACCTCCGCACTCCACCCAACCTCCCCACTTCACCCAACCTCCCCACTTCACCAAACCTCCCCTCTCCACCCAACATCCCCACTCCACCCAACCTCCCCACTCCACCCAACCTCCACACTCCACCCAACCTCCCCACTTCACCCAACCTTCCCACTTCACCCAACCTCCCCACTTCACCGAAACTCCCCACTCCACCCAACCTCCGCACTCCACCCAACGTTCGCACTCAACCCAACCTCCCCACTTCACCCAAACTCCCCACTCCACCCAGCCTCCCCACTTCACCAACGTCCCCACTCCACCCAACCTCCTCACTCCACCCAACCTCCCCACTTCACCCTACCTCCCCACTTCACCCAACCTCCCCACTCCACCCAACCTCCGCACTGCACCCAACCTTCGCTCTCAACCTAACCTTCCCACTTCACCCAACCTCCCAACTCCACCCAACCTCCCCACTTCACCCAACCTCCGCACTCCATCCAACCTCCGCACTCCACCCAACCTCCCCACTCCAACCAACTTCCGCACACCATCCAACCTCCGCACTCCACCCAACTTCCGCACTCTACCCAACTTCCGCACTCCACCCAACCTCCGCACTCCACCCAAACTCCGCACTCCACCAAACTTCCGCACTCCACGCAACCTCCCCACTCCAACCAACCTCCCCACTCCAACCAACCTCCCCACTCCACCCGACCTCCCCACTCCACCCAACCTCCCCACGCCACCCAACCTCCCCACTTCACCCAACCTCCCCATTCCACTATACCTCCCCACTTCACCCAACCTCCCCACTCCACCCAACCTCCCCACTTCACCCAAACTCGGCACTCCATCCAACCTCCGCACTCCACCCAACCTCCGCACTCCACCCAACTTCCGCACTCCACCCAACTTCCGCACTCCACCCAACTTCCGCACTCCACCCAACCTCCGCATTCCACCCAAACTCCGCACTCCACCAAACTTCCGCACACCACGCAACCTCCCCACTCCAACCAACCTCCCCACTCCACCCAGCCTCCCCACTCCACCCAACCTCCCCACTCCACCCAACCTCCCCACTTCACCCAACCTCCCCATTCCACTATACCTCCCCACTCCACCCAACCTCCGCACTCCACCCAAACTCCGCACTCCACCAAACTTCCGCACTCCACGCAACCTCCCCACTCCAACCAACCTCCCCACTCCAACCAACCTCCCCACTCCACCCAACCTCCCCACTCCACCCAACCTCCCCACGCCACCCAACCTCCCCACTTCACCCAACCTCCCCATTCCACTATACCTCCCCACTTCACCCAACCTCCCCACTCCACCCAACCTCCACACTCCACCCAACTTCCGCACTCCACCCAACCTCCGCACTCCACCCAACCTCCGCACTCCACCCAAACTCCGCACTCCACCAAACTTCCGCACTCCACGCAACCTCCCCACTCCAACCAACCTCCCCACTCCACACAACCTCCCCATTCTACTATACCTCCCCACTTCACCCAACCTCCACACTCCACCCAACCTCCCCACTTCACCCAAACTCGGCACTCCATCCAACCTCCGCACTCCACCCAACCTCCGCACTCCACCCAACTTCCGCACTCCACCCAACATCCGCACTCCACCCAACCTCCCCACTCCAACCAACCTCCCCACTCCACCCAGCCTCCCCACTCCACCCAACCTCCCCACTCCACCCAACCTCCCCACTTCACCCAACCTCCCCACTCCACCCAACCTCCCCACTTCACCCAAACTCGGCACTCCATCCAACTTCCGCACTCCACCCAACCTCCCCACTCCACCCAACCTCCCCACTCCACCCATCCTCCCCACTTCACCCAACTTCCCATTCCACTATACCTCCCCACTTATCCCAACCTCCCCATTCCACCCAACCTCCCCACTTCACCCAAACTCGGCACTCCATCCAACTTCCGCACTCCACCCAACCTCCGCACTCCACCCGACCTCCCCACTTCACCCAACCTCCCCACTTCACCAAACCTCCCCACTCCACCCAACCTCCCCAAATCACCCAACCTCCCCTCTCCACCCAACATCCCCACTCCACCCAACCTCCCCACTCCACCCAACCTCCACACTCCACCCAACCTCCCCACTTCACCCAACCTTCCCACTTCACCCAACCTCCCCACTTCACCGAAACTCCCCACTCCACCCAACCTCCGCACTCCACCCAACGTTCGCACTCAACCCAACCTCCCCACTTCACCCAACCTCCCCACTCCACCCAACCTCCCCACTTCACCAACGTCCCCACTCCACCCAACCTCCTCACTCCACCCAACCTCCCCACTTCACCCTACCTCCCCACTTCACCCAACCTCCCCACTCCACCCAACCTCCGCACTGCACCCAACCTTCGCTCTCAACCTAACCTCCCCACTTCACCCAACCTCCCAACTCCACCCAACCTCCCCACTTCACCCAACCTCCGCACTCCATCCAACCTCCGCACTCCACCCAACCTCCGCACTCCAACCAACTTCCGCACACCACCCAACCTCCGCACTCCACCCAACTTCCGCACTCTACCCAACTTCCGCACTCCACCCAACCTCCGCACTCCACCCAAACTCCGCACTCCACCAAACTTCCGCACTCCACGCAACCTCCCCACTCCAACCAACCTCCCCACTCCAACCAACCTCCCCACTCCACCCAACCTCCCCACTCCACCCAACCTCCCCACGCCACCCAACCTCCCCACTTCACCCAACCTCCCCATTCCACTATACCTCCCCACTTCACCCAACCTCCCCACTCCACCCAACCTCCCCACTTCACCCAAACTCGGCACTCCATCCAACCTCCGCACTCCACCCAACCTCCGCACTCCACCCAACTTCCGCACTCCACCCAACTTCCGCACTCCACCCAACCTCCCCACTTCACCCAACCTCCGCATTCCACTATACCTCCCCACTTCACCCAACCTCCACACTCCACCCAACCTCCCCACTTCACCCAAACTCGGCACTCCATCCAACCTCCGCACTCCACCCAACTTCCGCACTCTACCCAACTTCCGCACTCCGCCCAACCTCCGCACTCCACCCAAACTCCGCACTCCACCAAACTTCCGCTCTCCACGCAACCTCCCCACTCCAACCAACCTCCCCACTCCAACCAACCTCCCCACTCCACCCGACCTCCCCACTCCACCCAACCTCCCCACGCCACCCAACCTCCCCACTTCACCCAACCTCCCCATTCCACTATACCTCCCCACTTCACCCAACCTCCCCACTCCACCCAACCTCCCCACTTCACCCAAACTCGGCACTCCATCCAACCTCCGCACTCCACCCAACCTCCGCACTCCACCCAACTTCCGCACTCCACCCAACTTCCGCACTCCACCCAACTTCCGCACTCCACCCAACCTCCGCATTCCACCCAAACTCCGCACTCCACCAAACTTCCGCACACCACGCAACCTCCCCACTCCAACCAACCTCCCCACTCCACCCAGCCTCCCCACTCCACCCAACCTCCCCACTCCACCCAACCTCCCCACTTCACCCAACCTCCCCATTCCACTATACCTCCCCACTCCACCCAACCTCCGCACTCCACCCAAACTCCGCACTCCACCAAACTTCCGCACTCCACGCAACCTCCCCACTCCAACCAACCTCCCCACTCCAACCAACCTCCCCACTCCACCCAACCTCCCCACTCCACCCAACCTCCCCACGCCACCCAACCTCCCCACTTCACCCAACCTCCCCATTCCACTATACCTCCCCACTTCACCCAACCTCCCCACTCCACCCAACCTCCACACTCCACCCAACTTCCGCACTCCACCCAACCTCCGCACTCCACCCAACCTCCGCACTCCACCCAAACTCCGCACTCCACCAAACTTCCGCACTCCACGCAACCTCCCCACTCCAACCAACCTCCCCACTCCACACAACCTCCCCATTCTACTATACCTCCCCACTTCACCCAACCTCCACACTCCACCCAACCTCCCCACTTCACCCAAACTCGGCACTCCATCCAACCTCCGCACTCCACCCAACCTCCGCACTCCACCCAACTTCCGCACTCCACCCAACATCCGCACTCCACCCAACCTCCCCACTCCAACCAACCTCCCCACTCCACCCAGCCTCCCCACTCCACCCAACCTCCCCACTCCACCCAACCTCCCCACTTCACCCAACCTCCCCACTCCACCCAACCTCCCCACTTCACCCAAACTCGGCACTCCATCCAACTTCCGCACTCCACCCAACCTCCCCACTCCACCCAACCTCCCCACTCCACCCATCCTCCCCACTTCACCCAACTTCCCATTCCACTATACCTCCCCACTTATCCCAACCTCCCCATTCCACCCAACCTCCCCACTTCACCCAAACTCGGCACTCCATCCAACTTCCGCACTCCACCCAACCTCCGCACTCCACCCGACCTCCCCACTTCACCCAACCTCCCCACTTCACCAAACCTCCCCACTCCACCCAACCTCCCCAAATCACCCAACCTCCCCTCTCCACCCAACATCCCCACTCCACCCAACCTCCCCACTCCACCCAACCTCCACACTCCACCCAACCTCCCCACTTCACCCAACCTTCCCACTTCACCCAACCTCCCCACTTCACCGAAACTCCCCACTCCACCCAACCTCCGCACTCCACCCAACGTTCGCACTCAACCCAACCTCCCCACTTCACCCAACCTCCCCACTCCACCCAACCTCCCCACTTCACCAACGTCCCCACTCCACCCAACCTCCTCACTCCACCCAACCTCCCCACTTCACCCTACCTCCCCACTTCACCCAACCTCCCCACTCCACCCAACCTCCGCACTGCACCCAACCTTCGCTCTCAACCTAACCTCCCCACTTCACCCAACCTCCCAACTCCACCCAACCTCCCCACTTCACCCAACCTCCGCACTCCATCCAACCTCCGCACTCCACCCAACCTCCGCACTCCAACCAACTTCCGCACACCACCCAACCTCCGCACTCCACCCAACTTCCGCACTCTACCCAACTTCCGCACTCCACCCAACCTCCGCACTCCACCCAAACTCCGCACTCCACCAAACTTCCGCACTCCACGCAACCTCCCCACTCCAACCAACCTCCCCACTCCAACCAACCTCCCCACTCCACCCAACCTCCCCACTCCACCCAACCTCCCCACGCCACCCAACCTCCCCACTTCACCCAACCTCCCCATTCCACTATACCTCCCCACTTCACCCAACCTCCCCACTCCACCCAACCTCCCCACTTCACCCAAACTCGGCACTCCATCCAACCTCCGCACTCCACCCAACCTCCGCACTCCACCCAACTTCCGCACTCCACCCAACTTCCGCACTCCACCCAACCTCCCCACTTCACCCAACCTCCGCATTCCACTATACCTCCCCACTTCACCCAACCTCCACACTCCACCCAACCTCCCCACTTCACCCAAACTCGGCACTCCATCCAACCTCCGCCCTCCACCCAACCTCCGCACTCCACCCAATTTCCGCACTCCACCCAACATCCGCACTCCACCCAACCTCCCCACTCCAACCATCCTCCCCACTCCACCCAGCCTCCCCACTCCACCCAACCTCCCCACTCCACCCAACCTCCCCACTTCACCCAACCTCCCCACTCCACCCAACCTCCCCACTTCATCCAAACTCGGCACTCCATCCAACTTCCGCACTCCACCCAACCTCCCCACTCCACCCAACCTCCCCACTCCACCCAACCTCCCCACTTCACCCAACCTCCCCATTCCACTATACCTCCCCACTTATCCCAACCTCCCCATTCCACCCAACCTCCCCACTTCACCCAAACTCGGCACTCCATCCAACTTCCGCACTCCACCCAACCTCCGCACTACACCCGACCTCCCAACTTCACCCAACCTCCCCACTTCACCAAACCTCCCCACTCCACCCAACCTCCCCAAATCACCCAACCTCCCCTCTCCACCCAACATCCCCACTCCACCCAACCTCCCCACTCCACCCAACCTCCACACTCCACCCAACCTCCCCACTTCACCCAACCTTCCCACTTCACCCAACCTCCCCACTTCACCGAAACTCCCCACTCCACCCAACCTCCGCACTCCACCCAACGTTCGCACTCAACCCAACCTCCCCACTTCACCCAACCTCCCCACTCCACCCAACCTCCCCACTTCACCAACGTCCCCACTCCACCCAACCTCCTCACTCCACCCAACCTCCCCACTTCACCCTACCTCCCCACTTCACCCAACCTCCCCACTCCACCCAACCTCCGCACTGCACCCAACCTTCGCTCTCAACCTAACCTCCCCACTTCACCCAACCTCCCAACTCCACCCAACCTCCCCACTTCACCCAACCTCCGCACTCCATCCAACCTCCGCACTCCACCCAACCTCCGCACTCCAACCAACTTCCGCACACCACCCAACCTCCGCACTCCACCCAACTTCCGCACTCTACCCAACTTTCGCACTCCACCCAACCTCCGCACTCCACCCAACGTTCGCACTCAACCCAACCTCCCCACTTCACCCAACCTCCCCACTCCACCCAACCTCCCCACTTCACCAACGTCCCCACTCCACCCAACCTCCTCACTCCACCCAACCTCCCCACTTCACCCTACCTCCCCACTTCACCCAACCTCCCCACTCCACCCAACCTCCGCACTGCACCCAACCTTCGCTCTCAACCTAACCTCCCCACTTCACCCAACCTCCCAACTCCACCCAACCTCCCCACTTCACCCAACCTCCGCACTCCATCCAACCTCCGCACTCCACCCAACCTCCGCACTCCAACCAACTTCCGCACACCACCCAACCTCCGCACTCCACCCAACTTCCGCACTCTACCCAACTTCCGCACTCCACCCAACCTCCGCACTCCACCCAAACTCCGCACTCCACCAAACTTCCGCACTCCACGCAACCTCCCCACTCCAACCAACCTCCCCACTCCAACCAACCTCCCCACTCCACCCAACCTCCCCACTCCACCCAACCTCCCCACGCCACCCAACCTCCCCACTTCACCCAACCTCCCCATTCCACTATACCTCCCCACTTCACCCAACCTCCCCACTCCACCCAACCTCCCCACTTCACCCAAACTCGGCACTCCATCCAACCTCCGCACTCCACCCAACCTCCGCACTCCACCCAACTTCCGCACTCCACCCAACTTCCGCACTCCACCCAACCTCCCCACTTCACCCAACCTCCGCATTCCACTATACCTCCCCACTTCACCCAACCTCCACACTCCACCCAACCTCCCCACTTCACCCAAACTCGGCACTCCATCCAACCTCCGCCCTCCACCCAACCTCCGCACTCCACCCAATTTCCGCACTCCACCCAACATCCGCACTCCACCCAACCTCCCCACTCCAACCATCCTCCCCACTCCACCCAGCCTCCCCACTCCACCCAACCTCCCCACTCCACCCAACCTCCCCACTTCACCCAACCTCCCCACTCCACCCAACCTCCCCACTTCACCCAAACTCGGCACTCCATCCAACTTCCGCACTCCACCCAACCTCCCCACTCCACCCAACCTCCCCACTCCACCCAACCTCCCCACTTCACCCAACCTCCCCATTCCACTATACCTCCCCACTTATCCCAACCTCCCCATTCCACCCAACCTCCCCACTTCACCCAAACTCGGCACTCCATCCAACTTCCGCACTCCACCCAACCTCCGCACTACACCCGACCTCCCAACTTCACCCAACCTCCCCACTTCACCAAACCTCCCCACTCCACCCAACCTCCCCAAATCACCCAACCTCCCCTCTCCACCCAACATCCCCACTCCACCCAACCTCCCCACTCCACCCAACCTCCACACTCCACCCAACCTCCCCACTTCACCCAACCTTCCCACTTCACCCAACCTCCCCACTTCACCGAAACTCCCCACTCCACCCAACCTCCGCACTCCACCCAACGTTCGCACTCAACCCAACCTCCCCACTTCACCCAACCTCCCCACTCCACCCAACCTCCCCACTTCACCAACGTCCCCACTCCACCCAACCTCCTCACTCCACCCAACCTCCCCACTTCACCCTACCTCCCCACTTCACCCAACCTCCCCACTCCACCCAACCTCCGCACTGCACCCAACCTTCGCTCTCAACCTAACCTCCCCACTTCACCCAACCTCCCAACTCCACCCAACCTCCCCACTTCACCCAACCTCCGCACTCCATCCAACCTCCGCACTCCACCCAACCTCCGCACTCCAACCAACTTCCGCACACCACCCAACCTCCGCACTCCACCCAACTTCCGCACTCTACCCAACTTTCGCACTCCACCCAACCTCCGCACTCCACCCAAACTCCGCACTCCACCAAACTTCCGCACTCCACGCAACCTCCCCACTCCAACCAACCTCCCCACTCCAACCAACCTCCCCACTCCACCCAACCTCCCCACTCCACCCAACCTCCCCACGCCACCCAACCTCCCCACTTCACCCAACCTCCCCATTCCACTATACCTCCCCACTTCACCCAACCTCCCCACTCCACCCAACCTCCCCACTTCACCCAAACTCGGCACTCCATCCAACCTCCGCACTCCACCCAACCTCCGCACTCCACCCAACTTCCGCACTCCACCCAACTTCCGCACTCCACCCAACCTCCCCACTTCACCCAACCTCCGCATTCCACTATACCTCCCCACTTCACCCAACCTCCACACTCCACCCAACCTCCCCACTTCACCCAAACTCGGCACTCCATCCAACCTCCGCCCTCCACCCAACCTCCGCACTCCACCCAATTTCCGCACTCCACCCAACATCCGCACTCCACCCAACCTCCCCACTCCAACCATCCTCCCCACTCCACCCAGCCTCCCCACTCCACCCAACCTCCCCACTCCACCCAACCTCCCCACTTCACCCAACCTCCCCACTCCACCCAACCTCCCCACTTCACCCAAACTCGGCACTCCATCCAACTTCCGCACTCCACCCAACCTCCCCACTCCACCCAACCTCCCCACTCCACCCAACCTCCCCACTTCACCCAACCTCCCCATTCCACTATACCTCCCCACTTATCCCAACCTCCCCATTCCACCCAACCTCCCCACTTCACCCAAACTCGGCACTCCATCCAACTTCCGCACTCCACCCAACCTCCGCACTACACCCGACCTCCCAACTTCACCCAACCTCCCCACTTCACCAAACCTCCCCACTCCACCCAACCTCCCCAAATCACCCAACCTCCCCTCTCCACCCAACATCCCCACTCCACCCAACCTCCCCACTCCACCCAACCTCCACACTCCACCCAACCTCCCCACTTCACCCAACCTTCCCACTTCACCCAACCTCCCCACTTCACCGAAACTCCCCACTCCACCCAACCTCCGCACTCCACCCAACGTTCGCACTCAACCCAACCTCCCCACTTCACCCAACCTCCCCACTCCACCCAACCTCCCCACTTCACCAACGTCCCCACTCCACCCAACCTCCTCACTCCACCCAACCTCCCCACTTCACCCTACCTCCCCACTTCACCCAACCTCCCCACTCCACCCAACCTCCGCACTGCACCCAACCTTCGCTCTCAACCTAACCTCCCCACTTCACCCAACCTCCCAACTCCACCCAACCTCCCCACTTCACCCAACCTCCGCACTCCATCCAACCTCCGCACTCCACCCAACCTCCGCACTCCAACCAACTTCCGCACACCACCCAACCTCCGCACTCCACCCAACTTCCGCACTCTACCCAACTTTCGCACTCCACCCAACCTCCGCACTCCACCCAAACTCCGCACTCCACCAAACTTCCGCACTCCACGCAACCTCCCCACTCCAACCAACCTCCCAACTCCAACCAACCTCCCCACTCCACCCAACCTCCCCACGCCACCCAACCTCCCCACTTCACCCAACCTCCCCATTCCACTATACCTCCCCACTTCACCCAACCTCCCCACTCCACCCAACCTCCCCACTTCACCCAAACTCGGCACTCCATCCAACCTCCGCACTCCACCCAACCTCCGCACTCCACCCAACTTCCGCACTCCACCCAACTTCCGCACTCCACCCAACTTCCCACTCCACCCAACCTCCGCATTCAACCCAAACTCCGCACTCCACCAAACTTCCGCACACCACGCAACCTCCCCACTCCAACCAACCTCCCCACTCCACCCAGCCTCCCCACTCCACCCAACCTCCCCACTCCACCTAACCTCCCCACTTCACCCAACCTCCCCATTCCACTATACCTCCCCACTTCACCCAACCTCCCCACTCCACCCAACCTCCCCACTTCACCCAAACTCGGCACTCCATCCAACTTCCGCACTCCACCCAACCTCCCCACTCCACCCAACCTCCCCACTCCACCCAACCTCCCCACTTCACCCAACCTCCCCATTGCACTATACCTCCCCACTTAACCCAACCTCCCCACTCCACCCAACCTCCCCACTTCACCCAAACTCGGCACTCCATCCAACTTCCGCACTGCACCCAACCTCCGCACTCCACCCAACCTCCCCACTTCACCCAACCTCCCCATTTCACCAAACCTCCCCACTCCACCCAACCTCCCCAAATCACCCAACCTCCCCTCTCCACCCAACATCCCCACACCACCCAACCTCCCCACTCCACCCAACCTTCCCACTTCACCCAACCTCCCCACTTCACCGAACCTCCCCACTCCACCCAACCTCCGCACTCCGCCCAACGTTCGCACTCAACCCAACCTCCTCACTTCACCCAACCTCCCCACTCCACCCAACCTCCCCACTTCACCCAACGTCCCCACTCCACCCAACCTCCTCACTCCACCCAACCTCCCCACTTCACCCTACCTCCCCACTTCACCCAACCTCTCCACTCCACCCAACCTCCGCACTCCACTCAACCTTCGCACTCAACCCAACCTCCCCACTTCACCCAACCTCCCAACTCCACCCAACCTCCCCACTTCACCCAACCTCCGCACTCCATCCAACCTCCGCACTGCACCCAATCTCCGCACTCCACCCAACCTCCCCACTTCACCCAACCTCCGCACTCCATCCAACCTCCGCACTCCACCCAGCCTCCGCACTCCACCCAACTTCCGCACTCCACCCAACTTCCGCACTCCACCCAACTTCCGCACTCCACCCAACCTCCGCATTCCACCCAAACTCCGCACTCCACCAAACTTCCGCACTCCACCCAGCCTTCCCACTCCACCCAACCTCCTCACTCCACCCAACCTCCCCACTTCACCCTGCTTCCCCACTTCACCCAACCTCCCCACTCCACCCAACCTCCGCACTGCACCCAACCTTCGCTCTCAACCTAACCTCCACACTTCACCCAACCTCCCAACTCCACCCAACCTCCCTACTTCACCCAACCTCCGCACTCCATCCAACCTCCGCACTCCACCCAACCTCCGCACTCCAACCAACTTCCGCACACCACCCAACCTCCGCACTCCACCCAACTTCCGCACTCCACCCAACCTCCGCACTCCACCCAACCTCCGCACTCCACCCAAACTCCGCACTCCACCAAACTTCCGCACTCCACGCAACCTCCCCACTCCAACCAACCTCCCCACTCCACACAACCTCCCCATTCCACTATACCTCCCCACTTCACCCAACCTCCACACTCCACCCAACTTCCGCACTCCACCCAAACTCGGCACTCCATCCAACCTCCCCACTTCACCCAACCTCCCCACTCCACCCAACCTCCCCACTTCACCCAAACTCGGCACTCCATCCAACTTCCGCACTCCACCCAACCTCCCCACTCCACCCAACCTCCCCACTCCACCCATCCTCCCCACTTCACCCAACTTCCCATTCCACTATACCTCCCCACTTATCCCAACCTCCCCATTCCACCCAACCTCCCCACTTCACCCAAACTCGGCACTCCATCCAACTTCCGCACTCCACCCAACCTCCGCACTCCACCCGACCTCCCCACTTCACCCAACCTCCCCACTTCACCAAACCTCCCCACTCCACCCAACCTCCCCAAATCACCCAACCTCCCCTCTCCACCCAACATCCCCACTCCACCCAACCTCCCCACTCCACCCAACCTCCACACTCCACCCAACCTCCCCACTTCACCCAACCTTCCCACTTCACCCAACCTCCCCACTTCACCGAAACTCCCCACTCCACCCAACCTCCGCACTCCACCCAACGTTCGCACTCAACCCAACCTCCCCACTTCACCCAACCTCCCCACTCCACCCAACCTCCCCACTTCACCAACGTCCCCACTCCACCCAACCTCCTCACTCCACCCAACCTCCCCACTTCACCCTACCTCCCCACTTCACCCAACCTCCCCACTCCACCCAACCTCCGCACTGCACCCAACCTTCGCTCTCAACCTAACCTCCCCACTTCACCCAACCTCCCAACTCCACCCAACCTCCCCACTTCACCCAACCTCCGCACTCCATCCAACCTCCGCACTCCACCCAACCTCCGCACTCCAACCAACTTCCGCACACCACCCAACCTCCGCACTCCACCCAACTTCCGCACTCTACCCAACTTCCGCACTCCACCCAACCTCCGCACTCTACCCAAACTCCGCACTCCACCAAACTTCCGCACTCCACGCAACCTCCCCACTCCAACCAACCTCCCCACTCCAACCAACCTCCCCACTCCACCCAACCTCCCCACTCCACCCAACCTCCCCACGCCACCCAACCTCCCCACTTCACCCAACCTCCCCATTCCACTATACCTCACCACTTCACCCAACCTCCCCACTCCACCCAACCTCCCCACTTCACCCAAACTCGGCACTCCATCCAACCTCCGCACTCCACCCAACCTCCGCACTCCACCCAACTTCCGCACTCCACCCAACTTCCGCACTCCACCCAACTTCCGCACTCCACCCAACCTCCGCATTCCACCCAAACTCCGCACTCCACCAAACTTCCGCACACCACGCAACCTCCCCACTCCAACCAACCTCCCCACTCCACCCAGCCTCCCCACTCCACCCAACCTCCCCACTCCACCCAACCTCCCCACTTCACCCAACCTCCCCATTCCACTATACCTCCCCACTCCACCCAACCTCCGCACTCCACCCAAACTCCGCACTCCACCAAACTTCCGCACTCCACGCAACCTCCCCACTCCAACCAACCTCCCCACTCCAACCAACCTCCCCACTCCACCCAACCTCCCCACTTCACCCAACCTCCCCATTCCACTATACCTCCCCACTTCACCCAACCTCCCCACTCCACCCAACCTCCCCACTTCACCCAAACTCGGCACTCCATCCAACCTCCGCACTCCACCCAACCTCCGCACTCCACCCAACTTCCGCACTCCACCCAACTTCCGCACTCCACCCAACTTTCGCACTCCACCCAACCTCCGCATTCCACCCAAACTCCGCACTCCACCAAACTTCCGCACACCACGCAACCTCCCCACTCCAAACAACCTCCCCACTCCACCCAGCCTCCCCACTCCACCCAACCTCCCCACTCCACCCAACCTCCCCACTTCACCCAACCTCCCCATTCCACTATACCTCCCCACTTCACCCAACCTCCCCACTCCACCCAACCTCCCCACTTCACCCAAACTCGGCACTCCATCCAACTTCCGCACTCCACCCAACCTCCCCACTCCACCCAACCTCCCCACTCCACCCAACCTCCCCACTTCACCCAACCTCCCCATTGCACTATACCTCCCCACTTAACCCAACCTCCCCACTCCACCCAACCTCCCCACTTCACCCAAACTCGGCACTCCATCCAACTTCCGCACTCCACCCAACCTCCGCACTCCACCCAACCTCCCCACTTCACCCAACCTCCCCATTTCACCAAACCTCCCCACTCCACCCAACCTCCCCAAATCACCCAACCTCCCCTCTCCACCCAACATCCCCACACCACCCAACCTCCCCACTCCACCCAACCTTCCCACTTCACCCAACCTCCCCACTTCACCGAACCTCCCCACTCCACCCAACCTCCGCACTCCGCCCAACGTTCGCACTCAACCCAACCTCCTCACTTCACCCAACCTCCCCACTCCACCCAACCTCCCCACTTCACCCAACGTCCCCACTCCACCCAACCTCCTCACTTCACCCAACGTCCCCACTCCACCCAACCTCCTCACTCCACCCAACCTCCCCACTTCACCCTACCTCCCCACTTCACCCAACCTCTCCACTCCACCCAACCTCCGCACTCCACTCAACCTTCGCACTCAACCCAACCTCCCCACTTCACCCAACCTCCCAACTCCACCCAACCTCCCCACTTCACCCAACCTCCGCACTCCATCCAACCTCCGCACTGCACCCAATCTCCGCACTCCACCCAACCTCCCCACTTCACCCAACCTCCGCACTCCATCCAACCTCCGCACTCCACCCAGCCTCCGCACTCCACCCAACTTCCGCACTCCACCCAACTTCCGCACTCCACCCAACTTCCGCACTCCACCCAACCTCCGCATTCCACCCAAACTCCGCACTCCACCAAACTTCCGCACTCCACCCAGCCTTCCCACTCCACCCAACCTCCCCACTCCACCCAACCTCCCCACTTCACCCAACTTCCCCATTGCACTATACCTCCCCACTTAACCCTACCTCCCCACTCCTCCCAACCTCCCCACTTCACCCAAACTCGGCACTCCATCCAACTTCCGCACTCCACCCAACCTCCGCACTCCACCCAACCTCCCCACTTCACCCAACCTCCCCACTTCACCAAACCTCCCCTCTCCACCCAACATCCCCACTCCACCCAACCTCCCCACTCCACCCAACCTCCACACTCCACCCAACCTCCCCACTTCACCCAACCTTCCCACTTCACCCAACCTCCCCACTTCACCGAAACTCCCCACTCCACCCAACCTCCCCACTCCACCCAACCTCCACACTCCACCCAACCTCCCCACTTCACCCAACCTTCCCACTTCACCCAACCTCCCCACTTCACCGAAACTCCCCACTCCACCCAACCTCCCCACTCCACCCAGCCTCCCCACTTCACCAACGTCCCCACTCCACCCAACCTCCTCACTCCACCCAACCTCCCCACTTCACCCTACTTCCCCACTTCACCCAACCTCCCCACTCCACCCAACCTCCGCACTGCACCCAACCTTCGCTCTCAACCTAACCTCCCCACTTCACCCAACCTCCCAACTCCACCCAACCTCCCCACTTCACCCAACCTCCGCACTCCATCCAACCTCCGCACTCCACCCAACCTCCCCACTCCAACCAACTTCCGCACACCATCCAACCTCCGCACTCCACCCAACTTCCGCACTCTACCCAACTTCCGCACTCCACCCAACCTCCGCACTCCACCCAAACTCCGCACTCCACCAAACTTCCGCACTCCACGCAACCTCCCCACTCCAACCAACCTCCCCACTCCAACCAACCTCCCCACTCCACCCGACCTCCCCACTCCACCCAACCTCCCCACGCCACCCAACCTCCCCACTTCACCCAACCTCCCCATTCCACTATACCTCCCCACTTCACCCAACCTCCCCACTCCACCCAACCTCCCCACTTCACCGAAACTCGGCACTCCATCCAACCTCCGCATTCCACCCAAACTCCGCACTCCACCAAACTTCCGCACACCACGCAACCTCCCCACTCCAACCAACCTCCCCACTCCACCCAGCCTCCCCACTCCACCCAACCTCCCCACTCCACCCAACCTCCCCACTTCACCCAACCTCCCCATTCCACTATACCTCCCCACTCCATCCAACCTCCGCACTCCACCCAACCTCCGCACTCCACCCAACTTCCGCACTCCACCCAACTTCCGCACTCCACCCAACTTTCGCACTCCACCCAACCTCCGCATTCCACCCAAACTCCGCACTCCACCAAACTTCCGCACACCACGCAACCTCCCCACTCCAACCAACCTCCCCACTCCACCCAGCCTCCCCACTCCACCCAACCTCCCCACTCCACCCAACCTCCCCACTTCACCCAACCTCCCCACTCCACCCAACCTCCCCACTTCACCCAAACTCGGCACTCCATCCAACTTCCGCACTCCACCCAACCTCCCCACTCCACCCAACCTCCCCACTCCACCCAACCTCCCCACTTCACCCAACCTCCCCATTGCACTATACCTCCCCACTTAACCCAACCTCCCCACTCCACCCAACCTCCCCACTTCACCCAAACTCGGCACTCCATCCAACTTCCGCACTCCACCCAACCTCCGCACTCCACCCAACCTCCCCACTTCACCCAACCTCCCCATTTCACCAAACCTCCCCACTCCACCCAACCTCCCCAAATCACCCAACCTCCCCTCTCCACCCAACATCCCCACACCACCCAACCTCCCCACTCCACCCAACCTTCCCACTTCACCCAACCTCCCCACTTCACCGAACCTCCCCACTCCACCCAACCTCCGCACTCCGCCCAACGTTCGCACTCAACCCAACCTCCTCACTCCAACCAACCTCCCCACTCCACCCAGCCTCCCCACTCCACCCAACCTCCCCACTCCACCCAACCTCCCCACTTCACCCAACCTCCCCATTCCACTATACCTCCCCACTCCACCCAACCTCCGCACTCCACCCAAACTCCGCACTCCACCAAACTTCCGCACTCCACGCAACCTCCCCACTCCAACCAACCTCCCCACTCCAACCAACCTCCCCACTCCACCCAACCTCCCCACTCCACCCAACCTCCCCACGCCACCCAACCTCCCCACTTCACCCAACCTCCCCATTCCACTATACCTCCCCACTTCACCCAACCTCCCCACTCCACCCAACCTCCCCACTTCACCCAAACTCGGCACTCCATCCAACCTCCGCACTCCACCCAACCTCCGCACTCCACCCAACTTCCGCACTCCACCCAACTTCCGCACTCCACCCAACTTTCGCACTCCACCCAACCTCCGCATTCCACCCAAACTCCGCACTCCACCAAACTTCCGCACACCACGCAACCTCCCCACTCCAACCAACCTCCCCACTCCACCCAGCCTCCCCACTCCACCCAACCTCCCCACTCCACCCAACCTCCCCACTTCACCCAACCTCCCCATTCCACTATACCTCCCCACTTCACCCAACCTCCCCACTCCACCCAACCTCCCCACTTCACCCAAACTCGGCACTCCATCCAACTTCCGCACTCCACCCAACCTCCCCACTCCACCCAACCTCCCCACTCCACCCAACCTCCCCACTTCACCCAACCTCCCCATTGCACTATACCTCCCCACTTAACCCAACCTCCCCACTCCACCCAACCTCCCCACTTCACCCAAACTCGGCACTCCATCCAACTTCCGCACTCCACCCAACCTCCGCACTCCACCCAACCTCCCCACTTCACCCAACCTCCCCATTTCACCAAACCTCCCCACTCCACCCAACCTCCCCAAATCACCCAACCTCCCCTCTCCACCCAACATCCCCACACCACCCAACCTCCCCACTCCACCCAACCTTCCCACTTCACCCAACCTCCCCACTTCACCGAACCTCCCCACTCCACCCAACCTCCGCACTCCGCCCAACGTTCGCACTCAACCCAACCTCCTCACTTCACCCAACCTCCCCACTCCACCCAACCTCCCCACTTCACCCAACGTCCCCACTCCACCCAACCTCCTCACTCCACCCAACCTCCCCACTTCACCCTACCTGCCCACTTCACCCAACCTCTCCACTCCACCCAACCTCCGCACTCCACTCAACCTTCGCACTCAACCCAACCTCCCCACTTCACCCAACCTCCCAACTCCACCCAACCTCCCCACTTCACCCAACCTCCGCACTCCATCCAACCTCCGCACTGCACCCAATCTCCGCACTCCACCCAACCTCCCCACTTCACCCAACCTCCGCACTCCATCCAACCTCCGCACTCCACCCAGCCTCCGCACTCCACCCAACTTCCGCACTCCACCCAACTTCCGCACTCCACCCAACTTCCGCACTCCACCCAACTTCCGCACTCCACCCAACTTCCGCACTCCACCCAACTTCCGCACTCCACCCAACCTCCGCATTCCACCCAAACTCCGCACTCCACCAAACTTCCGCACTCCACCCAGCCTTCCCACTCCACCCAACCTCCCCACTCCACCCAACCTCCCCACTTCACCCAACTTCCCCATTGCACTATACCTCCCCACTTAACCCTACCTCCCCACTCCTCCCAACCTCCCCACTTCACCCAAACTCGGCACTCCATCCAACTTCCGCACTCCACCCAACCTCCGCACTCCACCCAACCTCCCCACTTCACCCAACCTCCCCACTTCCACCAAACCTCCCCTCTCCACCCAACATCCCCACTCCACCCAACCTCCCCACTCCACCCAACCTCCACACTCCACCCAACCTCCCCACTTCACCCAACCTTCCCACTTCACCCAACCTCCCCACTTCACCGAAACTCCCCACTCCACCCAACCTCCGCACTCCACCCAACGTTCGCACTCAACCCAACCTCCCCACTCCACCCAACCTCCCCACTTCACCCAACTTTCCCACTTCACCCAACCTCCCCACTTCACCGAAACTCCCCACTCCACCCAACCTCCTCACTCCACCCAACCTCCCCACTTCACCCTACCTGCCCACTTCACCCAACCTCTCCACTCCACCCAACCTCCGCACTCCACTCAACCTTCGCACTCAACCCAACCTCCCCACTTCACCCAACCTCCCAACTCCACCCAACCTCCCCACTTCACCCAACCTCCGCACTCCATCCAACCTCCGCACTGCACCCAATCTCCGCACTCCACCCAACCTCCCCACTTCACCCAACCTCCGCACTCAATCCAACCTCCGCACTCCACCCAGCCTCCGCACTCCACCCAACTTCCGCACTCCACCCAACTTCCGCACTCCACCCAACTTCCGCACTCCACCCAACCTCCGCATTCCACCCAAACTCCGCACTCCACCAAACTTCCGCACTCCACCCAGCCTTCCCACTCCACCCAACCTCCCCACTCCACCCAACCTCCCCACTTCACCCAACTTCCCCATTGCACTATACCTCCCCACTTAACCCTACCTCCCCACTCCTCCCAACCTCCCCACTTCACCCAAACTCGGCACTCCATCCAACTTCCGCACTCCACCCAACCTCCGCACTCCACCCAACCTCCCCACTTCACCCAACCTCCCCACTTCACCAAACCTCCCCTCTCCACCCAACATCCCCACTCCACCCAACCTCCCCACTCCACCCAACCTCCACACTCCACCCAACCTCCCCACTTCACCCAACCTTCCCACTTCACCCAACCTCCCCACTTCACCGAAACTCCCCACTCCACCCAACCTCCGCACTCCACCCAACGTTCGCACTCAACCCAACCTCCCCACTTCACCCAACCTCCCCACTCCACCCAGCCTCCCCACTTCACCAACGTCCCCACTCCACCCAACCTCCTCACTCCACCCAACCTCCCCACTTCACCCTACCTCCCCACTTCACCCAACCTCCCCACTCCACCCAACCTCCGCACTGCACCCAACCTTCGCTCTCAACCTAACCTCCCCACTTCACCCAACCTCCCAACTCCACCCAACCTCCCCACTTCACCCAACCTCCGCACTCCACCCAACTTCCGCACTCTACCCAACTTCCGCACTCCACCCAACCTCCGCACTCCACCCAAACTCCGCACTCCACCAAACTTCCGCACTCCACGCAACCTCCCCACTCCAACCAACCTCCCCACTCCAACCAACCTCCCCACTCCACCCGACCTCCCCACTCCACCCAACCTCCCCACGCCACCCAACCTCCCCACTTCACCCAACCTCCCCATTCCACTATACCTCCCCACTTCACCCAACCTCCCCACTCCACCCAACCTCCCCACTTCACCCAAACTCGGCACTCCATCCAACCTCCGCACTCCACCCAACCTCCGCACTCCACCCAACTTCCGCACTCCACCCAACTTCCGCACTCCACCCAACTTCCGCACTCCACCCAACCTCCGCATTCCACCCAAACTCCGCACTCCACCAAACTTCCGCACACCACGCAACCTCCCCACTCCAACCAACCTCCCCACTCCACCCAGCCTCCCCACTCCACCCAACCTCCCCACTCCACCCAACCTCCCCACTTCACCCAACCTCCCCATTCCACTATACCTCCCCACTCCACCCAACCTCCGCACTCCACCCAAACTCCGCACTCCACCAAACTTCCGCACTCCACGCAACCTCCCCACTCCAACCAACCTCCCCACTCCAACCAACCTCCCCACTCCACCCAACCTCCCCACTCCACCCAACCTCCCCACGCCACCCAACCTCCCCACTTCACCCAACCTCCCCATTCCACTATACCTCCCCACTTCACCCAACCTCCCCACTCCACCCAACCTCCCCACTTCACCCAAACTCGGCACTCCATCCAACCTCCGCACTCCACCCAACCTCCGCACTCCACCCAACTTCCGCACTCCACCCAACTTCCGCACTCCACCCAACTTTCGCACTCCACCCAACCTCCGCATTCCACCCAAACTCCGCACTCCACCAAACTTCCGCACACCACGCAACCTCCCCACTCCAACCAACCTCCCCACTCCACCCAGCCTCCCCACTCCACCCAACCTCACCACTCCACCCAACCTCCCCACTTCACCCAACCTCCCCATTCCACTATACCTCCCCACTTCACCCAACCTCCCCACTCCACCCAACCTCCCCACTTCACCCAAACTCGGCACTCCATCCAACTTCCGCACTCCACCCAACCTCCCCACTCCACCCAAACTCCCCACTCCACCCAACCTCCCCACTTCACCCAACCTCCCCATTGCACTATACCTCCCCACTTAACCCAACCTCCCCACTCCACCCAACCTCCCCACTTCACCCAAACTCGGCACTCCATCCAACTTCCGCACTCCACCCAACCTCCGCACTCCACCCAACCTCCCCACTTCACCCAACCTCCCCATTTCACCAAACCTCCCCACTCCACCCAACCTCCCCAAATCACCCAACCTCCCCTCTCCACCCAACATCCCCACACCACCCAACCTCCCCACTCCACCCAACCTTCCCACTTCACCCAACCTCCCCACTTCACCGAACCTCCCCACTCCACCCAACCTCCGCACTCCGCCCAACGTTCGCACTCAACCCAACCTCCTCACTTCACCCAACCTCCCCACTCCACCCAACCTCCCCACTTCACCCAACGTCCCCACTCCACCCAACCTCCTCACTCCACCCAACCTCCCCACTTCACCCTACCTCCCCACTTCACCCAACCTCTCCACTCCACCCAACCTCCGCACTCCACTCAACCTTCGCACTCAACCCAACCTCCCCACTTCACCCAACCTCCCAACTCCACCCAACCTCCCCACTTCACCCAACCTCCGCACTCCATCCAACCTCCGCACTGCACCCAATCTCCGCACTCCACCCAACCTCCCCACTTCACCCAACCTCCGCACTCCATCCAACCTCCGCACTCCACCCAGCCTCCGCACTCCACCCAACTTCCGCACTCCACCCAACTTCCGCACTCCACCCAACTTCCGCACTCCACCCAACCTCCGCATTCCACCCAAACTCCGCACTCCACCAAACTTCCGCACTCCACCCAGCCTTCCCACTCCGCCCAACCTCCCCACTCCACCCAACCTCCCCACTTCACCCAACTTCCCCATTGCACTATACCTCCCCACTTAACCCTACCTCCCCACTCCTCCCAACCTCCCCACTTCACCCAAACTCGGCACTCCATCCAACTTCCGCACTCCACCCAACCTCCGCACTCCACCCAACCTCCCCACTTCACCCAACCTCCCCACTTCACCAAACCTCCCCTCTCCACCCAACATCCCCACTCCACCCAACCTCCCCACTCCACCCAACCTCCACACTCCACCCAACCTCCCCACTTCATCCAACCTTCCCACTTCACCCAACCTCCCCACTTCACCGAAACTCCCCACTCCACCCAACCTCCGCACTCCACCCAACGTTCGCACTCAACCCAACCTCCCCACTTCACCCAACCTCCCCACTCCACCCAGCCTCCCCACTTCACCAACGTCCCCACTCCACCCAACCTCCTCACTCCACCCAACCTCCCCACTTCACCCTACCTCCCCACTTCACCCAACCTCCCCACTCCACCCAACCTCCGCACTGCACCCAACCTTCGCTCTCAACCTAACCTCCCCACTTCACCCAACCTCCCAACTCCACCCAACCTCCCCACTTCACCCAACCTCCGCACTCCATCCAACCTCCGCACTCCACCCAACCTCCCCACTCCAACCAACTTCCGCACACCATCCAACCTCCGCACTCCACCCAACTTCCGCACTCTACCCAACTTCCGCACTCCACCCAACCTCCGCACTCCACCCAAACTCCGCACTCCACCAAACTTCCGCACTCCACGCAACCTCCCCACTCCAACCAACCTCCCCACTCCAACCAACCTCCCCACTCCACCCGACCTCCCCACTCCACCCAACCTCCCCACGCCACCCAACCTCCCCACTTCACCCAACCTCCCCATTCCACTATACCTCCCCACTTCACCCAACCTCCCCACTCCACCCAACCTCCCCACTTCACCCAAACTCGGCACTCCATCCAACCTCCGCACTCCACCCAAACTCCGCACTCCACCCAACTTCCGCACTCCACCCAACTTCCGCACTCCACCCAACTTCCGCACTCCACCCAACCTCCGCATTCCACCCAAACTCCGCACTCCACCAAACTTCCGCACACCACGCAACCTCCCCACTCCAACCAACCTCCCCACTCCACCCAGCCTCCCCACTCCACCCAACCTCCCCACTCCACCCAACCTCCCCACTTCACCCAACCTCCCCATTCCACTATACCTCCCCACTTCACCCAACCTCCCCACTCCACCCAACCTCCCCACTTCACCCAAACTCGGCACTCCATCCAACTTCCGCACTCCACCCAACCTCCCCACTCCACCCAACCTCCCCACTCCACCCAACCTCCCCACTTCACCCAACCTCCCCATTGCACTATACCTCCCCACTTAACCCAACCTCCCCACTCCACCCAACCTCCCCACTTCACCCAACGTCCCCACTCCACCCAACCTCCTCACTCCACCCAACCTCCCCACTTCACCCTACCTCCCCACTTCACCCAACCTCTCCACTCCACCCAACCTCCGCACTCCACTCAACCTTCGCACTCAACCCAACCTCCCCACTTCACCCAACCTCCCAACTCCACCCAACCTCCCCACTTCACCCACCCTCCGCACTCCATCCAACCTCCGCACTGCACCCAATCTCCGCACTCCACCCAACCTCCCCACTTCACCCAACCTCCGCACTCCATCCAACCTCCGCACTCCACCCAGCCTCCGCACTCCACCCAACTTCCGCACTCCACCCAACTTCCGCACTCCACCCAACTTCCGCACTCCACCCAACCTCCGCATTCCACCCAAACTCCGCACTCCACCAAACTTCCGCACTCCACCCAGCCTTCCCACTCCACCCAACCTCCCCACTCCACCCAACCTCCCCACTTCACCCAACTTCCCCATTGCACTATACCTCCCCACTTAACCCTACCTCCCCACTCCTCCCAACCTCCCCACTTCACCCAAACTCGGCACTCCATCCAACTTCCGCACTCCACCCAACCTCCGCACTCCACCCAACCTCCCCACTTCACCGAACCTCCCCACTCCACCCAACCTCCGCACTCCACCCAACGTTCGCACTCAACCCAACCTCCCCACTTCACCCAACCTCCCCACTCCACGCAACCTCCCCACTTCACCCAACGTCCCCACTCCACCCAACCTCCTCACTCCACCCAACCTCCCCACTTCACCCTACCTCCCCACTTCACCCAACCTCCCCACTCCACCCAACCTCCGCACTGCACCCAACCTTCGCTCTCAACCTAACCTCCCCACTTCACCCAACCTCCCAACTCCACCCAACCTCCCCACTTCACCCAACCTCCCCACTTCACCAAACCTCCCCACTCCACCCAACCTCCCCAAATCATCCAACCTCCCCTCTCCACCCAACATCCCCACTCCACCCAACCTCCCCACTCCACCCAACCTCCCCACTCCACCCAACCTCCCCACTTCACCCAACCTTCCCACTTCACCCAACCTCCCCACTTCACCGAACCTCCCCACTTCACCCAACCTCCCCACTCCACCCAACCTCCCCACTTCACCCAACGTCCCCACTCCACCCAACCTCCTCACTCCACCCAACCTCCCCACTTCACCCTACCTCCCCACTTCACCCAACCTCCCCTCTCCACCCAACCTCCGCACTCCACCCAACCTTCGCACTCAACCCAACCTCCCCACTTCACCCAACCTCCCAACTCCACCCAACCTCCCAACTTCACCCAACCTCCGCACTCCATCCAACCTCCGCACTCCACCCAACCTCCGCACTCCAGCCAACCTTCGCACTCAACCCAACCTCCCCACTTCACCCAACCTCCCAACTCCACCCAACCTCCCCACTTCACCCAACCTCCGCACTCCATCCAAACTCCGCACTCCACCCAATCTCCGCACTCCACCCAACCTCCCCACTTCACCCAACCTCCGCACTCCATCCAACCTCCGCACTCCACCCAGCCTCCGCACTCCACCCAACTTCCGCACTCCACCCAACTTCCGCACTCCACCCAACTTCCGCACTCCACCCAGCCTCCGCACTCCACCCAACTACCGCACTCCACCCAACTTCCGCACTCCACCCAACTTCCGCACTCCACCCAACCTCCGCATTCCACCCAAACTCCGCACTCCACCAAACTTCCGCACTCCACCCAGCCTTCCCACTCCACCCAACCTCCCCACTCCTCCCAACCTCCCCACTTCACCCAAACTCGGCACTCCATCCAACTTCCGCACTCCACCCAACCTCCGCACTCCACCCAACCTCCCCACTTCACCCAACCTCCCCACTTCACCAAACCTCACCACTCCACCCAACCTCCCCAAATCACCCAACCTCCCCTCTCCACCCAACATCCCCACTCCACCCAACCTCCCCACTCCACCCAACCTCCCCACTTCACCCAAACTCGGCACTCCATCCAACCTCCGCACTCCACCCAAACTCCGCACTCCACCCAACTTCCGCACTCCACCCAACTTCCGCACTCCACCCAACTTCCGCACTCCACCCAACCTCCGCATTCCACCCAAACTCCGCACTCCACCAAACTTCCGCACACCACGCAACCTCCCCACTCCAACCAACCTCCCCACTCCACCCAGCCTCCCCACTCCACCCAACCTCCCCACTCCACCCAACCTCCCCACTTCACCCAACCTCCCCATTCCACTATACCTCCCCACTTCACCCAACCTCCCCACTCCACCCAACCTCCCCACTTCACCCAAACTCGGCACTCCATCCAACTTCCGCACTCCACCCAACCTCCCCACTCCACCCAACCTCCCCACTCCACCCAACCTCCCCACTTCACCCAACCTCCCCATTGCACTATACCTCCCCACTTAACCCAACCTCCCCACTCCACCCAACCTCCCCACTTCACCCAACGTCCCCACTCCACCCAACCTCCTCACTCCACCCAACCTCCCCACTTCACCCTACCTCCCCACTTCACCCAACCTCTCCACTCCACCCAACCTCCGCACTCCACTCAACCTTCGCACTCAACCCAACCTCCCCACTTCACCCAACCTCCCAACTCCACCCAACCTCCCCACTTCACCCACCCTCCGCACTCCATCCAACCTCCGCACTGCACCCAATCTCCGCACTCCACCCAACCTCCCCACTTCACCCAACCTCCGCACTCCATCCAACCTCCGCACTCCACCCAGCCTCCGCACTCCACCCAACTTCCGCACTCCACCCAACTTCCGCACTCCACCCAACTTCCGCACTCCACCCAACCTCCGCATTCCACCCAAACTCCGCACTCCACCAAACTTCCGCACTCCACCCAGCCTTCCCACTCCACCCAACCTCCCCACTCCACCCAACCTCCCCACTTCACCCAACTTCCCCATTGCACTATACCTCCCCACTTAACCCTACCTCCCCACTCCTCCCAACCTCCCCACTTCACCCAAACTCGGCACTCCATCCAACCTCCCCACTCCACCCAACCTCCCCAAATCATCCAACCTCCCCTCTCCACCCAACATCCCCACTCCACCCAACCTCCCCACTCCACCCAACCTCCCCACTCCACCCAACCTCCCCACTTCACCCAACCTTCCCACTTCACCCAACCTCCCCACTTCACCGAACCTCCCCACTTCACCCAACCTCCCCACTCCACCCAACCTCCCCACTTCACCCAACGTCCCCACTCCACCCAACCTCCTCACTCCACCCAACCTCCCCACTTCACCCTACCTCCCCACTTCACCCAACCTCCCCTCTCCACCCAACCTCCGCACTCCACCCAACCTTCGCACTCAACCCAACCTCCCCACTTCACCCAACCTCCCAACTCCACCCAACCTCCCAACTTCACCCAACCTCCGCACTCCATCCAACCTCCGCACTCCACCCAACCTCCGCACTCCAGCCAACCTTCGCACTCAACCCAACCTCCCCACTTCACCCAACCTCCCAACTCCACCCAACCTCCCCACTTCACCCAACCTCCGCACTCCATCCAAACTCCGCACTCCACCCAATCTCCGCACTCCACCCAACCTCCCCACTTCACCCAACCTCCGCACTCCATCCAACCTCCGCACTCCACCCAGCCTCCGCACTCCACCCAACTTCCGCACTCCACCCAACTTCCGCACTCCACCCAACTTCCGCACTCCACCCAGCCTCCGCACTCCACCCAACTACCGCACTCCACCCAACTTCCGCACTCCACCCAACATCCGCACTCCACCCAACCTCCGCATTCCACCCAAACTCCGCACTCCACCAAACTTCCGCACTCCACCCAGCCTTCCCACTCCACCCAACCTCCCCACTCCTCCCAACCTCCCCACTTCACCCAAACTCGGCACTCCATCCAACTTCCGCACTCCACCCAACCTCCGCACTCCACCCAACCTCCCCACTTCACCCAACCTCCCCACTTCACCAAACCTCACCACTCCACCCAACCTCCCCAAATCACCCAACCTCCCCTCTCCACCCAACATCCCCACTCCACCCAACCTCCCCACTCCACCCAACCTCCCCACTCCACCCAACCTCCCCACTTCACCCAACCTTCCCACTTCACCCAACCTCCCCACTTCACCGAACCTCCCCACTCCACCCAACCTCCGCACTCCACCCAACGTTCGCACTCAACCCAACCTCCCCACTTCACCCAACCTCCCCACTCCACCCAACCTCCCCACTTCACCCAACGTCCCCACTCCACCCAACCTCCTCACTCCACCCAACCTCCCCACTTCACCCTACCTCCCCACTTCACCCAACCTCCCCACTCCACCCAACCTCCGCACTGCACCCAACCTTCGCTCTCAACCTAACCTCCCCACTTCACCCAACCTCCCCACTCCACCCAACCTCCCCACTTCACCCAAACTCGGCACTCCATCCAACTTCCGCACTCCACCCAACCTCCCCACTCCACCCAACCTCCCCACTTCACCCAACCTCCCAACTCCACCCAACCTCCCCACTTCACCCAACCTCCGCACTCCATCCAACCTCCGCACTCCACCCAACCTCCGCACTCCAACCAACTTCCGCACACCACCCAACCTCCGCACTCCACCCAACTTCCGCACTCCACCCAACTTCCGCACACCACCCAACCTCCGCACTCCACCCAAACTCCGCACTCCACCAAACTTCCGCACTCCACGCAACCTCCCCACTCCAACCAACCTCCCCACTCCACCCAACCTCCCCACTCCACCCAACCTCCCCACGCCACCCAACCTCCCCACTTCACCCAACCTCCCCATTCCACTATACCTCCCCACTTCACCCAACCTCCCCACTCCACCCAACCTCCCCACTTCACCCAAACTCGGCACTCCATCCAACCTCCGCACTCCACCCAACCTCCGCACTCCACCCAACTTCCGCACTCCACCCAACTTCCGCACTCCACCCAACTTCCGCGCTCCACCCAACCTCCGCATTCCACCCAAACTCCGCACTCCACCAAACTTCCGCACTCCACGCAACCTCCCCACTCCAACCAACCTCCCCACTCCACCCAGCCTCCCCACTCCACCCAACCTCCCCACTCCACCCAACCTCCCCACTTCACCCAACCTCCCCATTCCACTATACCTCCCCACTTCACCCAACCTCCCCACTCCACCCAACCTCCCCACTTCACCCAAACTCGGCACTCCATCCAACTTCAGCACTCCACCCAACCTCCCCACTCCACCCAACCTCCCCACTCCACCCAACCTCCCCACTTCACCCAACCTCCCCATTGCACTATACCTCCCCACTTAACCCAACCTCCCCACTCCACCGAACCTCCCCACTTCTCCCAAACTCGGCACTCCATCCAACTTCCGCACTCCACCCAACCTCCGCACTCCACCAAACCTCCCCACTCCACCCAACCTCCCCAAATCACCCAACCTCCCCACTCCACCCAACCTCCCCACTTCACCCAAACTCGGCACTCCATCCAACTTCAGCACTCCACCCAACCTCCCCACTCCACCCAACCTCCCCACTTCTCCCAACCTCCCCACTCCACCCAACCTCCCCACTTCACGCAACGTCCCCACTCCACCCAACCTCCTCACTCCACCCAACCTCCCCACTTCACCCTACCTCCCCACTTCACCCAACCTCCCCACTCCACCCAACCTCCGCACTGCACCCAACATTCGCTTTCAACCTAACCTCCCCACTTCACCCAACCTCCCAACTCCACCCAACCTCCCCACTTCACCCAACCTCCGCTCTCCATCCAACCTCCGCACTCCATCCAACCTCCGCACTCCAACTAACTTCCGCACACCACCCAACCTCCGCACTCCACCCAACTTCCGCACTCCACCCAACTTCCGCACTCCACCCAACCTCCGCACTCCACCCAAACTCCGCACTCCACCAAACTTCCGCACTCCACGCAACCTCCCCACTCCAACCAACCTCCCCACTCCACCCAACCTCCCCACTCCACCCAACCTCCCCACGCCACCCAACCTCCCCACTTCACCCAACCTCCCCACTTCACCCAACCTCCCCACTCCACCCAACCTCCCCACTTCACCCAAACTCGGCACTCCATCCAACTTCAGCACTCCACCCAACCTCCCCACTCCACCCAACCTCCCCACTCCACCCAACCTCCCCACTTCACCCAACCTCCCCATTGCACTATACCTCCCCACTTAACCCAACCTCCCCACTCCACCCAACCTCCCCACTTCACCCAAACTCGGCACTCCATCCAACTCCCGCACTCCACCCAACCTCCGCACTCCACCCAACCCCCCACTTCACCCAACCTCCCCACTTCACCAAACCTCCCCACTCCACCCAACCTCCCCACTCCACCCAACCTCCGCACTGCACCCAACCTTCCCACTTCACCCTACCTCCCCACTTCACCCAACCTCCCCACTTCACCCTACCTCCCCTCTCCACCCAACATCCCCACTCCACCCAACCTCCCCACTTCACCCAACCTTCCCACTTCACCCAACCTCCCCACTCCACCCAACCTCCCCACTTCACCCAACGTCCCCACTCCACCCAACCTCCTCACTCCACCCAACCTCCCCACTTCACCCTACCTCCCCACTTCACCCAACCTCCCCACTCCACCCAACCTCCGCACTGCACCCAACCTTCGCTCTCAACCTAACCTCCCCACTTCACCCAACCTCCCAACTCCACCCAACCTCCCCACTCCACCCAAACTCGGCACTCCTTCCAACCTCCGCACTCCACCCAACCTCCGCGCTCCACCCAACCTCCCCACTTCACCCAAACTCGGCACTCCAACCAACCTCCCCACTTCACCCAAACTCGGCACTCCTTCCAACCTCCGCACTCCACCCAACCTCCGCACTCCACCCAACTTCCGCACTCCACCCAACTTCCGCACTCCACCCAACTTCCGCACTCCACCCAACCTCCGCATTCCACCCAAACTCCGCACTCCACCAAACTTCCGCACTCCACGCAACCTCCCCACTCCAACCAACCTCCCCACTCCACCCAGCCTCCCCACTCCACCCAACCTCCCCATTCCACCCAACCTCCCCACTTCACCCAACCTCCCCATTCCACTATACCTCCCCACTTCACCCAACCTCCCCACTCCACCCAACCTCCCCACTTCACCCAAACTCGGCACTCCATCCAACTTCCGCACTCCACCCAACCTCCGCACTCCACCCAACCTCCCCACTTCACCCAACCTCCCCACTTCACCAAACCTCCCCACTCCACCCAACCTCCCCAAATCACCCAACCTCCCCTCTCCACCCAACATCCCCACTCCACCCAACCTCCCCACTCCACCCAACCTCCCCACTTCACCCAACCTTCCCACTTCACCCAACCTCCCCACTTCACCGAACCTCCCCACTCCACCCAACCTCCGCACTCCACCCAACGTTCGCACTCCACCCAGCCTTCCCACTCCACCCAACCTCCCCACTCCTCCCAACCTCCCCACTTCACCCAAACTCGGCACTCCATCCAACTTCCGCACTCCACCCAACCTCCGCACTCCACCCAACCTCCCCACTTCACCCAACCTCCCCACTTCACCAAACCTCACCACTCCACCCAACCTCCCCAAATCACCCAACCTCCCCTCTCCACCCAACATCCCCACTCCACCCAACCTCCCCACTCCACCCAACCTCCCCACTCCACCCAACCTCCCCACTTCACCCAACCTTCCCACTTCACCCAACCTCCCCACTTCACCGAACCTCCCCACTCCACCCAACCTCCGCACTCCACCCAACGTTCGCACTCAACCCAACCTCCCCACTTCACCCAACCTCCCCACTCCACCCAACCTCCCCACTTCACCCAACGTCCCCACTCCACCCAACCTCCTCACTCCACCCAACCTCCCCACTTCACCCTACCTCCCCACTTCACCCAACCTCCCCACTCCACCCAACCTCCGCACTGCACCCAACCTTCGCTCTCAACCTAACCTCCCCACTTCACCCAACCTCCCCACTCCACCCAACCTCCCCACTTCACCCAAACTCGGCACTCCATCCAACTTCCGCACTCCACCCAACCTCCCCACTCCACCCAACCTCCCCACTTCACCCAACCTCCCAACTCCACCCAACCTCCCCACTTCACCCAACCTCCGCACTCCATCCAACCTCCGCACTCCACCCAACCTCCGCACTCCAACCAACTTCCGCACACCACCCAACCTCCGCACTCCACCCAACTTCCGCACTCCACCCAACTTCCGCACACCACCCAACCTCCGCACTCCACCCAAACTCCGCACTCCACCAAACTTCCGCACTCCACGCAACCTCCCCACTCCAACCAACCTCCCCACTCCACCCAACCTCCCCACTCCACCCAACCTCCCCACGCCACCCAACCTCCCCACTTCACCCAACCTCCCCATTCCACTATACCTCCCCACTTCACCCAACCTCCCCACTCCACCCAACCTCCCCACTTCACCCAAACTCGGCACTCCATCCAACCTCCGCACTCCACCCAACCTCCGCACTCCACCCAACTTCCGCACTCCACCCAACTTCCGCACTCCACCCAACTTCCGCGCTCCACCCAACCTCCGCATTCCACCCAAACTCCGCACTCCACCAAACTTCCGCACTCCACGCAACCTCCCCACTCCAACCAACCTCCCCACTCCACCCAGCCTCCCCACTCCACCCAACCTCCCCACTCCACCCAACCTCCCCACTTCACCCAACCTCCCCATTCCACTATACCTCCCCACTTCACCCAACCTCCCCACTCCACCCAACCTCCCCACTTCACCCAAACTCGGCACTCCATCCAACTTCAGCACTCCACCCAACCTCCCCACTCCACCCAACCTCCCCACTCCACCCAACCTCCCCACTTCACCCAACCTCCCCATTGCACTATACCTCCCCACTTAACCCAACCTCCCCACTCCACCGAACCTCCCCACTTCTCCCAAACTCGGCACTCCATCCAACTTCCGCACTCCACCCAACCTCCGCACTCCACCAAACCTCCCCACTCCACCCAACCTCCCCAAATCACCCAACCTCCCCACTCCACCCAACCTCCCCACTTCACCCAAACTCGGCACTCCATCCAACTTCAGCACTCCACCCAACCTCCCCACTCCACCCAACCTCCCCACTTCTCCCAACCTCCCCACTCCACCCAACCTCCCCACTTCACGCAACGTCCCCACTCCACCCAACCTCCTCACTCCACCCAACCTCCCCACTTCACCCTACCTCCCCACTTCACCCAACCTCCCCACTCCACCCAACCTCCGCACTGCACCCAACCTTCGCTTTCAACCTAACCTCCCCACTTCACCCAACCTCCCAACTCCACCCAACCTCCCCACTTCACCCAACCTCCGCTCTCCATCCAACCTCCGCACTCCATCCAACCTCCGCACTCCAACTAACTTCCGCACACCACCCAACCTCCGCACTCCACCCAACTTCCGCACTCCACCCAACTTCCGCACTCCACCCAACCTCCGCACTCCACCCAAACTCCGCACTCCACCAAACTTCCGCACTCCACGCAACCTCCCCACTCCAACCAACCTCCCCACTCCACCCAACCTCCCCACTCCACCCAACCTCCCCACGGCACCCAACCTCCCCACTTCACCCAACCTCCCCACTTCACCCAACCTCCCCACTCCACCCAACCTCCCCACTTCACCCAAACTCGGCACTCCATCCAACTTCAGCACTCCACCCAACCTCCCCACTCCACCCAACCTCCCCACTCCACCCAACCTCCCCACTTCACCCAACCTCCCCATTGCACTATACCTCCCCACTTAACCCAACCTCCCCACTCCACCCAACCTCCCCACTTCACCCAAACTCGGCACTCCATCCAACTCCCGCACTCCACCCAACCTCCGCACTCCACCCAACCCCCCACTTCACCCAACCTCCCCACTTCACCAAACCTCCCCACTCCACCCAACCTCCCCACTCCACCCAACCTCCGCACTGCACCCAACCTTCCCACTTCACCCTACCTCCCCACTTCACCCAACCTCCCCACTTCACCCTACCTCCCCTCTCCACCCAACATCCCCACTCCACCCAACCTCCCCACTTCACCCAACCTTCCCACTTCACCCAACCTCCCCACTCCACCCAACCTCCCCACTTCACCCAACGTCCCCACTCCACCCAACCTCCTCACTCCACCCAACCTCCCCACTTCACCCTACCTCCCCACTTCACCCAACCTCCCCACTCCACCCAACCTCCGCACTGCACCCAACCTTCGCTCTCAACCTAACCTCCCCACTTCACCCAACCTCCCAACTCCACCCAACCTCCCCACTCCACCCAAACTCGGCACTCCTTCCAACCTCCGCACTCCACCCAACCTCCGCGCTCCACCCAACCTCCCCACTTCACCCAAACTCGGCACTCCAACCAACCTCCCCACTTCACCCAAACTCGGCACTCCTTCCAACCTCCGCACTCCACCCAACCTCCGCACTCCACCCAACTTCCGCACTCCACCCAACTTCCGCACTCCACCCAACTTCCGCACTCCACCCAACCTCCGCATTCCACCCAAACTCCGCACTCCACCAAACTTCCGCACTCCACGCAACCTCCCCACTCCAACCAACCTCCCCACTCCACCCAGCCTCCCCACTCCACCCAACCTCCCCATTCCACCCAACCTCCCCACTTCACCCAACCTCCCCATTCCACTATACCTCCCCACTTCACCCAACCTCCCCACTCCACCCAACCTCCCCACTTCACCCAAACTCGGCACTCCATCCAACTTCCGCACTCCACCCAACCTCCGCACTCCACCCAACCTCCCCACTTCACCCAACCTCCCCACTTCACCAAACCTCCCCACTCCACCCAACCTCCCCAAATCACCCAACCTCCCCTCTCCACCCAACATCCCCACTCCACCCAACCTCCCCACTCCACCCAACCTCCCCACTTCACCCAACCTTCCCACTTCACCCAACCTCCCCACTTCACCGAACCTCCCCACTCCACCCAACCTCCGCACTCCACCCAACGTTCGCACTCAACCCAACCTCCCCACTTCTCCCAACCTCCCCACTCCACCCAACCTCCCCACTTCACGCAACGTCCCCACTCCACCCAACCTCCTCACTCCACCCAACCTCCCCACTCCACCCAACCTCCGCACTGCACCCAACCTTCGCTCTCAACCTAACCTCCCCACTTCACCCAACCTCCCAACTCCACCCAACCTCCCCACTTCACCCAACCTCCGCTCTCCATCCAACCTCCGCACTCCACCCAACCTCCGCACTCCAACTAACTTCCGCACACCACCCAACCTCCGCACTCCACCCAACTTCCGCACTCCACCCAACTTCCGCACTCCACCCAACCTCCGCACTCCACCCAAACTCCGCACTCCACCAAACTTCCGCACTCCACGCAACCTCCCCACTCCAACCAACCTCCCCACTCCACCCAACCTCCCCACTCCACCCAACCTCCCCACGCCACCCAACCTCCCCACTTCACCCAACCTCCCCACTTCACCCAACCTCCCCACTCCACCCAACCTCCCCACTTCACCCAAACTCGGCACTCCATCCAACCTCCGCACTCCACCCAACCTCCGCACTCCACCCAACTTCCCCACTCCACCCAACCTCCTCACTCCACCCAACCTCCCCACTTCACCCTACCTCCCCACTTCACCCAACCTCCCCACTCCACCCAACCTCCGCACTGCACCCAACCTTCGCTCTCAACCTAACCTCCGCACTTCACCCAACCTCCCAACTCCACCCAACCTCCCCACTTCACCCAACCTCCGCACTCCATCCAACCTCCGCACTCCACCCAACCTCCGCACTCCAACTAACTTCCGCACACCACCCAACCTCCGCACTCCACCCAACTTCCGCACTCCACCCAACTTCCGCACTCCACCCAACCTCCGCACTCCACCCAAACTCCGCACTCCACCAAACTTCCGCACTCCACGCAACCTCCCCACTCCAACCAACCTCCCCACTCCCCCCAACCTCCCCACTTCACCCTACCTCCCCACTTCACCCAACCTCCCCACTCCACCCAACCTCCCCACTTCACCCAACCTCCCCACTCCACCCAACCTCCTCACTCCACCCAACCTCCCCACTTCACCCTACCTCCCCACTTCACCCAACCTCCCCACTCCACCCAACCTTCGCTCTCAACCTAACCTCCCCACTTCACCCAACCTCCCAACTCCACCCAACCTCCCCACTTCACCCAACCTCCGCACTCCATCCAACCTCCGCACTCCACCCAACCTCCGCACTCCACCCAACTTCCGCACTCCACCCAACCTCCGCACTCCACCCAAACTCCGCACTCCACCAAACTTCCGCACTCCACGCAACCTCCCCACTCCAACCAACCTCCCCACTCCACCCAACCTCCCCACTCCACCCAACCTCCCCACGCCACCCAACCTCCCCACTTCACCCAACCTCCTCATTCCACTATACCTCCCCACTTCACCCAACCTCCCCACTCCACCCAACCTCCCCACTTCACCCAAACTCGGCACTCCATCCAACCTCCGCACTCCAGCCAACCTCTGCACTCTAACCAACTTCCGCACTCCACCCAACCTCCGCACTCCACCCAACCTCCCCACTCCACCCAACCTCCCCACTCCACCCAACCTCCCCACTTCACCCAACCTTCCCAATTCACCCAACCTCCCCACTTCACCGAACCTCCCCACTCCACCCAACCTCCGCACTCCACCCAACATTCGCACTCAACGCAACCTCCCCACTTCACCCAACCTCCCCACTCCACCCAACCTCCCCACTTCACCCAACGTCCCCACTCCACCCAACCTCCTCACTCCACCCAACCTCCCCACTTCACCCTGCTTCCCCACTTCACCCAACCTCCCCACTCCACCCAACCTCCGCACTGCACCCAACCTTCGCTCTCAACCTAACCTCCCCACTTCACCCAACCTCCCAACTCCACCCAACCTCCCTACTTCACCCAACCTCCGCACTCCATCCAACCTCCGCACTCCACCCAACCTCCCCAAATCACCCAACCTCCCCACTCCACCCAACCTCCCCACTTCACCCAAACTCGGCACTCCATCCAACTTCAGCACTCCACCCAACCTCCCCACTCCACCCAACCTCCCCACTTCTCCCAACCTCCCCACTCCACCCAACCTCCCCACTTCACGCAACGTCCCCACTCCACCCAACCTCCTCACTCCACCCAACCTCCCCACTTCACCCTACCTCCCCACTTCACCCAACCTCCCCACTCCACCCAACCTCCGCACTGCACCCAACCTTCGCTCTCGACCTAACCTCCCCACTTCACCCAACCTCCCAACTCCACCCAACCTCCCCACTTCACCCAACCTCCGCTCTCCATCCAACCTCCGCACTCCATCCAACCTCCGCACTCCAACTAACTTCCGCACACCACCCAACCTCCGCACTCCACCCAACTTCCGCACTCCACCCAACTTCCGCACTCCACCCAACCTCCGCACTCCACCCAAACTCCGCACTCCACCAAACTTCCGCACTCCACGCAACCTCCCCACTCCAACCAACCTCCCCACTCCACCCAACCTCCCCACTCCACCCAACCTCCCCACGCCACCCAACCTCCCCACTTCACCCAACCTCCCCACTTCACCCAACCTCCCCACTCCACCCAACCTCCCCACTTCACCCAAACTCGGCACTCCATCCAACTTCAGCACTCCACCCAACCTCCCCACTCCACCCAACCTCCCCACTCCACCCAACCTCCCCACTTCACCCAACCTCCCCATTGCACTATACCTCCCCACTTAACCCAACCTCCCCACTCCACCCAACCTCCCCACTTCACCCAAACTCGGCACTCCATCCAACTCCCGCACTCCACCCAACCTCCGCACTCCACCCAACCCCCCACTTCACCCAACCTCCCCACTTCACCAAACCTCCCCACTCCACCCAACCTCCCCAAATCACCCAACCTCCCCTCTCCACCCAACATCCCCACTCCACCCAACCTCCCCACTCCACCCAACCTCCCCACTTCACCCAACCTTCCCACTTCACCCAACCTCCCCACTTCACCGAACCTCCCCACTCCACCCAACCTCCGCACTCCACCCAACGTTCGCACTCAACCCAACCTCCCCACTTCTCCCAACCTCCCCACTCCACCCAACCTCCCCACTTCACGCAACGTCCCCACTCCACCCAACCTCCTCACTCCACCCAACCTCCCCACTCCACCCAACCTCCGCACTGCACCCAACCTTCGCTCTCAACCTAACCTCCCCACTTCACCCAACCTCCCAACTCCACCCAACCTCCCCACTTCACCCAACCTCCGCTCTCCATCCAACCTCCGCACTCCACCCAACCTCCGCACTCCAACTAACTTCCGCACACCACCCAACCTCCGCACTCCACCCAACTTCCGCACTCCACCCAACTTCCGCACTCCACCCAACCTCCGCACTCCACCCAAACTCCGCACTCCACCAAACTTCCGCACTCCACGCAACCTCCCCACTCCAACCAACCTCCCCACTCCACCCAACCTCCCCACTCCACCCAACCTCCCCACGCCACCCAACCTCCCCACTTCACCCAACCTCCCCACTTCACCCAACCTCCCCACTCCACCCAACCTCCCCACTTCACCCAAACTCGGCACTCCATCCAACCTCCGCACTCCACCCAACCTCCGCACTCCACCCAACTTCCCCACTCCACCCAACCTCCTCACTCCACCCAACCTCCCCACTTCACCCTACCTCCCCACTTCACCCAACCTCCCCACTCCACCCAACCTCCGCACTGCACCCAACCTTCGCTCTCAACCTAACCTCCGCACTTCACCCAACCTCCCAACTCCACCCAACCTCCCCACTTCACCCAACCTCCGCACTCCATCCAACCTCCGCACTCCACCCAACCTCCGCACTCCAACTAACTTCCGCACACCACCCAACCTCCGCACTCCACCCAACTTCCGCACTCCACCCAACTTCCGCACTCCACCCAACCTCCGCACTCCACCCAAACTCCGCACTCCACCAAACTTCCGCACTCCACGCAACCTCCCCACTCCAACCAACCTCCCCACTCCCCCCAACCTCCCCACTTCACCCTACCTCCCCACTTCACCCAACCTCCCCACTCCACCCAACCTCCCCACTTCACCCAACCTCCCCACTCCACCCAACCTCCTCACTCCACCCAACCTCCCCACTTCACCCTACCTCCCCACTTCACCCAACCTCCCCACTCCACCCAACCTTCGCTCTCAACCTAACCTCCCCACTTCACCCAACCTCCCAACTCCACCCAACCTCCCCACTTCACCCAACCTCCGCACTCCATCCAACCTCCGCACTCCACCCAACCTCCGCACTCCACCCAACTTCCGCACTCCACCCAACCTCCGCACTCCACCCAAACTCCGCACTCCACCAAACTTCCGCACTCCACGCAACCTCCCCACTCCAACCAACCTCCCCACTCCACCCAACCTCCCCACTCCACCCAACCTCCCCACGCCACCCAACCTCCCCACTTCACCCAACCTCCTCATTCCACTATACCTCCCCACTTCACCCAACCTCCCCACTCCACCCAACCTCCCCACTTCACCCAAACTCGGCACTCCATCCAACCTCCGCACTCCAGCCAACCTCTGCACTCTAACCAACTTCCGCACTCCACCCAACCTCCGCACTCCACCCAACCTCCCCACTCCACCCAACCTCCCCACTCCACCCAACCTCCCCACTTCACCCAACCTTCCCAATTCACCCAACCTCCCCACTTCACCGAACCTCCCCACTCCACCCAACCTCCGCACTCCACCCAACATTCGCACTCAACGCAACCTCCCCACTTCACCCAACCTCCCCACTCCACCCAACCTCCCCACTTCACCCAACGTCCCCACTCCACCCAACCTCCTCACTCCACCCAACCTCCCCACTTCACCCTGCTTCCCCACTTCACCCAACCTCCCCACTCCACCCAACCTCCGCACTGCACCCAACCTTCGCTCTCAACCTAACCTCCCCACTTCACCCAACCTCCCAACTCCACCCAACCTCCCTACTTCACCCAACCTCCGCACTCCATCCAACCTCCGCACTCCACCCAACCTCCCCAAATCACCCAACCTCCCCACTCCACCCAACCTCCCCACTTCACCCAAACTCGGCACTCCATCCAACTTCAGCACTCCACCCAACCTCCCCACTCCACCCAACCTCCCCACTTCTCCCAACCTCCCCACTCCACCCAACCTCCCCACTTCACGCAACGTCCCCACTCCACCCAACCTCCTCACTCCACCCAACCTCCCCACTTCACCCTACCTCCCCACTTCACCCAACCTCCCCACTCCACCCAACCTCCGCACTGCACCCAACCTTCGCTCTCGACCTAACCTCCCCACTTCACCCAACCTCCCAACTCCACCCAACCTCCCCACTTCACCCAACCTCCGCTCTCCATCCAACCTCCGCACTCCATCCAACCTCCGCACTCCAACTAACTTCCGCACACCACCCAACCTCCGCACTCCACCCAACTTCCGCACTCCACCCAACTTCCGCACTCCACCCAACCTCCGCACTCCACCCAAACTCCGCACTCCACCAAACTTCCGCACTCCACGCAACCTCCCCACTCCAACCAACCTCCCCACTCCACCCAACCTCCCCACTCCACCCAACCTCCCCACGCCACCCAACCTCCCCACTTCACCCAACCTCCCCACTTCACCCAACCTCCCCACTCCACCCAACCTCCCCACTTCACCCAAACTCGGCACTCCATCCAACTTCAGCACTCCACCCAACCTCCCCACTCCACCCAACCTCCCCACTCCACCCAACCTCCCCACTTCACCCAACCTCCCCATTGCACTATACCTCCCCACTTAACGCAACCTCCCCACTCCACCCAACCTCCCCACTTCACCCAAACTCGGCACTCCATCCAACTCCCGCACTCCACCCAACCTCCGCACTCCACCCAACCCCCCACTTCACCCAACCTCCCCACTTCACCAAACCTCCCCACTCCACCCAACCTCCCCACTCCACCCAACCTCCGCACTGCACCCAACCTTCCCACTTCACCCTACCTCCCCACTTCACCCAACCTCCCCACTTCACCCTACCTCCCCTCTCCACCCAACATCCCCACTCCACCCAACCTCCCCACTTCACCCAACCTTCCCACTTCACCCAACCTCCCCACTCCACCCAACCTCCCCACTTCACCCAACGTCCCCACTCCACCCAACCTCCTCACTCCACCCAACCTCCCCACTTCACCCTACCTCCCCACTTCACCCAACCTCCCCACTCCACCCAACCTCCGCACTGCACCCAACCTTCGCTCTCAACCTAACCTCCCCACTTCACCCAACCTCCCAACTCCACCCAACCTCCCCACTCCACCCAAACTCGGCACTCCTTCCAACCTCCGCACTCCACCCAACCTCCGCGCTCCACCCAACCTCCCCACTTCACCCAAACTCGGCACTCCAACCAACCTCCCCACTTCACCCAAACTCGGCACTCCTTCCAACCTCCGCACTCCACCCAACCTCCGCACTCCACCCAACTTCCGCACTCCACCCAACTTCCGCACTCCACCCAACTTCCGCACTCCACCCAACCTCCGCATTCCACCCAAACTCCGCACTCCACCAAACTTCCGCACTCCACGCAACCTCCCCACTCCAACCAACCTCCCCACTCCACCCAGCCTCCCCACTCCACCCAACCTCCCCATTCCACCCAACCTCCCCACTTCACCCAACCTCCCCATTCCACTATACCTCCCCACTTCACCCAACCTCCCCACTCCACCCAACCTCCCCACTTCACCCAAACTCGGCACTCCATCCAACTTCCGCACTCCACCCAACCTCCCCACTCCACCCAACCTCCCCACTCCACCCAACCTCCCCACTTCACCCAACCTCCCCATTGCACTATACCTCCCCACTTAACCCAACCTCCCCACTCCACCCAACCTCCCCACTTCACCCAAACTCGGCACTCCATCCAACTTCCGCACTCCACCCAACCTCCGCACTCCACCCAACCTCCCCACTTCACCCAGCCTCCCCACTTCACCAAACCTCCCCACTCCACCCAACCTCCCCAAATCACCCAACCTCCCCTCTCCACCCAACATCCCCACTCCACCCAACCTCCCCACTCCACCCAACCTCCCCACTTCACCCAACCTTCCCACTTCACCCAACCTCCCCACTTCACCGAACCTCCCCACTCCACCCAACCTCCGCACTCCACCCAACGTTCGCACTCAACCCAACCTCCCCACTTCTCCCAACCTCCCCACTCCACCCAACCTCCCCACTTCACGCAACGTCCCCACTCCACCCAACCTCCTCACTCCACCCAACCTCCCCACTTCACCCTACCTCCCCACTTCACCCAACCTCCCCACTCCACCCAACCTCCGCACTGCACCCAACCTTCGCTCTCAACCTAACCTCCCCACTTCACCCAACCTCCCAACTCCACCCAACCTCCCCACTTCACCCAACCTCCGCTCTCCATCCAACCTCCGCACTCCACCCAAACTCCGCACTCCAACTAACTTCCGCACACCACCCAACCTCCGCACTCCACCCAACTTCCGCACTCCACCCAACTTCCGCACTCCACCCAACCTCCGCACTCCACCCAAACTCCGCACTCCACCAAACTTCCGCACTCCACGCAACCTCCCCACTCCAACCAACCTCCCCACTCCACCCAACCTCCCCACTCCACCCAACCTCCCCACGCCACCCAACCTCCCCACTTCACCCAACCTCCCCACTTCACCCAACCTCCCCACTCCACCCAACCTCCCCACTTCACCCAAACTCGGCACTCCATCCAACCTCCGCACTCCACCCAACCTCCGCACTCCACCCAACTTCCCCACTCCACCCAACCTCCTCACTCCACCCAACCTCCCCACTTCACCCTACCTCCCCACTTCACCCAACCTCCCCACTCCACCCAACCTCCGCACTGCACCCAACCTTCGCTCTCAACCTAACCTCCGCACTTCACCCAACCTCCCAACTCCACCCAACCTCCCCACTTCACCCAACCTCCGCACTCCATCCAACCTCCGCACTCCACCCAACCTCCGCACTCCAACTAACTTCCGCACACCACCCAACCTCCGCACTCCACCCAACTTCCGCACTCCACCCAACTTCCGCACTCCACCCAACCTCCGCACTCCACCCAAACTCCCCACTCCACCCAACCTCCCCACTTCACCCTACCTCCCCACTTCACCCAACCTCCCCACTCCACCCAACCTCCCCACTTCACCCAACCTCCCCACTCCACCCAACCTCCTCACTCCACCCAACCTCCCCACTTCACCCTACCTCCCCACTTCACCCAACCTCCCCACTCCACCCAACCTTCGCTCTCAACCTAACCTCCCCACTTCACCCAACCTCCCAACTCCACCCAACCTCCCCACTTCACCCAACCTCCGCACTCCATCCAACCTCCGCACTCCACCCAACCTCCGCACTCCACCCAACTTCCGCACTCCACCCAACCTCCGCACTCCACCCAACCTCCGCACTCCACGCAACCTCCCCACTCCAACCAACCTCCCCACTCCACCCAACCTCCCCACTCCACCCAACCTCCCCACGCCACCCAACCTCCCCACTTCACCCAACCTCCTCATTCCACTATACCTCCACACTTCACCCAACCTCCCCACTCCACCCAACCTCCCCACTTCACCCAAACTCGGCACTCCATCCAACCTCCGCACTCCAGCCAACCTCTGCACTCTAACCAACTTCCGCACTCCACCCAACCTCCGCACTCCACCCAACCTCCCCACTCCACCCAACCTCCCCACTCCACCCAACCTCCCCACTTCACCCAACCTTCCCAATTCACCCAACCTCCCCACTTCACCCAACCTCCCCACTTCACCCAACGTCCCCACTCCACCCAACCTCCCCACTCCACCCAACCTCCCCACTTCACCCTGCTTCCCCACTCCACCCAACCTCCCCACTCCACCCAACCTCCGCACTGCACCCAACCTTCGCTCTCAACCTAACCTCCCCACTTCACCCAACCTCCCAACTCCACCCAACCTCCCTACTTCACCCAACCTCCGCACTCCATCCAACCTCCGCACTCCACCCAACCTCCGCACTCCAACCAACTTCCGCACACCACCCAACCTCCGCACTCCACCCAACTTCCGCACTCCACCCAACCTCCGCACTCCACCCAACCTCCGCACTCCACCCAAACTCCGCACTCCACCAAACTTCCGCACTCCACGCAACCTCCCCACTCCAACCAACCTCCCCACTCCACACAACCTCCCCATTCCACTATACCTCCCCACTTCACCCAACCTCCACACTCCGCCCAACCTCCCCACTTCACCCAACCTCCGCACTCCACCCAACTTCCGCACTCCACCCAACATCCGCACTCCACCCAACCTCCCCACTCCAACCAACCTCCCCACTCCACCCAGCCTCCCCACTCCACCCAACCTCCCCACTCCACCCAACCTCCCCACTTCACCCAACCTCCCCACTCCACCCAACCTCCCCACTTCACCCAAACTCGGCACTCCATCCAACTTCCGCACTCCACCCAAACTCCCCACTCCACCCAACCTCCCCACTCCACCCAACCTCCCCACTTCACCAAACCTCCCCACTCCACCCAACCTCCCCAAATCACCCAACCTCCCCTCTCCACCCAACATCCCCACTCCACCCAACCTCCCCACTCCACCCAACCTCCACACTCCACCCAACCTCCCCACTTCACCCAACCTTCCCACTTCACCCAACCTCCCCACTTCACCGAAACTCCCCACTCCACCCAACCTCCGCACTCCACCCAACGTTCGCACTCAACCCAACCTCCCCACTTCACCCAACCTCCCCACTCCACCCAACCTCCCCACTTCACCAACGTCCCCACTCCACCCAACCTCCTCACTCCACCCAACCTCCCCACTTCACCCTACCTCCCCACTTCACCCAACCTCCCCACTCCACCCAACCTCCGCACTGCACCCAACCTTCGCTCTCAACCTAACCTCCCCACTTCACCCAACCTCCCAACTCCACCCAACCTCCCCACTTCACCCAACCTCCGCACTCCATCCAACCTCCGCACTCCACCCAACCTCCGCACCCCAACCAACTTCCGCACACCACCCAACCTCCGCACTCCACCCAACTTCCGCACTCTACCCAACCTCCCCACTCCACCCAACCTCCCCACTCCACCCAACCTCCCCACGCCACCCAACCTCCCCACTTCACCCAACCTCCCCATTCCACTATGCCTCCCCACTTCACCCAACCTCCCCACTCCACCCAACCTCCCCACTTCACCCAAACTCGGCACTCCATCCAACCTCCGCACTCCACCCAACCTCCGCACTCCACCCAACTTCCGCACTCCACCCAACTTCCGCACTCCACCCAACTTCCGCACTCCACCCAACCTCCGCATTCCACCCAAACTCCGCACTCCACCAAACTTCCGCACACCACGCAACCTCCCCACTCCAACCAACCTCCCCACTCCACCCAGCCTCCCCACTCCACCCAACCTCCCCACTCCACCCAACCTCCCCACTTCACCCAACCTCCCCATTCCACTATACCTCCCCACTTCACCCAACCTCCCCACTCCACCCAACCTCCCCACTTCACCCAAACTCGGCACTCCATCCAACTTCCGCACTCCACCCAACTTCCGCACTCCACCCAACCTCCGCACTCCACCCAACCTCCGCACTCCACCCAAACTCCGCACTCCACCAAACTTCCGCACTCCACGCAACCTCCCCACTCCAACCAACCTCCCCACTCCACACAACCTCCCCATTCCACTATACCTCCCCACTTCACCCAACCTCCACACTCCACCCAACCTCCACACTTCACCCAAACTCGGCACTCCATCCAACCTCCGCACTCCACCCAACCTCCGCACTCCACCCAACTTCCGCACTCCACCCAACATCCGCACTCCACCCAACCTCCCCACTCCAACCAACCTCCCCACTCCACCCAGCCTCCCCACTCCACCCAACCTCCCCACTCCACCCAACCTCCCCACTTCACCCAACCTCCCCACTCCACCCAACCTCCCCACTTCACCCAAACTCGGCACTCCATCCAACTTCCGCACTCCACCCAACCTCCCCACTCCACCCAACCTCCCCACTCCACCCAACCTCGCCACTTCACCCAACCTCCCCATTCCACTATACCTCCCCACTTATCCCAACCTCCCCATTCCACCCAACCTCCCCACTTCACCCAAACTCGGCACTCCATCCAACTTCCGCACTCCACCCAACCTCCGCACTCCACCCGACCTCCCCACTTCACCCAACCTCCCCACTTCACCAAACCTCCCCACTCCACCCAACCTCCCCAAATCACCCAACCTCCCCTCTCCACCCAACATCCCCACTCCACCCAACCTCCCCACTCCACCCAACCTCCACACTCCACCCAACCTCCCCACTTCACCCAACCTTCCCACTTCACCCAACCTCCCCACTTCACCGAAACTCCCCACTCCACCCAACCTCCGCACTCCACCCAACGTTCGCACTCAACCCAACCTCCCCACTTCACCCAACCTCCCCACTCCACCCAACCTCCCCACTTCACCAACGTCCCCACTCCACCCAACCTCCCCACTCCACCCAACCTCCCCACTTCACCAACCTCCCCACTTCACCCTACCTCCCCACTTCACCCAACCTCCCCACTCCACCCAACCTCCGCACTGCACCCAACCTTCGCTCTCAACCTAACCTCCCCACTTCACCCAACCTCCCAACTCCACCCAACCTCTCCACTTCACCCAACCTCCGCACTCCATCCAACCTCCGCACTCCACCCAACCTCCGCACTCCAACCAACTTCCGCACACCACCCAACCTCCGCACTCCACTCAACTTCCGCACTCTACCCAACTTCCGCACTCCACCCAACCTCCGCACTCCACCCAAACTCCGCACTCCACCAAACTTCCGCACTCCACGCAACCTCCCCACTCCAACCAACCTCCCCACTCCAACCAACCTCCCCACTCCACCCAACCTCCCCACTCCACCCAACCTCCCCACGCCACCCAACCTCCCCACTTCACCCAACCTCCCCATTCCACTATACCTCCCCACTTCACCCAACCTCCCCACTCCACCCAACCTCCCCACTTCACCCAAACTCGGCACTCCATCCAACCTCCGCACTCCACCCAACCTCCGCACTCCACCCAACTTCCGCACTCCACCCAACTTCCGCACTCCACCGAACTTCCGCACTCCACCCAACCTCCGCATTCCACCCAAACTCCGCACTCCACCAAACTTCCGCACACCACGCAACCTCCCCACTCCAACCAACCTCCCCACTCCACCCAGCCTCCCCACTCCACCCAACCTCCCCACTTCACCCTACCTCCCCACTTCACCCAACCTCCCCACTCCACCCAACCTCCGCACTGCACCCAACCTTCGCTCTCAACCTAACCTCCCCACTTCACCCAACCTCCCAACTCCACCCAACCTCCCCACTTCACCCAACCTCCGCTCTCCATCCAACCTCCGCACTCCACCCAACCTCCGCACTCCAACTAACTTCCGCACACCACCCAACCTCCGCACTCCACCCAACTTCCGCACTCCACCCAACTTCCGCACTCCACCCAACCTCCGCACTCCACCCAAACTCCGCACTCCACCAAACTTCCGCACTCCACGCAACCTCCCCACTCCAACCAACCTCCCCACTCCACCCAACCTCCCCACTCCACCCAACCTCCCCACGCCACCCAACCTCCCCACTTCACCCAACCTTCCCACTTCACCCAACCTCCCCACTCCACCCAACCTCCCCACTTCACCCAAACTCGGCACTCCATCCAACCTCCGCACTCCACCCAACCTCCGCACTCCACCCAACTTCCCCACTCCACCCAACCTCCTCACTCCACCCAACCTCCCCACTTCACCCTACCTCCCCACTTCACCCAACCTCCCCACTCCACCCAACCTCCGCACTGCACCCAACCTTCGCTCTCAACCTAACCTCCGCACTTCACCCAACCTCCCAACTCCACCCAACCTCCCCACTTCACCCAACCTCCGCACTCCATCCAACCTCCGCACTCCACCCAACCTCCGCACTCCAACTAACTTCCGCACACCACCCAACCTCCGCACTCCACCCAACTTCCGCACTCCACCCAACTTCCGCACTCCACCCAACCTCCGCACTCCACCCAAACTCCCCACTCCACCCAACCTCCCCACTTCACCCTACCTCCCCACTTCACCCAACCTCCCCACTCCACCCAACCTTCGCTCTCAACCTAACCTCCCCACTTCACCCAACCTCCCAACTCCACCCAACCTCCCCACTTCACCCAACCTCCGCACTCCATCCAACCTCCGCACTCCACCCAACCTCCGCACTCCACCCAACTTCCGCACTCCACCCAACCTCCGCACTCCACCCAAACTCCGCACTCCACCAAACTTCCGCACTCCACGCAACCTCCCCACTCCAACCAACCTCCCCACTCCACCCAACCTCCCCACTCCACCCAACCTCCCCACGCCACCCAACCTCCCCACTTCACCCAACCTCCCCATTCCACTATGCCTCCCCACTTCACCCAACCTCCCCACTCCACCCAACCTCCCCACTTCACCCAAACTCGGCACTCCATCCAACCTCCGCACTCCACCCAACCTCCGCACTCCACCCAACTTCCGCACTCCACCCAACTTCCGCACTCCACCCAACTTCCGCACTCCACCCAACCTCCGCATTCCACCCAAACTCCGCACTCCACCAAACTTCCGCACACCACGCAACCTCCCCACTCCAACCAACCTCCCCACTGCACCCAGCCTCCCCACTCCACCCAACCTCCCCACTCCACCCAACCTCCCCACTTCACCCAACCTCCCCATTCCACTATACCTCCCCACTTCACCCAACCTCCCCACTCCACCCAACCTCCCCACTTCACCCAAACTCGGCACTCCATCCAACTTCCGCACTCCACCCAACTTCCGCACTCCACCCAACCTCCGCACTCCACCCAACCTCCGCACTCCACCCAAACTCCGCACTCCACCAAACTTCCGCACTCCACGCAACCTCCCCACTCCAACCAACCTCCCCACTCCACACAACCTCCCCATTCCACTATACCTCCCCACTTCACCCAACCTCCACACTCCACCCAACCTCCACACTTCACCCAAACTCGGCACTCCATCCAACCTCCGCACTCCACCCAACCTCCGCACTCCACCCAACTTCCGCACTCCACCCAACATCCGCACTCCACCCAACCTCCCCACTCCAACCAACCTCCCCACTCCACCCAGCCTCCCCACTCCACCCAACCTCCCCACTCCACCTAACCTCCCCACTTCACCCAACCTCCCCACTCCACCCAACCTCCCCACTTCACCCAAACTCGGCACTCCATCCAACTTCCGCACTCCACCCAACCTCCCCACTCCACCCAACCTCCCCACTCCACCCAACCTCGCCACTTCACCCAACCTCCCCATTCCACTATACCTCCCCACTTATCCCAACCTCCCCATTCCACCCAACCTCCCCACTTCACCCAAACTCGGCACTCCATCCAACTTCCGCACTCCACCCAACCTCCGCACTCCACCCGACCTCCCCACTTCACCCAACCTCCCCACTTCACCAAACCTCCCCACTCCACCCAACCTCCCCAAATCACCCAACCTCCCCTCTCCACCCAACATCCCCACTCCACCCAACCTCCCCACTCCACCCAACCTCCACACTCCACCCAACCTCCCCACTTCACCCAACCTTCCCACTTCACCCAACCTCCCCACTTCACCGAAACTCCCCACTCCACCCAACCTCCGCACTCCACCCAACGTTCGCACTCAACCCAACCTCCCCACTTCACCCAACCTCCCCACTCCACCCAACCTCCCCACTTCACCAACGTCCCCACTCCACCCAACCTCCCCACTCCACCCAACCTCCCCACTTCACCAACCTCCCCACTTCACCCTACCTCCCCACTTCACCCAACCTCCCCACTCCACCCAACCTCCGCACTGCACCCAACCTTCGCTCTCAACCTAACCTCCCCACTTCACCCAACCTCCCAACTCCACCCAACCTCTCCACTTCACCCAACCTCCGCACTCCATCCAACCTCCGCACTCCACCCAACCTCCGCACTCCAACCAACTTCCGCACACCACCCAACCTCCGCACTCCACTCAACTTCCGCACTCTACCCAACTTCCGCACTCCACCCAACCTCCGCACTCCACCCAAACTCCGCACTCCACCAAACTTCCGCACTCCACGCAACCTCCCCACTCCAACCAACCTCCCCACTCCAACCAACCTCCCCACTCCACCCAACCTCCCCACTCCACCCAACCTCCCCACTCCACCCAACCTCCCCACGCCACCCAACCTCCCCACTTCACCCAACCTCCCCATTCCACTATACCTCCCCACTTCACCCAACCTCCCCACTCCACCCAACCTCCCCACTTCACCCAAACTCGGCACTCCATCCAACCTCCGCACTCCACCCAACCTCCGCACTCCACCCAACTTCCGCACTCCACCCAACTTCCGCACTCCACCCAACTTCCGCACTCCACCCAACCTCCGCATTCCACCCAAACTCCGCACTCCACCAAACTTCCGCACACCACGCAACCTCCCTACTCCAACCAACCTCCCCACTCCACCCAGCCTCCCCACTCCACCCAACCTCCCCACTTCACCCTACCTCCCCACTTCACCCAACCTCCCCACTCCACCCAACCTCCGCACTGCACCCAACCTTCGCTCTCAACCTAACCTCCCCACTTCACCCAACCTCCCAACTCCACCCAACCTCCCCACTTCACCCAACCTCCGCTCTCCATCCAACCTCCGCACTCCACCCAACCTCCGCACTCCAACTAACTTCCGCACACCACCCAACCTCCGCACTCCACCCAACTTCCGCACTCCACCCAACCTCCGCACTCCACCCAAACTCCGCACTCCACCAAACTTCCGCACTCCACGCAACCTCCCCACTCCAACCAACCTCCCCACTCCACCCAACCTCCCCACTCCACCCAACCTCCCCACGCCACCCAACCTCCCCACTTCACCCAACCTCCCCACTTCACCCAACCTCCCCACTCCACCCAACCTCCCCACTTCACCCAAACTCGGCACTCCATCCAACCTCCGCACTCCACCCAACCTCCGCACTCCACCCAACTTCCCCACTCCACCCAACCTCCTCACTCCACCCAACCTCCCCACTTCACCCTACCTCCCCACTTCACCCAACCTCCCCACTCCACCCAACCTCCGCACTGCACCCAACCTTCGCTCTCAACCTAACCTCCGCACTTCACCCAACCTCCCAACTCCACCCAACCTCCCCACTTCACCCAACCTCCGCACCCCATCCAACCTCCGCACTCCACCCAACCTCCGCACTCCAACTAACTTCCGCACACCACCCAACCTCCGCACTCCACCCAACTTCCGCACTCCACCCAACTTCCGCACTCCACCCAACCTCCGCACTCCACCCAAACTCCCCACTCCACCCAACCTCCCCACTTCACCCTACCTCCCCACTTCACCCAACCTCCCCACTCCACCCAACCTTCGCTCTCAACCTAACCTCCCCACTTCACCCAACCTCCCAACTCCACCCAACCTCCCCACTTCACCCAACCTCCGCACTCCATCCAACCTCCGCACTCCACCCAACCTCCGCACTCCACCCAACTTCCGCACTCCACCCAACCTCCGCACTCCACCCAAACTCCGCACTCCACCAAACTTCCGCACTCCACGCAACCTCCCCACTCCAACCAACCTCCCCACTCCACCCAACCTCCCCACTCCACCCAACCTCCCCACGCCACCCAACCTCCCCACTTCATCCAACCTCCTCATTCCACTATACCTCCCCACTTCACCCAACCTCCCCACTCCACCCAACCTCCCCACTTCACCCAAACTCGGCACTCCATCCAACCTCCGCACTCCAGCCAACCTCTGCACTCTAACCAACTTCCGCACTCCACCCAACCTCCGCACTCCACCCAACCTCCCCACTCCACCCAACCTCCCCACTCCACCCAACCTCCCCACTTCACCCAACCTTCCCAATTCACCCAACCTCCCCACTTCACCGAACCTCCCCACTCCACCCAACCTCCGCACTCCACCCAACGTTCGCACTCAACGCAACCTCCCCACTTCACCCAACCTCCCCACTCCACCCAACCTCCCCACTTCACCCAACGTCCCCACTCCACCCAACCTCCTCCCTCCACCCAACCTCCCCACTTCACCCTGCTTCCCCACTTCACCCAACCTCCCCACTCCACCCAACCTCCGCACTGCACCCAACCTTCGCTCTCAACCTAACCTCCCCACTTCACCCAACCTCCCAACTCCACCCAACCTCCCTACTTCACCCAACCTCCGCACTCCATCCAACCTCCGCACTCCACCCAACCTCCGCACTCCAACCAACTTCCGCACACCACCCAACCTCCGCACTCCACCCAACTTCCGCACTCCACCCAACCTCCGCACTCCACCCAACCTCCGCACTCCACCCAAACTCCGCACTCCACCAAACTTCCGCACTCCACGCAACCTCCCCACTCCAACCAACCTCCCCATTCCACTATACCTCCCCACTTCACCCAACCTCCACACTCCGCCCAACCTCCCCACTTCACCCAAACTCGGCACTCCATCCAACCTCCGCACTCCACCCAACCTCCGCACTCCACCCAACTTCCGCACTCCACCCAACATCCGCACTCCACCCAACCTCCCCACTCCAACCAACCTCCCCACTCCACCCAGCCTCCCCACTCCACCCAACCTCCCCACTCCACCCAACCTCCCCACTTCACCCAACCTCCCCACTCCACCCAACCTCCCCACTTCACCCAAACTCGGCACTCCATCCAACTTCCGCACTCCACCCAAACTCCCCACTCCACCCAACCTCCCCACTCCACCCAACCTCCCCACTTCACCAAACCTCCCCATTCCACTATACCTCCCCACTTATCCCAACCTCCCCATTCCACCCAACCTCCCCACTTCACCCAAACTCGGCACTCCATCCAACTTCCGCACTCCACCCAACCTCCGCACTCCACCCGACCTCCCCACTTCACCCAACCTCCCCACTTCACCAAACCTCCCCACTCCACCCAACCTCCCCAAATCACCCAACCTCCCCTCTCCACCCAACATCCCCACTCCACCCAACCTCCCCACTCCACCCAACCTCCACACTCCACCCAACCTCCCCACTTCACCCAACCTTCCCACTTCACCCAACCTCCCCACTTCACCGAAACTCCCCACTCCACCCAACCTCCGCACTCCACCCAACGTTCGCACTCAACCCAACCTCCCCACTTCACCCAACCTCCCCACTCCACCCAACCTCCCCACTTCACCAACGTCCCCACTCCACCCAACCTCCTCACTCCACCCAACCTCCCCACTTCACCCTACCTCCCCACTTCACCCAACCTCCCCACTCCACCCAACCTCCGCACTGCACCCAACCTTCGCTCTCAACCTAACCTCCCCACTTCACCCAACCTCCCAACTCCACCCAACCTCCCCACTTCACCCAACCTCCGCACTCCATCCAACCTCCGCACTCCACCCAACCTCCGCACCCCAACCAACTTCCGCACACCACCCAACCTCCGCACTCCACCCAACTTCCGCACTCTACCCAACTTCCGCACTCCACCCAACCTCCGCACTCCACCCAAACTCCGCACTCCACCAAACTTCCGCACTCCACGCAACCTCCCCACTCCAACCAACCTCCCCACTCCAACCAACCTCCCCACTCCACCCAACCTCCCCACTCCACCCAACTTCCCCACGCCACCCAACCTCCCCACTTCACCCAACCTCCCCATTCCACTATACCTCCCCACTTCACCCAACCTCCCCACTCCACCCAACCTCCCCACTTCACCCAAACTCGGCACTCCATCCAACCTCCGCACTCCACCCAACCTCCGCACTCCACCCAACTTCCGCACTCCACCCAACTTCCGCACTCCACCCAACTTCCGCACTCCACCCAACCTCCGCATTCCACCCAAACTCCGCACTCCACCAAACTTCCGCACACCACGCAACCTCCCCACTCCAACCAACCTCCCCACTCCACCCAGCCTCCCCACTCCACCCAACCTCCCCACTCCACCCAACCTCCCCACTTCACCCAACCTCCCCATTCCACTATACCTCCCCACTTCACCCAACCTCCCCACTCCACCCAACCTCCCCACTTCACCCAAACTCGGCACTCCATCCAACTTCCGCACTCCACCCAACTTCCGCACTCCACCCAACCTCCGCACTCCACCCAACCTCCGCACTCCACCCAAACTCCGCACTCCACCAAACTTCCGCACTCCACGCAACCTCCCCACTCCAACCAACCTCCCCACTCCACACAACCTCCCCATTCCACTATACCTCCCCACTTCACCCAACCTCCACACTCCACCCAACCTCCACACTTCACCCAAACTCGGCACTCCACCCAACATCCGCACTCCACCCAACCTCCCCACTCCAACCAACCTCCCCACTCCACCCAGCCTCCCCACTCCACCCAACCTCCCCACTCCACCCAACCTCCCCACTTCACCCAACCTCCCCACTCCACCCAACCTCCCCACTTCACCCAAACTCGGCACTCCATCCAACTTCCGCACTCCACCCAACCTCCCCACTCCACCCAACCTCCCCACTCCACCCAACCTCGCCACTTCACCCAACCTCCCCATTCCACTATACCTCCCCACTTATCCCAACCTCCCCATTCCACCCAACCTCCCCACTTCACCCAAACTCGGCACTCCATCCAACTTCCGCACTCCACCCAACCTCCGCACTCCACCCGACCTCCCCACTTCACCCAACCTCCCCACTTCACCAAACCTCCCCACTCCACCCAACCTCCCCAAATCACCCAACCTCCCCTCTCCACCCAACATCCCCACTCCACCCAACCTCCCCACTCCACCCAACCTCCACACTCCACCCAACCTCCCCACTTCACCCAACCTTCCCACTTCACCCAACCTCCCCACTTCACCGAAACTCCCCACTCCACCCAACCTCCGCACTCCACCCAACGTTCGCACTCAACCCAACCTCCCCACTTCACCCAACCTCCCCACTCCACCCAACCTCCCCACTTCACCAACGTCCCCACTCCACCCAACCTCCCCACTCCACCCAACCTCCCCACTTCACCAACCTCCCCACTCCACCCAACCTCCGCACTGCACCCAACCTTCGCTCTCAACCTAACCTCCCCACTTCACCCAACCTCCCAACTCCACCCAACCTCTCCACTTCACCCAACCTCCGCACTCCATCCAACCTCCGCACTCCACCCAACCTCCGCACTCCAACCAACTTCCGCACACCACCCAACCTCCGCACTCCACCCAACTTCCGCACTCTACCCAACTTCCGCACTCCACCCAACCTCCGCACTCCACCCAAACTCCGCACTCCACCAAACTTCCGCACTCCACGCAACCTCCCCACTCCAACCAACCTCCCCACTCCAACCAACCTCCCCACTCCACCCAACCTCCCCACTCCACCCAACCTCCCCACGCCACCCAACCTCCCCACTTCACCCAACCTCCCCATTCCACTATACCTCCCCACTTCACCCAACCTCCCCACTCCACCCAACCTCCCCACTTCACCCAAACTCGACACTCCATCCAACCTCCGCACTCCACCCAACCTCCGCACTCCACCCAACTTCCGCACTCCACCCAACTTCCGCACTCCACCCAACTTCCGCACTCCACCCAACCTCCACATTCCACCCAAACTCCGCACTCCACCAAACTTCCGCACACCACGCAACCTCCCCACTCCAACCAACCTCCCCACTCCACCCAGCCTCCCCACTCCACCCAACCTCCCCACTCCACCCAACCTCCCCACTTCACCCAACCTCCCCATTCCACTATACCTCCCCACTTCACCCAACCTCCCCACTCCACCCAACCTCCCCACTTCACCCAAACTCGGCACTCCATCCAACTTCCGCACACCACCCAACCTCCGCACTCCACCCAACTTCCGCACTCTACCCAACTTCCGCACACCACCCAACCTCCGCACTCCACCCAAACTCCGCACTCCACCAAACTTCCGCACTCCACGCAACCTCCCCACTCCAACCAACCTCCCCACTCCAACCAACCTCCCCACTCCACCCAACCTCCCCACTCCACCCAACCTCCCCACGCCACCCAACCTCCCCACTTCACCCAACCTCCCCATTCCACTATACCTCCCCACTTCACCCAACCTCCCCACTCCACCCAACCTCCCCACTTCACCCAAACTCGGCACTCCATCCAACCTCCGCACTCCACCCAACCTCCGCACTCCACCCAACTTCCGCACTCCACCCAACTTCCGCACTCCACCCAACTTCCGCACTCCACCCAACCTCCGCATTCCACCCAAACTCCGCACTCCACCAAACTTCCGCACACCACGCAACCTCCCCACTCCAACCAACCTCCCCACTCCACCCAGCCTCCCCACTCCACCCAACCTCCCCACTCCACCCAACCTCCCCACTTCACCCAACCTCCCCATTCCACTATACCTCCCCACTTCACCCAACCTCCCCACTCCACCCAACCTCCCCACTTCACCCAAACTCGGCACTCCATCCAACTTCCGCACTCCACCCAACCTCCCCACTCCACCCAACCTCCCCACTCCACCCAACCTCCCCACTTCACCCAACCTCCCCATTGCACTATACCTCCCCACTTAACCCAACCTCCCCACTCCACCCAACCTCCCCACTTCACCCAAACTCGGCACTCCATCCAACTTCCGCACTCCACCCAACCTCCGCACTCCACCCAACCTCCCCAATTCACCCAACCTCCCCATTTCACCAAACCTCCCCACTCCACCCAACCTCCCCAAATCACCCAACCTCCCCTCTCCACCCAACATCCCCACACCACCCAACCTCCCCACTCCACCCAACCTTCCCACTTCACCCAACCTCCCCGCTTCACCGAACCTCCCCACTCCACCCAACCTCCGCACTCCGCCCAACGTTCGCACTCAACCCAACCTCCTCACTTCACCCAACCTCCCCACTCCACCCAACCTCCCCACTTCACCCAACGTCCCCACTCCACCCAACCTCCTCACTCCACCCAACCTCCCCACTTCACCCAACCTCCGCACTCCATCCAACCTCCGCACTCCACCCAGCCTCCGCACTCCACCCAACTTCCGCACTCCACCCAACTTCCGCACTCCACCCAACTTCCGCACTCCACCCAACCTCCGCATTCCACCCAAACTCCGCACTCCACCAAACTTCCGCACTCCACCCAGCCTTCCCACTCCACCCAACCTCCCCACTCCACCCAACCTCCTCACTCCATCCAACCTCCCCACTTCACCCTACCTCCCCACTTCACCCAACCTCTCCACTCCACCCAACCTCCGCACTCCACTCAACCTTCGCACTCAACCCAACCTCCCCACTTCACCCAACCTCCCAACTCCACCCAACCTCCCCACTTCACCCAACCTCCGCACTCCATCCAACCTCCGCACTGCACCCAATCTCCGCACTCCACCCAACCTCCCCACTTCACCCAACCTCCGCACTCCATCCAACCTCCGCACTCCACCCAACCTCCGCACTCCACCCAACTTCCGCACTCCACCCAACTTCCGCACTCCACCCAACTTCCGCACTCCACCTAACCTCCGCATTCCACCCAAACTCCGCACTCCACCAAACTTCCGCACTCCAGCCAGCCTTCCCACTCCACCCAACCTCCCCACTCCACCCAACCTCCCCACTTCACCCAACTTCCCCATTGCACTATACCTCCCCACTTAACCCTACCTCCCCACTCCTCCCAACCTCCCCACTTCACCCAAACTCGGCACTCCATCCAACTTCCGCACTCCACCCAACCTCCGCACTCCACCCAACCTCCCCACTTCACCCAACCTCCCCACTTCACCAAACCTCCCCACTCCACCCAACCTCCCCAAATCACCCAACCTCCCCTCTCCACCCAACATCCCCACTCCACCCAACCTCCCCTCTCCACCCAACTTCCGCACTCCACCCAACTTCCGCACTTCACCCAACCTTCCCACTTCACCCAACCTCCCCACTTCACCGAACCTCCCCACTCCACCCAACCTCCGCACTCCACCCAACGTTCGCACTCACCCCAACCTCCCCACTTCACCCAACCTCCCCACTCCACGCAACCTCCCCACTTCACCCAACGTCCCCACTCCACCCAACCTCCTCACTCCACCCAACCTCCCCACTTCACCCTACCTCCCCACTTCACCCAACCTCCCCACTCCACCCAACCTCCGCACTGCACCCAACCTTCGCTCTCAACCTAACCTCCCCACTTCACCCAACCTCCCAACTCCACCCAACCTCCCCACTTCACCCAACCTCCCCACTTCACCAAACCTCCCCACTCCACCCAACCTCCCCAAATCACCCAACCTCCCCTCTCCACCCAACATCCCCACTCCACCCAACCTCCCCACTCCACCCAACCTCCCCACTCCACCCAACCTCCCCACTTCACCCAACCTTCCCACTTCACCCAACCTCCCCACTTCACCGAACCTCCCCACTTCACCCAACCTCCCCACTCCACCCAACCTCCCCACTTCACCCAACGTCCCCACTCCACCCAACCTCCTCACTCCACCCAACCTCCCCACTTCTCCCTACCTCCCCACTTCACCCAACCTCCCCTCTCCACCCAACCTCCGCACTCCACCCAACCTTCGCACTCAACCCAACCTCCCCACTTCACCCAACCTCCCAACTCCACCCAACCTCCCAACTTCACCCAACCTCCGCACTCCATCCAACCTCCGCACTCCACCCAACCTCCGCACTCCACCCAACCTTCGCACTCAACCCAACCTCCCCACTTCACCCAACCTCCCAACTCCACCCAACCTCCCCACTTCACCCAACCTCCGCACTCCATCCAACCTCCGCACTCCACCCAACTCCACCCAATCTCCGCACTCCACCCAACCTCCCCACTTCACCCAACCTCCGCACTCCATCCAACCTCCGCACTCCACCCAGCCTCCGCACTCCACCCAACTTCCGCACTCCACCCAACTTCCGCACTCCACCCAACTTCCGCACTCCACCCAGCCTCCGCACTCCACCCAACTTCCGCACTCCACCCAACTTCCGCACTCCACCCAACTTCCGCACTCCACCCAACCTCCGCATTCCACCCAAACTCCGCACTCCACCAAACTTCCGCACTCCACCCAGCCTTCCAACTCCACCCAACCTCCCCACTCCTCCCAACCTCCCCACTTCACCCAAACTCGGCACTCCATCCAACTTCCGCACTCCACCCAACCTCCGCACTCCACCCAACCTCCCCACTTCACCCAACCTCCCCACTTCACCAAACCTCCCCACTCCACCCAACCTCCCCAAATCACCCAACCTCCCCTCTCCACCCAACATCCCCACTCCACCCAACCTCCCCACTCCACCCAACCTCCCCACTCCACCCAACCTCCCCACTTCACCCAACCTTCCCACTTCACCCAACCTCCCCACTTCACCGAACCTCCCCACTCCACCCAACCTCCGCACTCCACCCAACGTTCGCACTCAACCCAACCTCCCCACTTCACCCAACCTCCCCACTCCACCCAACCTCCCCACTTCACCCAACGTCCCCACTCCACCCAACCTCCTCACTCCACCCAACCTCCCCACTTCACCCTACCTCCCCACTTCACCCAACCTCCCCACTCCACCCAACCTCCGCACTGCACCCAACCTTCGCTCTCAACCTAACCTCCCCACTTCACCCAACCTCCCAACTCCACCCAACCTCCCCACTTCACCCAACCTCCGCACTCCATCCAACCTCCGCACTCCACCCAACCTCCGCACTCCAACCAACTTCCGCACACCACCCAACCTCCGCACTCCACCCAACTTCCGCACTCCACCCAACTTCCGCACACCACCCAACCTCCGCACTCCACCCAAACTCCGCACTCCACCAAACTTCCGCACTCCACGCAACCTCCCCACTCCAACCAACCTCCCCACTCCACCCAACCTCCCCACTCCACCCAACCTCCCCACGCCACCCAACCTCCCCACTTCACCCAACCTCCCCATTCCACTATACCTCCCCACTTCACCCAACCTCCCCACTCCACCCAACCTCCCCACTTCACCCAAACTCGGCACTCCATCCAACCTCCGCACTCCATCCAACCTCCGCACTGCACCCAATCTCCGCACTCCACCCAACCTCCCCACTTCACCCAACCTCCGCACTCCATCCAACCTCCGCACTGCACCCAATCTCCGCACTCCACCCAACCTCCCCACTTCACCCAACCTCCGCACTCCATCCAACCTCCGCACTCCACCCAACCTCCGCACTCCACCCAACTTCCGCACTCCACCCAACTTCCGCACTCCACCCAACTTCCGCACTCCACCCAACCTCCGCATTCCACCCAAACTCCGCACTCCACCAAACTTCCGCACTCCACCCAGCTTTCCCACTCCACCCAACCTCCCCACTCCACCCAACCTCCTCACTCCACCCAACCTCCCCACTTCACCCTACCTCCCCACTTCACCCAACCTCTCCACTCCACCCAACCTCCGCACTCCACTCAACCTTCGCACTCAACCCAACCTCCCCACTTCACCCAACCTCCCAACTCCACCCAACCTCCCCACTTCACCCAACCTCCGCACTCCATCCAACCTCCGCACTGCACCCAATCTCCGCACTCCACCCAACCTCCCCACTTCACCCAACCTCCGCACTCCATCCAACCTCCGCACTCCACCCAGCCTCCGCACTCCACCCAACTTCCGCACTCCACCCAACTTCCGCACTCCACCCAACTTCCGCACTCCACCCAACCTCCGCATTCCACCCAAACTCCGCACTCCACCAAACTTCCGCACTCCACCCAGCCTTCCCACTCCACCCAACCTCCCCACTCCACCCAACCTCCCCACTTCACCCAACTTCCCCATTGCACTATACCTCCCCACTTAACCCTACCTCCCCACTCCTCCCAACCTCCCCACTTCACCCAAACTCGGCACTCCATCCAACTTCCGCACTCCACCCAACCTCCGCACTCCACCCAACCTCCCCACTTCACCCAACGTCCCCACTTCACCAAACCTCCCCACTCCACCCAACCTCCCCAAATCACCCAACCTCCCCTCTCCACCCAATATCCCCACTCCACCCAACCTCCCCTCTCCACCCAACTTCCGCACTCCACCCAACTTCCGCACTTCACCCAACCTTCCCACTTCACCCAACCTCCCCACTTCACCGAACCTCCCCACTCCACCCAACCTCCGCACTCCACCCAACGTTCGCACTCAACCCAACCTCCCCACTTCACCCAACCTCCCCACTCCACGCAACCTCCCCACTTCACCCAACGTCCCCACTCCACCCAACCTCCTCACTCCACCCAACCTCCCCACTTCACCCTACCTCCCCACTTCACCCAACCTCCCCACTCCACCCAACCTCCGCACTGCACCCAACCTTCGCTCTCAACCTAACCTCCCCACTTCACCCAACCTCCCAACTCCACCCAACCTCCCCACTTCACCCAACCTCCCCACTTCACCAAACCTCCCCACTCCACCCAACCTCCCCAAATCACCCAACCTCCCCTCTCCACCCAACATCCCCACTCCACCCAACCTCCCCACTCCACCCAACCTCCCCACTCCACCCAACCTCCCCACTTCACCCAACCTTCCCACTTCACCCAACCTCCCCACTTCACCGAACCTCCCCACTTCACCCAACCTCCCCACTCCACCCAACCTCCCCACTTCACCCAACGTCCCCACTCCACCCAACCTCCTCACTCCACCCAACCTCCCCACTTCACCCTACCTCCCCACTTCACCCAACCTCCCCTCTCCACCCAACCTCCGCACTCCACCCAACCTTCGCACTCAACCCAAACTCCCCACTTCACCCAACCTCCCAACTCCACCCAACCTCCCAACTTCACCCAACCTCCGCACTCCATCCAACCTCCGCACTCCACCCAACCTCCGCACTCCACCCAACCTTCGCACTCAACCCAACCTCCCCACTTCACCCAACCTCCCAACTCCACCCAACCTCCCCACTTCACCCAACCTCCGCACTCCATCCAACCTCCGCACTCCACCCAATCTCCGCACTCCACCCAACCTCCCCACTTCACCCAACCTCCGCACTCCATCCAACCTCCGCACTCCACCCAGCCTCCGCACTCCACCCAACTTCCGCACTCCACCCAACTTCCGCACTCCACCCAACTTCCGCACTCCACCCAGCCTCCGCACTCCACCCAACTTCCGCACTCCACCCAACTTCCGCACTCCACCCAACTTCCGCACTCCACCCAACCTCCGCATTCCACCCAAACTCCGCACTCCACCAAACTTCCGCACTCCACCCAGCCTTCCCACTCCACCCAACCTCCCCACTCCTCCCAACCTCCCCACTTCACCCAAACTCGGCACTCCATCCAACTTCCGCACTCCACCCAACCTCCGCACTCCACCCAACCTCCCCACTTCACCCAACCTCCCCACTTCACCAAACCTCCCCACTCCACCCAACCTCCCCAAATCACCCAACCTCCCCTCTCCACCCAACATCCCCACTCCACCCAACCTCCCCACTCCACCCAACCTCCCCACTCCACCCAACCTCCCCACTTCACCCAACCTTCCCACTTCACCCAACCTCCCCACTTCACCGAACCTCCCCACTCCACCCAACCTCCGCACTCCACCCAACGTTCGCACTCAACCAAACCTCCCCACTTCACCCAACCTCCCCACTCCACCCAACCTCCCCACTTCACCCAACGTCCCCACTCCACCCAACCTCCTCACTCCACCCAACCTCCCCACTTCACCCTACCTCCCCACTCCACCCAACCTCCGCACTGCACCCAACCTTCGCTCTCAACCTAACCTCCCCACTTCACCCAACCTCCCAACTCCACCCAACCTCCCCACTTCACCCAACCTCCGCACTCCATCCAACCTCGGCACTCCACCCAACCTCCGCACTCCAACGAACTTCCGCACACCACCCAACCTCCGCACTCCACCCAACTTCCGCACTCCACCCAACTTCCGCACACCACCCAACCTCCGCACTCCACCCAAACTCCGCACTCCACCAAACTTCCGCACTCCACGCAACCTCCCCACTCCAACCAACCTCCCCACTCCACCCAACCTCCCCACTCCACCCAACCTCCCCACGCCACCCAACCTCCCCACTTCACCCAACCTCCCCATTCCACTATACCTCCCCACTTCACCCAACCTCCCCACTCCACCCAACCTCCCCACTTCACCCAAACTCGGCACTCCATCCAACCTCCGCACTCCACCCAACCTCCGCACTCCACCCAACTTCCGCACTCCACCCAACTTCCGCACTCCACCCAACTTCCGCACTCCACCCAACCTCCGCATTCCACCCAAACTCCGCACTCCACCAAACTTCCGCACTCCACGCAACCTCCCCACTCCAACCAATCTCCCCACTCCACCCAGCCTCCCCATTCCACCCAACCTCCCCACTCCACCCAACCTCCCCACTTCACCCAACCTCCCCATTCCACTATACCTCCCCACTTCACCCAACCTCCCCACTCCACCCAACCTCCCCACTTCACCCAAACTCGGCACTCCATCCAACTTCAGCACTCCACCCAACCTCCCCACTCCACCCAACCTCCCCACTCCACCCAACCTCCCCACTTCACCCAACCTCCCCATTGCACTATACCTCCCCACTTAACCCAACCTCCCCACTCCACCCAACCTCCCCACTTCTCCCAAACTCGGCACTCCATCCAACTTCCGCACTCCACCCAACCTCCGCACTCCACCAAACCTCCCCACTCCACCCAACCTCCCCAAATCACCCAACCTCCCCATTCCACTATACCTCCCCACTTCACCCAACCTCCCCACTCCACCCAACCTCCCCACTTCACCCAAACTCGGCACTCCATCCAACTTCAGCACTCCACCCAACCTCCCCACTCCACCCAACCTCCCCACTTCACCCAACCTCCCCATTGCACTATACCTCCCCACTTAACCCAACCTCCCCACTCCACCCAACCTCCCCACTTCTCCCAAACTCGGCACTCCATCCAACTTCCGCACTCCACCCAACCTCCGCACTCCACCAAACCTCCCCACTCCACCCAACCTCCCCAAATCACCCAACCTCCCCATTCCACTATACCTCCCCACTTCACCCAACCTCCCCACTCCACCCAACCTCCCCACTTCACCCAAACTCGGCACTCCATCCAACTTCAGCACTCCACCCAACCTCCCCACTCCACCCAACCTCCCCACTCCACCCAACCTTCCCACTTCACCCAACCTCCCCATTGCACTATACCTCCCCACTTAACCCAACCTCCCCACTCCACCCAACCTCCCCACTTCACCCAAACTCGGCACTCCATCCAACTCCCGCACTCCACCCAACCTCCGCACTCCACCCAACCTCCCCACTTCACCCAACCTCCCCACTTCACCAAACCTCCCCACTCCACCCAACCTCCCCAAATCACCCAACCTCCCCTCTCCACCCAACATCCCCACTTCACCGAACCTCCCCACTCCATCCAACCTGCGCACTCCACCCAACGTGCGCACTCAACCCAACCTCTCCACTTCACCCAACCTCCCCACTCCACCCAACCTCCCCACTTCACCCAACCTCCCCACTCCACCCAACCTCCTCACTCCACCCAACCTCCCCACTTCACCCTACCTCCCCACTTCACCCAACCTCCCCACTCCACCCAACCTCCCCACTTCACCCAACCTCCCCACTCCACCCAACCTCCGCACTGCACCCAACCTTCGCTCTCAACCTAACCTCCCCACTTCACCCAACCTCCCAACTCCACCCAACCTCCCCACTTCACCCAACCTCCGCACTCCATCCAACCTCCGCACTCCACCCAACCTCCGCACTCCAACTAACTTCCGCACACCACCCAACCTCCGCACTCCACCCAACTTCCGCACTCCACCCAACTTCCGCACTCCACCCAACCTCCGCACTCCACCCAAACTCCGCACTCCACCAAACTTCCGCACTCCACGCAACCTCCCCACTCCAACCAACCTCCCCACTCCACCCAACCTCCCCACTCCACCCAACCTCCCCACGCCACCCAACCTCCCCACTTCACCCAACCTCCCCATTGCACTATACCTCCCCACTTAACCCAACCTCCCCACTCCACCCAACCTCCCCACTTCTCCCAAACTCGGCACTCCATCCAACTTCCGCACTCCACCCAACCTCCGCACTCCACCAAACCTCCCCACTCCACCCAACCTCCCCAAATCACCCAACCTCCCCATTCCACTATACCTCCCCACTTCACCCAACCTCCCCACTCCACCCAACCTCCCCACTTCACCCAAACTCGGCACTCCATCCAACTTCAGCACTCCACCCAACCTCCCCACTCCACCCAACCTCCCCACTCCACCCAACCTTCCCACTTCACCCAACCTCCCCATTGCACTATACCTCCCCACTTAACCCAACCTCCCCACTCCACCCAACCTCCCCACTTCACCCAAACTCGGCACTCCATCCAACTCCCGCACTCCACCCAACCTCCGCACTCCACCCAACCTCCCCACTTCACCCAACCTCCCCACTTCACCAAACCTCCCCACTCCACCCAACCTCCCCAAATCACCCAACCTCCCCTCTCCACCCAACATCCCCACTTCACCGAACCTCCCCACTCCATCCAACCTCCGCACTCCACCCAACGTGCGCACTCAACCCAACCTCTCCACTTCACCCAACCTCCCCACTCCACCCAACCTCCCCACTTCACCCAACCTCCCCACTCCACCCAACCTCCTCACTCCACCCAACCTCCCCACTTCACCCTACCTCCCCACTTCACCCAACCTCCCCACTCCACCCAACCTCCCCACTTCACCCAACCTCCCCACTCCACCCAACCTCCGCACTGCACCCAACCTTCGCTCTCAACCTAACCTCCCCACTTCACCCAACCTCCCAACTCCACCCAACCTCCCCACTTCACCCAACCTCCGCACTCCATCCAACCTCCGCACTCCACCCAACCTCCGCACTCCAACTAACTTCCGCACACCACCCAACCTCCGCACTCCACCCAACTTCCGCACTCCACCCAACTTCCGCACTCCACCCAACCTCCGCACTCCACCCAAACTCCGCACTCCACCAAACTTCCGCACTCCACGCAACCTCCCCACTCCAACCAACCTCCCCACTCCACCCAACCTCCCCACTCCACCCAACCTCCCCACGCCACCCAACCTCCCCACTTCACCCAACCTCCCCACTTCACCCAACCTCCCCACTCCACCCAACCTCCCCACTTCACCCAAACTCGGCACTCCATCCAACCTCCGCACTCCACCCAACCTCCGCACTCCACCCAACTTCCGCACTCCACCCAACTTCCGCACTCCACCCAACTTCCGCACTCCACCCAACTTCCGCACTCCACGCAACCTCCGCATTCCACCCAAACTCCGCACTCCACCAAACTTCCGCACTCCACGCAACCTCCCCACTCCACCCAACCTCCCCACTCCACCCAACCTCCCCACTTCACCCAACCTCCCCATTCCACTATACCTCCCCACTTCACCCAACCTCCCCACTCCACCCAACCTCCCCACTTCACCCAAACTCGGCACTCCATCCAACTTCCGCACTCCAACCAACCTCCGCACTCCACCCAACCTCCCCACTTCACCCAACCTCCCCACTTCACCAAACCTCCCCACTCCACCCAACCTCCCCAAATCACCCAACCTCCCCTCTCCACCCAACATCCCCACGCCACCCAACCTCCCCAATCCACCCAACCTCCCCACCCCAACCAACCTACCCACTTCACTTAACCTTCCCACTTCACCCAACCTCCCCACTTCACCGAACCTCCCCACTCCATCCAACCTCCGCACTCCACCCAACGTGCGCACTCAACCCAACCTCTCCACTTCACCCAACCTCCCCACTCCACCCAACCTCCCCACTTCACCCAACCTCCCCACTCCACCCAACCTCCTCACTCCACCCAACCTCCCCACTTCACCCTACCTCCCCACTTCACCCAACCTCCCCACTCCACCCAACCTCCCCACTTCACCCAACCTCCCCACTCCACCCAACCTCCTCACTCCACCCAACCTCCCCACTTCACCCTACCTCCCCACTTCACCCAACCTCCCCACTCCAACCAACCTTCGCTCTCAACCTAACCTCCCCACTTCACCCAACCTCCCAACTCCACCCAACCTCCCCACTTCACCCAACCTCCGCACTCCATCCAACCTCCGCACTCCACCCAACCTCCGCACTCCACCCAACTTCCGCACTCCACCCAACCTCCCCACTTCACCCAACCTCCCCACTTCACCCTACCTCCCCACTTCACCCAACCTCCCCACTCCACCCAACCTCCGCACTGCACCCAACCTTCGCTCTCAACCTAACCTCCCCACTTCACCCAACCTCCCAACTCCACCCAACCTCCCCACTTCACCCAACCTCCGCACTCCATCCAACCTCCGCACTCCACCCAACCTCCGCACTCCAACTAACTTCCGCACACCACCCAACCTCCGCACTCCACCCAACTTCCGCACTCCACCCAACTTCCGCACTCCACCCAACCTCCGCACTCCACCCAAACTCCGCACTCCACCAAACTTCCGCACTCCACGCAACCTCCCCACTCCAACCAACCTCCCCACTCCACCCAACCTCCCCACTCCACCCATCCTCCCCACGCCACCCAACCTCCCCACTTCACCCAACCTCCCCACTTCACCCAACCTCCCCACTCCACCCAACCTCCCCACTTCACCCAAACTCGGCACTCCATCCAACCTCCGCACTCCACCCAACCTCCGCACTCCACCCAACTTCCGCACTCCACCCAACTTCCGCACTCCACCCAACTTCCGCACTCCACCCAACTTCCGCACTCCACCCAACCTCCGCATTCCACCCAAACTCCGCACTCCACCAAACTTCCGCACTCCACGCAACCTCCCCACTCCAACCAACCTCCCCACTCCACCCAGCCGCCCCAATCCACCCAACCTCCCCACTCCACCCAACCTCCCCACTTCACCCAACCTCCCTATTCCACTATACCTCCCCACTTCACCCAACCTCCCCACTCCACCCAACCTCCCCACTTCACCCAAACTCGGCACTCCATCCAACTTCCGCACTCCACCCAACCTCCGCACTCCACTCAACCTCCCCACTTCACCCAACCTCCCCACTTCACCAAACCTCCCCACTCCACCCAACCTCCCCAAATCACCCAACCTCCCCTCTCCACCCAACATTCCCACGCCACCCAACCTCCCCAATCCACCCAACCTCCCCACCCCAACCAACCTCCCCACTTCACTTAACCTTCCCACTTCACCCAACCTCCCCACTTCACCGAACCTCCCCACTCCATCCAACCTCCGCACTCCACCCAACGTGCGCACTCAACCCAACCTCTCCACTTCACCCAACCTCCCCACTCCACCCAACCTCCCCACTTCACCCAACCTCCCCACTCCACCCAACCTCCTCACTCCACCCAACCTCCCCACTTCACCCTACCTCCCCACTTCACCCAACCTCCCCACTCCACCCAACCTCCCCACTTCACCCAACCTCCCCACTCCACCCAACCTCCTCACTCCACCCAACCTCCCCACTTCACCCTACCTCCCCACTTCACCCAACCTCCCCACTCCACCCAACCTTCGCTCTCAACCTAACCTCCCCACTTCACCCAACCTCCCCACTCCACCCAACCTCCCCACTTCACCCAACGTCCCCACTCCACCCAACCTCCTCACTCCACCCAACCTCCCCACTTCACCCTACCTCCCCACTTCACCCAACCTCCCCTCTCCACCCAACCTCCGCACTCCACCCAACCTTCGCACTCAACCCAACCTCCCCACTTCACCCAACCTCCCAACTCCACCCAACCTCCCAACTTCACCCAACCTCCGCACTCCATCCAACCTCCGCACTCCACCCAACCTCCGCACTCCACCCAACCTTCGCACTCAACCCAACCTCCCCACTTCACCCAACCTCCCAACTCCACCCAACCTCCCCACTTCACCCAACCTCCGCACTCCATCCAACCTCCGCACTCCACCCAATCTCCGCACTCCACCCAACCTCCCCACTTCACCCAACCTCCGCACTCCATCCAACCTCCGCACTCCACCCAGCCTCCGCACTCCACCCAACTTCCGCACTCCACCCAACTTCCGCACTCCACCCAACTTCCGCACTCCACCCAGCCTCCGCACTCCACCCAACTTCCGCACTCCACCCAACTTCCGCACTCCACCCAACTTCTGCACTCCACCCAACCTCCGCATTCCACCCAAACTCCGCACTCCACCAAACTTCCGCACTCCACCCAGCCTTCCCACTCCACCCAACCTCCCCACTCCTCCCAACCTCCCCACTTCACCCAAACTCGGCACTCCATCCAACTTCCGCACTCCACCCAACCTCCGCACTCCACCCAACCTCCCCACTTCACCCAACCTCCCCACTTCACCAAACCTCCCCACTCCACCCAACCTCCCCAAATCACCCAACCTCCCCTCTCCACCCAACATCCCCACTCCACCCAACCTCCCCACTCCACCCAACCTCCCCACTCCACCCAACCTCCCCACTTCACCCAACCTTCCCACTTCACCCAACCTCCCCACTTCACCGAACCTCCCCACTCCACCCAACCTCCGCACTCCACCCAACGTTCGCACTCAACCCAACCTCCCCACTTCACCCAACCTCCGCACTCCACCCAACCTCCCCACTTCACCCAACGTCCCCACTCCACCCAACCTCCTCACTCCACCCAACCTCCCCACTTCACCCTACCTCCCCACTTCACCCAACCTCCCCACTCCACCCAACCTCCGCACTGCACCCAACCTTCGCTCTCAACCTAACCTCCGCACTTCACCCAACCTCCCAACTCCACCCAACCTCCCCACTTCACCCAACCTCCGCACTCCATCCAACCTCCGCACTCCACCCAACCTCCGCACTCCAACCAACTTCCGCACACCACCCAACCTCCGCACTCCACCCAACTTCCGCACTCCACCCAACTTCCGCACATCACCCAACCTCCGCACTCCACCCAAACTCCGCACTCCACCAAACTTCCGCACTCCACGCAACCTCCCCACTCCAACCAACCTCCCCACTCCACCCAACCTCCCCACTCCACCCAACCTCCCCACGCCACCCAACCTCCCCACTTCACCCAACCTCCCCATTCCACTATACCTCCCCACTTCACCCAACCTCCCCACTCCACCCAACCTCCCCACTTCACCCAAACTCGGCACTCCATCCAACCTCCGCACTCCACCCAACCTCCGCACTCCACCCAACTTCCGCACTCCACCCAACTTCCGCACTCCACCCAACTTCCGCACTCCACCCAACCTCCGCATTCCACCCAAACTCCGCACTCCACCAAACTTCCGCACTCCACGCAACCTCCCCACTCCAACCAACCTCCCCACTCCACCCAGCCTCCCCACTCCACCCAACCTCCCCACTCCACCCAACCTCCCCACTTCACCCAACCTCCCCATTCCACTATACCTCCCCACTTCACCCAACCTCCCCACTCCACCCAACCTCCCCACTTCACCCAAACTCGGCACTCCATCCAACTTCAGCACTCCACCCAACCTCCCCACTCCACCCAACCTCCCCACTCCACCCAACCTCCCCACTTCACCCAACCTCCCCATTGCACTATACCTCCCCACTTAACCCAACCTCCCCACTCCACCCAACCTCCCCACTTCTCCCAAACTCGGCACTCCATCCAACTTCCGCACTCCACCCAACCTCCGCACTCCACCAAACCTCCCCACTCCACCCAACCTCCCCAAATCACCCAACCTCCCCATTCCACTATACCTCCCCACTTCACCCAACCTCCCCACTCCACCCAACCTCCCCACTTCACCCAAACTCGGCACTCCATCCAACCTCCGCACTCCACCCAACCTCCGCACTCCACCCAACTTCCGCACTCCACCCAACTTCCGCACTCCACCCAACTTCCGCACTCCACCCAACCTCCGCATTCCACCCAAACTCCGCACTCCACCAAACTTCCGCACACCACGCAACCTCCCCACTCCAACCAACCTCCCCACTCCACCCAGCCTCCCCACTCCACCCAACCTCCCCACTCCACCCAACCTCCCCACTCCACCCAACCTCCCCACTTCACCCAACCTCCCCATTGCACTATACCTCCCCACTTAACCCAACCTCCCCACTCCACCCAACCTCCCCACTTCACCCAAACTCGGCACTCCATCCAACTCCCGCACTCCACCCAACCTCCGCACTCCACCCAACCTCCCCACTTCACCCAACCTCCCCACTTCACCAAACCTCCCCACTCCACCCAACCTCCCCAAATCACCCAACCTCCCCTCTCCACCCAACATCCCCACTCCACCCAACCTCCCCACTTCACCCAACCTTCCCACTTCACCCAACCTCCCCACTCCACCCAACCTCCCCACTTCACCCAACGTCCCCACTCCACCCAACCTCCTCACTCCACCCAACCTCCCCACTTCATCCTACCTCCCCACTTCACCCAACCTCCCCACTCCACCCAACCTCCGCACTGCACCCAACCTTCGCTCTCAATCTAACCTCCCCACTTCACCCAACCTCCCAACTCCACCCAACCTCCCCACTCCACCCAAACTCGGCACTCCTTCCAACCTCCGCACTCCACCCAACCTCCGCACTCCACCCAACCTCCCCACTTCACCCAAACTCGGCACTCCAACCAACCTCCCCACTTCACCCAAACTCGGCACTCCTTCCAACCTCCGCACTCCACCCAACCTCCGCACTCCACCCAACTTCCGCACTCCACCCAACTTCCGCACTCCACCCAACTTCCGCACTCCACCCTACCTCCGCATTCCACCCAAACTCCGCACTCGACCAAACTTCCGCACTCCACGCAACCTCCCCACTCCAACCAACCTCCCCACTCCACCCAGCCTCCCCACTCCACCCAACCTCCCCACTCCACCCAACCTCCCCACTTCACCCAACCTCCCCATTCCACTATACCTCCCCACTTCACCCAACCTCCCCTCTCCACCCAACCTCCGCACTCCACCCAACCTTCGCACTCAACCCAACCTCCCCACTTCACCCAACCTCCCAACTCCACCCAACCTCCCAACTTCACCCAACCTCCGCACTCCATCCAACCTCCGCACTCCACCCAACCTCCGCACTCCACCCAACCTTCGCACTCAACCCAACCTCCCCACTTCACCCAACCTCCCAACTCCACCCAACCTCCCCACTTCACCCAACCTCCGCACTCCATCCAACCTCCGCACTCCACCCAATCTCCGCACTCCACCCAACCTCCCCACTTCACCCAACCTCCGCACTCCATCCAACCTCCGCACTCCACCCAGCCTCCGCACTCCACCCAACTTCCGCACTCCACCCAACTTCCGCACTCCACCCAACTTCCGCACTCCACCCAGCCTCCGCACTCCACCCAACTTCCGCACTCCACCCAACTTCCGCACTCCACCCAACTTCTGCACTCCACCCAACCTCCGCATTCCACCCAAACTCCGCACTCCACCAAACTTCCGCACTCCACCCAGCCTTCCCACTCCACCCAACCTCCCCACTCCTCCCAACCTCCCCACTTCACCCAAACTCGGCACTCCATCCAACTTCCGCACTCCACCCAACCTCCGCACTCCACCCAACCTCCCCACTTCACCCAACCTCCCCACTTCACCAAACCTCCCCACTCCACCCAACCTCCCCAAATCACCCAACCTCCCCTCTCCACCCAACATCCCCACTCCACCCAACCTCCCCACTCCACCCAACCTCCCCACTCCACCCAACCTCCCCACTTCACCCAACCTTCCCACTTCACCCAACCTCCCCACTTCACCGAACCTCCCCACTCCACCCAACCTCCGCACTCCACCCAACGTTCGCACTCAACCCAACCTCCCCACTTCACCCAACCTCCGCACTCCACCCAACCTCCCCACTTCACCCAACGTCCCCACTCCACCCAACCTCCTCACTCCACCCAACCTCCCCACTTCACCCTACCTCCCCACTTCACCCAACCTCCCCACTCCACCCAACCTCCGCACTGCACCCAACCTTCGCTCTCAACCTAACCTCCGCACTTCACCCAACCTCCCAACTCCACCCAACCTCCCCACTTCACCCAACCTCCGCACTCCATCCAACCTCCGCACTCCACCCAACCTCCGCACTCCAACCAACTTCCGCACACCACCCAACCTCCGCACTCCACCCAACTTCCGCACTCCACCCAACTTCCGCACATCACCCAACCTCCGCACTCCACCCAAACTCCGCACTCCACCAAACTTCCGCACTCCACGCAACCTCCCCACTCCAACCAACCTCCCCACTCCACCCAACCTCCCCACTCCACCCAACCTCCCCACGCCACCCAACCTCCCCACTTCACCCAACCTCCCCATTCCACTATACCTCCCCACTTCACCCAACCTCCCCACTCCACCCAACCTCCCCACTTCACCCAAACTCGGCACTCCATCCAACCTCCGCACTCCACCCAACCTCCGCACTCCACCCAACTTCCGCACTCCACCCAACTTCCGCACTCCACCCAACTTCCGCACTCCACCCAACCTCCGCATTCCACCCAAACTCCGCACTCCACCAAACTTCCGCACTCCACGCAACCTCCCCACTCCAACCAACCTCCCCACTCCACCCAGCCTCCCCACTCCACCCAACCTCCCCACTCCACCCAACCTCCCCACTTCACCCAACCTCCCCATTCCACTATACCTCCCCACTTCACCCAACCTCCCCACTCCACCCAACCTCCCCACTTCACCCAAACTCGGCACTCCATCCAACTTCAGCACTCCACCCAACCTCCCCACTCCACCCAACCTCCCCACTCCACCCAACCTCCCCACTTCACCCAACCTCCCCATTGCACTATACCTCCCCACTTAACCCAACCTCCCCACTCCACCCAACCTCCCCACTTCTCCCAAACTCGGCACTCCATCCAACTTCCGCACTCCACCCAACCTCCGCACTCCACCAAACCTCCCCACTCCACCCAACCTCCCCAAATCACCCAACCTCCCCATTCCACTATACCTCCCCACTTCACCCAACCTCCCCACTCCACCCAACCTCCCCACTTCACCCAAACTCGGCACTCCATCCAACCTCCGCACTCCACCCAACCTCCGCACTCCACCCAACTTCCGCACTCCACCCAACTTCCGCACTCCACCCAACTTCCGCACTCCACCCAACCTCCGCATTCCACCCAAACTCCGCACTCCACCAAACTTCCGCACACCACGCAACCTCCCCACTCCAACCAACCTCCCCACTCCACCCAGCCTCCCCACTCCACCCAACCTCCCCACTCCACCCAACCTCCCCACTCCACCCAACCTCCCCACTTCACCCAACCTCCCCATTGCACTATACCTCCCCACTTAACCCAACCTCCCCACTCCACCCAACCTCCCCACTTCACCCAAACTCGGCACTCCATCCAACTCCCGCACTCCACCCAACCTCCGCACTCCACCCAACCTCCCCACTTCACCCAACCTCCCCACTTCACCAAACCTCCCCACTCCACCCAACCTCCCCAAATCACCCAACCTCCCCTCTCCACCCAACATCCCCACTCCACCCAACCTCCCCACTTCACCCAACCTTCCCACTTCACCCAACCTCCCCACTCCACCCAACCTCCCCACTTCACCCAACGTCCCCACTCCACCCAACCTCCTCACTCCACCCAACCTCCCCACTTCATCCTACCTCCCCACTTCACCCAACCTCCCCACTCCACCCAACCTCCGCACTGCACCCAACCTTCGCTCTCAACCTAACCTCCCCACTTCACCCAACCTCCCAACTCCACCCAACCTCCCCACTCCACCCAAACTCGGCACTCCTTCCAACCTCCGCACTCCACCCAACCTCCGCACTCCACCCAACCTCCCCACTTCACCCAAACTCGGCACTCCAACCAACCTCCCCACTTCACCCAAACTCGGCACTCCTTCCAACCTCCGCACTCCACCCAACCTCCGCACTCCACCCAACTTCCGCACTCCACCCAACTTCCGCACTCCACCCAACTTCCGCACTCCACCCTACCTCCGCATTCCACCCAAACTCCGCACTCCACCAAACTTCCGCACTCCACGCAACCTCCCCACTCCAACCAACCTCCCCACTCCACCCAGCCTCCCCACTCCACCCAACCTCCCCACTCCACCCAACCTCCCCACTTCACCCAACCTCCCCATTCCACTATACCTCCCCACTTCACCCAACCTCCCCACTCCACCCAACCTCCCCACTTCACCCAAACTCGGCACTCCATCCAACTTCCGCACTCCACCCAACCTCCCCACTCCACCCAACCTCCCCACTCCACCCAACCTCCCCTCTTCACACAACCTCCCCATTGCACTATACCTCCCCACTTAACCCAACCTCCCCACTCCACCCAACCTCCCCACTTCACCCAAACTCGGCACTCCATCCAACTTCCGCACTCCACCCAACCTCCGCACTCCACCCAACCTCCCCACTTCACCCAACCTCCCCACTTCACCAAACCTCCCCACTCCACCCAACCTCCCCAAATCACCCAACCTCCCCTCTCCACCCAACATCCCCACTCCACCCAACCTCCCCACTCCACCCAACCTCCCCACTTCACCCAACCTTCCCACTTCACCCAACCTCCCCACTTCACCGAACCTCCCCACTCCACCCAACCTCCGCACTCCACCCAACGTTCGCACTCAACCCAACCTCCCCACTTCTCCCAACCTCCCCACTCCACCCAACCTCCCCACTTCACGCAACGTCCCCACTCCACCCAACCTCCTCACTCCACCCAACCTCCCCACTTCACCCTACCTCCCCACTTCACCCAACCTCCCCACTCCACCCAACCTCCGCACTGCACCCAACCTTCGCTCTCAACCTAACCTCCCCACTTCACCCAACCTCCCAACTCCACCCAACCTCCCCACTTCACCCAACCTCCGCTCTCCATCCAACCTCCGCACTCCACCCAACCTCCGCACTCCAACTAACTTCCGCACATCACCCAACCTCCGCACTCCACCCAACTTCCGCACTCCACCCAACTTCCGCACTCCACCCAACCTCCGCACTCCACCCAAACTCCGCACTCCACCAAACTTCCGCACTCCACGCAACCTCCCCACTCCAACCAACCTCCCCACTCCACCCAACCTCCCCACTCCACCCAACCTCCCCACGCCACCCAACCTCCCCACTTCACCCAACCTCCCCACTTCACCCAACCTCCCCATTCCACCCAACCTCCCCACTTCACCCAAACTCGGCACTCCATCCAACCTCCGCACTCCACCCAACCTCCGCACTCCACCCAACTTCCCCACTCCACCCAACCTCCTCACTCCACCCAACCTCCCCACTTCACCCTACCTCCCCACTTCACCCAACCTCCCCACTCCACCCAACCTCCGCACTGCACCCAACCTTCGCTCTCAACCTAACCTCCCCACTTCACCCAACCTCCCAACTCCACCCAACCTCCCCACTTCACCCAACCTCCGCACTCCATCCAACCTCCGCACTCCACCCAACCTCCGCACTCCAACTAACTTCCGCACACCACCCAACCTCCGCACTCCACCCAACTTCCGCACTCCACCCAACTTCCGCACTCCACCAAACCTCCGCACTCCACCCAAACTCCGCACTCCACCAAACTTCCGCACTCCACGCAACCTCCCCACTCCAACCAACCTCCCCACTCCACCCAACCTCCCCACTCCACCCAACCTCCCCACGCCACCCAACCTCCCCACTTCACCCAACCTCCCCACTTCACCCAACCTCCCCACTCCACCCAACCTCCCCACTTCACCCAAACTCGGCACTCCATCCAACCTCCGCACTCCACCCAACCTCCGCACTCCACCCAACTTCCGCACTCCACCCAACTTCCGCACTCCACCCAACTTCCGCACTCCACCCAACTTCCGCACTCCACCCAACCTCCGCATTCCACCCAAACTCCGCACTCCACCAAACTTCCGCACTCCACGCAACCTACCCACTCCAACCAACCTCCCCACTCCACCCAGCCGCCCCACTCCACCCAACCTCCCCACTCCACCCAACCTCCCCACTTCACCCAACCTCCCCATTCCACTATACCTCCCCACTTCACCCAACCTCCCCACTCCACCCAACCTCCCCACTTCACCCAAACTCGGCACTCCATCCAACTTCCGCACTCCACCCAACCTCCGCACTCCACCCAACCTCCCCACTTCACCCAACCTCCCCACTTCACCAAACCTCCCCACTCCACCCAACCTCCCCAAATCACCCAACCTCCCCTCTCCACCCAACATCCCCACGCCACCCAACCTCCCCAATCCACCCAACCTCCCCACCCCAACCAACCTCCCCACTTCACTTAACCTTCCCACTTCACCCAACCTCCCCACTTCACCGAACCTCCCCACTCCATCCAACCTCCGCACTCCACCCAACGTGCGCACTCAACCCAACCTCTCCACTTCACCCAACCTCCCCACTCCACCCAACCTCCCCACTTCACCCAACCTCCCCACTCCACCCAACCTCCTCACTCCACCCAAACTCCCCACTTCACCCTACCTCCCCACTTCACCCAACCTCCCCACTCCACCCAACCTCCCCACTTCACCCAACCTCCCCACTCCACCCAACCTCCTCACTCCACCCAACCTCCCCACTTCACCCTACCTCCCCACTTCACCCAACCTCCCCACTCCACCCAACCTTCGCTCTCAACCTAACCTCCCCACTTCACCCAACCTCCCAACTCCACCCAACCTCCCCACTTCACCCAACCTCCGCACTCCATCCAACCTCCGCACTCCACCCAACCTCCGCACTCCACCCAACTTCCGCACTCCACCCAACCTCCCCACTTCACCCAACCTCCCCACTTCACCCAACCTCCCCACTCCACCCAACCTCCCCACTTCACCCAAACTCGGCACTCCATCCAACCTCCGCACTCCACCCAACCTCCGCACTCCACCCAACTTCCCCACTCCACCCAACCTCCTCACTCCACCCAACCTCCCCACTTCACCCTACCTCCCCACTTCACCCAACCTCCCCACTCCACCCAACCTCCGCACTGCACCCAACCTTCGCTCTCAACCTAACCTCCCCACTTCACCCAACCTCCCAACTCCACCCAACCTCCCCACTTCACCCAACCTCCGCACTCCATCCAACCTCCGCACTCCACCCAACCTCCGCACTCCAACTAACTTCCGCACACCACCCAACCTCCGCACTCCACCCAACTTCCGCACTCCACCCAACTTCCGCACTCCACCCAACCTCCGCACTCCACCCAAACTCCGCACTCCACCAAACTTCCGCACTCCACGCAACCTCCCCACTCCAACCAACCTCCCCACTCCACCCAACCTCCCCACTCCACCCAACCTCCCCACGCCACCCAACCTCCCCACTTCACCCAACCTCCCCACTTCACCCAACCTCCCCACTCCACCCAACCTCCCCACTTCACCCAAACTCGGCACTCCATCCAACCTCCGCACTCCACCCAACCTCCGCACTCCACCCAACTTCCGCACTCCACCCAACTTCCGCACTCCACCCAACTTCCGCACTCCACCCAACTTCCGCACTCCACCCAACCTCCGCATTCCACCCAAACTCCGCACTCCACCAAACTTCCGCACTCCACGCAACCTCCCCACTCCAACCAACCTCCCCACTCCACCCAGCCGCCCCACTCCACCCAACCTCCCCACTCCACCCAACCTCCCCACTTCACCCAACCTCCCCATTCCACTATACCTCCCCACTTCACCCAACCTCCCCACTCCACCCAACCTCCCCACTTCACCCAAACTCGGCACTCCATCCAACTTCCGCACTCCACCCAACCTCCGCACTCCACTCAACCTCCCCACTTCACCCAACCTCCCCACTTCACCAAACCTCCCCACTCCACCCAACCTCCCCAAATCACCCAACCTCCCCTCTCCACCCAACATCCCCACGCCACCCAACCTCCCCAATCCACCCAACCTCCCCACCCCAACCAACCTCCCCACTTCACTTAACCTTCCCACTTCACCCAACCTCCCCACTTCACCGAACCTCCCCACTCCATCCAACCTCCGCACTCCACCCAACGTGCGCACTCAACCCAACCTCTCCACTTCACCCAACCTCCCCACTCCACCCAACCTCCCCACTTCACCCAACCTCCCCACTCCACCCAACCTCCTCACTCCACCCAACCTCCCCACTTCACCCTACCTCCCCACTTCACCCAACCTCCCCACTCCACCCAACCTCCCCACTTCACCCAACCTCCCCACTCCACCCAACCTCCTCACTCCACCCAACCTCCCCACTTCACCCTACCTCCCCACTTCACCCAACCTCCCCACTCCACCCAACCTTCGCTCTCAACCTAACCTCCCCACTTCACCCAACCTCCCAACTCCACCCAACCTCCCCACTTCACCCAACCTCCGCACTCCATCCAACCTCCGCACTCCACCCAACCTCCGCACTCCACCCAACTTCCGCACTCCACCCAACCTCCGCACTCCACCAAACTTCCGCACTCCACGCAACCTCCCCACTCCAACCAACCTCCCCACTCCACCCAACCTTCCCACTCCACCCAACCTCCCCACGCCACCCAACCTCCCCACTTCACCCAACCTCCCCAAATCACCCAACCTCCCCTCTCCACCCAACATCCCCACTCCACCCAACCTCCCCACTCCACCCAACCTCCCCACTTCACCCAACCTCCGCACCCCACCCAACCTCCGCACTCCACCCAACTTCCGCACTCCACCCAACCTCCCCACTTCACCCAACCTCCCCACTTCACCCAACCTCCCCACTCCACCCAACCTCCCCACTTCACCCAAACTCGGCACTCCATCCAACCTCCGCACTCCACCCAACCTCCGCACTCCACCCAACTTCCCCACTCCACCCAACCTCCTCACTCCACCCAACCTCCCCACTTCACCCTACCTCCCCACTTCACCCAACCTCCCCACTCCACCCAACCTCCGCACTGCACCCAACCTTCGCTCTCAACCTAACCTCCCCACTTCACCCAACCTCCCAACTCCACCCAACCTCCCCACTTCACCCAACCTCCGCACTCCATCCAACCTCCGCACTCCACCCAACCTCCGCACTCCAACTAACTTCCGCACACCACCCAACCTCCGCACTCCACCCAACTTCCGCACTCCACCCAACTTCCGCACTCCACCCAACCTCCGCACTCCACCCAAACTCCGCACTCCACCAAACTTCCGCACTCCACGCAACCTCCCCACTCCAACCAACCTCCCCACTCCACCCAACCTCCCCACTCCACCCAACCTCCCCACGCCACCCAACCTCCCCACTTCACCCAACCTCCCCACTTCACCCAACCTCCCCACTCCACCCAACCTCCCCACTTCACCCAAACTCGGCACTCCATCCAACCTCCGCACTCCACCCAACCTCCGCACTCCACCCAACTTCCGCACTCCACCCAACTTCCGCACTCCACCCAACTTCCGCACTCCACCCAACTTCCGCACTCCACCCAACCTCCCCACCCCAACCAACCTACCCACTTCACTTAACCTTCCCACTTCACCCAACCTCCCCACTTCACCGAACCTCCCCACTCCATCCAACCTCCGCACTCCACCCAACGTGCGCACTCAACCCAACCTCTCCACTTCACCCAACCTCCCCACTCCACCCAACCTCCCCACTTCACCCAACCTCCCCACTCCACCCAACCTCCTCACTCCACCCAACCTCCCCACTTCACCCTACCTCCCCACTTCACCCAACCTCCCCACTCCACCCAACCTCCCCACTTCACCCAACCTCCCCACTCCACCCAACCTCCTCACTCCACCCAACCTCCCCACTTCACCCTACCTCCCCACTTCACCCAACCTCCCCACTCCAACCAACCTTCGCTCTCAACCTAACCTCCCCACTTCACCCAACCTCCCAACTCCACCCAACCTCCCCACTTCACCCAACCTCCGCACTCCATCCAACCTCCGCACTCCACCCAACCTCCGCACTCCACCCAACTTCCGCACTCCACCCAACCTCCCCACTTCACCCAACCTCCCCACTTCACCCTACCTCCCCACTTCACCCAACCTCCCCACTCCACCCAACCTCCGCACTGCACCCAACCTTCGCTCTCAACCTAACCTCCCCACTTCACCCAACCTCCCAACTCCACCCAACCTCCCCACTTCACCCAACCTCCGCACTCCATCCAACCTCCGCACTCCACCCAACCTCCGCACTCCAACTAACTTCCGCACACCACCCAACCTCCGCACTCCACCCAACTTCCGCACTCCACCCAACTTCCGCACTCCACCCAACCTCCGCACTCCACCCAAACTCCGCACTCCACCAAACTTCCGCACTCCACGCAACCTCCCCACTCCAACCAACCTCCCCACTCCACCCAACCTCCCCACTCCACCCAACCTCCCCACGCCACCCAACCTCCCCACTTCACCCAACCTCCCCACTTCACCCAACCTCCCCACTCCACCCAACCTCCCCACTTCACCCAAACTCGGCACTCCATCCAACCTCCGCACTCCACCCAACCTCCGCACTCCACCCAACTTCCGCACTCCACCCAACTTCCGCACTCCACCCAACTTCCGCACTCCACCCAACTTCCGCACTCCACCCAACCTCCGCATTCCACCCAAACTCCGCACTCCACCAAACTTCCGCACTCCACGCAACCTCCCCACTCCAACCAACCTCCCCACTCCACCCAGCCGCCCCAATCCACCCAACCTCCCCACTCCACCCAACCTCCCCACTTCACCCAACCTCCCTATTCCACTATACCTCCCCACTTCACCCAACCTCCCCACTCCACCCAACCTCCCCACTTCACCCAAACTCGGCACTCCATCCAACTTCCGCACTCCACCCAACCTCCGCACTCCACTCAACCTCCCCACTTCACCCAACCTCCCCACTTCACCAAACCTCCCCACTCCACCCAACCTCCCCAAATCACCCAACCTCCCCTCTCCACCCAACATTCCCACGCCACCCAACCTCCCCAATCCACCCAACCTCCCCACCCCAACCAACCTCCCCACTTCACTTAACCTTCCCACTTCACCCAACCTCCCCACTTCACCGAACCTCCCCACTCCATCCAACCTCCGCACTCCACCCAACGTGCGCACTCAACCCAACCTCTCCACTTCACCCAACCTCCCCACTCCACCCAACCTCCCCACTTCACCCAACCTCCCCACTCCACCCAACCTCCTCACTCCACCCAACCGCCCCACTTCACCCTACCTCCCCACTTCACCCAACCTCCCCACTCCACCCAACCTCCCCACTTCACCCAACCTCCCCACTCCACCCAACCTCCTCACTCCACCCAACCTCCCCACTTCACCCTACCTCCCCACTTCACCCAACCTCCCCACTCCACCCAACCTTCGCTCTCAACCTAACCTCCCCACTTCACCCAACCTCCCCACTCCACCCAACCTCCCCACTTCACCCAACGTCCCCACTCCACCCAACCTCCTCACTCCACCCAACCTCCCCACTTCACCCTACCTCCCCACTTCACCCAACCTCCCCTCTCCACCCAACCTCCGCACTCCACCCAACCTTCGCACTCAACCCAACCTCCCCACTTCACCCAACCTCCCAACTCCACCCAACCTCCCAACTTCACCCAACCTCCGCACTCCATCCAACCTCCGCACTCCACCCAACCTCCGCACTCCACCCAACCTTCGCACTCAACCCAACCTCCCCACTTCACCCAACCTCCCAACTCCACCCAACCTCCCCACTTCACCCAACCTCCGCACTCCATCCAACCTCCGCACTCCACCCAATCTCCGCACTCCACCCAACCTCCCCACTTCACCCAACCTCCGCACTCCATCCAACCTCCGCACTCCACCCAGCCTCCGCACTCCACCCAACTTCCGCACTCCACCCAACTTCCGCACTCCACCCAACTTCCGCACTCCACCCAGCCTCCGCACTCCACCCAACTTCCGCACTCCACCCAACTTCCGCACTCCACCCAACTTCTGCACTCCACCCAACCTCCGCATTCCACCCAAACTCCGCACTCCACCAAACTTCCGCACTCCACCCAGCCTTCCCACTCCACCCAACCTCCCCACTCCTCCCAACCTCCCCACTTCACCCAAACTCGGCACTCCATCCAACTTCCGCACTCCACCCAACCTCCGCACTCCACCCAACCTCCCCACTTCACCCAACCTCCCCACTTCACCAAACCTCCCCACTCCACCCAACCTCCCCAAATCACCCAACCTCCCCTCTCCACCCAACATCCCCACTCCACCCAACCTCCCCACTCCACCCAACCTCCCCACTCCACCCAACCTCCCCACTTCACCCAACCTTCCCACTTCACCCATCCTCCCCACTTCACCGAACCTCCCCACTCCACCCAACCTCCGCACTCCACCCAACGTTCGCACTCAACCCAACCTCCCCACTTCACCCAACCTCCGCACTCCACCCAACCTCCCCACTTCACCCAACGTCCCCACTCCACCCAACCTCCTCACTCCACCCAACCTCCCCACTTCACCCTACCTCCCCACTTCACCCAACCTCCCCACTCCACCCAACCTCCGCACTGCACCCAACCTTCGCTCTCAACCTAACCTCCGCACTTCACCCAACCTCCCAACTCCACCCAACCTCCCCACTTCACCCAACCTCCGCACTCCATCCAACCTCCGCACTCCACCCAACCTCCGCACTCCAACCAACTTCCGCACACCACCCAACCTCCGCACTCCACCCAACTTCCGCACTCCACCCAACTTCCGCACACCACCCAACCTCCGCACTCCACCCAAACTCCGCACTCCACCAAACTTCCGCACTCCACGCAACCTCCCCACTCCAACCAACCTCCCCACTCCACCCAACCTCCCCACTCCACCCAACCTCCCCACGCCACCCAACCTCCCCACTTCACCCAACCTCCCCATTCCACTATACCTCCCCACTTCACCCAACCTCCCCACTCCACCCAACCTCCCCACTTCACCCAAACTCGGCACTCCATCCAACCTCCGCACTCCACCCAACCTCCGCACTCCACCCAACTTCCGCACTCCACCCAACTTCCGCACTCCACCCAACTTCCGCACTCCACCCAACCTCCGCATTCCACCCAAACTCCGCACTCCACCAAACTTCCGCACTCCACGCAACCTCCCCACTCCAACCAACCTCCCCACTCCACCCAGCCTCCCCACTCCACCCAACCTCCCCACTCCACCCAACCTCCCCACTTCACCCAACCTCCCCATTCCACTATACCTCCCCACTTAACCCAACCTCCCCACTCCACCCAACCTCCCCACTTCTCCCAAACTCGGCACTCCATCCAACTTCCGCACTCCACCCAACCTCCGCACTCCACCAAACCTCCCCACTCCACCCAACCTCCCCAAATCACCCAGCCTCCCCATTCCACTATACCTCCCCACTTCACCCAACCTCCCCACTCCACCCAACCTCCCCACTTCACCCAAACTCGGCACTCCATCCAACCTCCGCACTCCACCCAACCTCCGCACTCCACCCAACTTCCGCACTCCACCCAACTTCCGCACTCCACCCAACTTCCGCACTCCACCCAACCTCCGCATTCCACCCAAACTCCGCACTCCACCAAACTTCCGCACACCACGCAACCTCCCCACTCCAACCAACCTCCCCACTCCACCCAGCCTCCCCACTCCACCCAACCTCCCCACTCCACCCAACCTCCCCACTCCACCCAACCTCCCCACTTCACCCAACCTCCCCATTGCACTATACCTCCCCACTTAACCCAACCTCCCCACTCCACCCAACCTCCCCACTTCACCCAAACTCGGCACTCCATCCAACTCCCGCACTCCACCCAACCTCCGCACTCCACCCAACCTCCCCACTTCACCCAACCTCCCCACTTCACCAAACCTCCCCACTCCACCCAACCTCCCCAAATCACCCAACCTCCCCTCTCCACCCAACATCCCCACTCCACCCAACCTCCCCACTTCACCCAACCTTCCCACTTCACCCAACCTCCCCACTCCACCCAACCTCCCCACTTCACCCAACGTCCCCACTCCACCCAACCTCCTCACTCCACCCAACCTCCCCACTTCATCCTACCTCCCCACTTCACCCAACCTCCCCACTCCACCCAACCTCCGCACTGCACCCAACCTTCGCTCTCAACCTAACCTCCCCACTTCACCCAACCTCCCAACTCCACCCAACCTCCCCACTCCACCCAAACTCGGCACTCCTTCCAACCTCCGCACTCCACCCAACCTCCGCACTCCACCCAACCTCCCCACTTCACCCAAACTCGGCACTCCAACCAACCTCCCCACTTCACCCAAACTCGGCACTCCTTCCAACCTCCGCACTCCACCCAACCTCCGCACTCCACCCAACTTCCGCACTCCACCCAACTTCCGCACTCCACCCAACTTCCGCACTCCACCCTACCTCCGCATTCCACCCAAACTCCGCACTCCACCAAACTTCCGCACTCCACGCAACCTCCCCACTCCAACCAACCTCCCCACTCCACCCAGCCTCCCCACTCCACCCAACCTCCCCACTCCACCCAACCTCCCCACTTCACCCAACCTCCCCATTCCACTATACCTCCCCACTTCACCCAACCTCCCCACTCCACCCAACCTCCCCACTTCACCCAAACTCGGCACTCCATCCAACTTCCGCACTCCACCCAACCTCCCCACTCCACCCAACCTCCCCACTCCACCCAACCTCCCCTCTTCACACAACCTCCCCATTGCACTATACCTCCCCACTTAACCCAACCTCCCCACTCCACCCAACATCCCCACTTCACCCAAACTCGGCACTCCATCCAACTTCCGCACTCCACCCAACCTCCGCACTCCACCCAACCTCCCCACTTCACCCAACCTCCCCACTTCACCAAACCTCCCCACTCCACCCAACCTCCCCAAATCACCCAACCTCCCCTCTCCACCCAACATCCCCACTCCACCCAACCTCCCCACTCCACCCAACCTCCCCACTTCACCCAACCTTCCCACTTCACCCAACCTCCCCACTTCACCGAACCTCCCCACTCCACCCAACCTCCGCACTCCACCCAACGTTCGCACTCAACCCAACCTCCCCACTTCTCCCAACCTCCCCACTCCACCCAACCTCCCCACTTCACGCAACGTCCCCACTCCACCCAACCTCCTCACTCCACCCAACCTCCCCACTTCACCCTACCTCCCCACTTCACCCAACCTCCCCACTCCACCCAACCTCCGCACTGCACCCAACCTTCGCTCTCAACCTAACCTCCCCACTTCACCCAACCTCCCAACTCCACCCAACCTCCCCACTTCACCCAACCTCCGCTCTCCATCCAACCTCCGCACTCCACCCAACCTCCGCACTCCAACTAACTTCCGCACATCACCCAACCTCCGCACTCCACCCAACTTCCGCACTCCACCCAACTTCCGCACTCCACCCAACCTCCGCACTCCACCCAAACTCCGCACTCCACCAAACTTCCGCACTCCACGCAACCTCCCCACTCCAACCAACCTCCCCACTCCACCCAACCTCCCCACTCCACCCAACCTCCCCACGCCACCCAACTTCCCACTTCACCCAACCTCCCCACTTCACCCAACCTCCCCATTCCACCCAACCTCCCCACTTCACCCAAACTCGGCACTCCATCCAACCTCCGCACTCCACCCAACCTCCGCACTCCACCCAACTTCCCCACTCCACCCAACCTCCTCACTCCACCCAACCTCCCCACTTCACCCTACCTCCCCACTTCACCCAACCTCCCCACTCCACCCAACCTCCGCACTGCACCCAACCTTCGCTCTCAACCTAACCTCCCCACTTCACCCAACCTCCCAACTCCACCCAACCTCCCCACTTCACCCAACCTCCGCACTCCATCCAACCTCCGCACTCCACCCAACCTCCGCACTCCAACTAACTTCCGCACACCACCCAACCTCCGCACTCCACCCAACTTCCGCACTCCACCCAACTTCCGCACTCCACCAAACCTCCGCACTCCACCCAAACTCCGCACTCCACCAAACTTCCGCACTCCACGCAACCTCCCCACTCCAACCAACCTCCCCACTCCACCCAACCTCCCCACTCCACCCAACCTCCCCACGCCACCCAACCTCCCCACTTCACCCAACCTCCCCACTTCACCCAACCTCCCCACTCCACCCAACCTCCCCACTTCACCCAAACTCGGCACTCCATCCAACCTCCGCACTCCACCCAACCTCCGCACTCCACCCAACTTCCGCACTCCACCCAACTTCCGCACTCCACCCAACTTCCGCACTCCACCCAACTTCCGCACTCCACCCAACCTCCGCATTCCACCCAAACTCCGCACTCCACCAAACTTCCGCACTCCACGCAACCTACCCACTCCAACCAACCTCCCCACTCCACCCAGCCGCCCCACTCCACCCAACCTCCCCACTCCACCCAACCTCCCCACTTCACCCAACCTCCCCATTCCACTATACCTCCCCACTTCACCCAACCTCCCCACTCCACCCAACCTCCCCACTTCACCCAAACTCGGCACTCCATCCAACTTCCGCACTCCACCCAACCTCCGCACTCCACCCAACCTCCCCACTTCACCCAACCTCCCCACTTCACCAAACCTCCCCACTCCACCCAACCTCCCCAAATCACCCAACCTCCCCTCTCCACCCAACATCCCCACGCCACCCAACCTCCCCAATCCACCCAACCTCCCCACCCCAACCAACCTCCCCACTTCACTTAACCTTCCCACTTCACCCAACCTCCCCACTTCACCGAACCTCCCCACTCCATCCAACCTCCGCACTCCACCCAACGTGCGCACTCAACCCAACCTCTCCACTTCACCCAACCTCCCCACTCCACCCAACCTCCCCACTTCACCCAACCTCCCCACTCCACCCAACCTCCTCACTCCACCCAAACTCCCCACTTCACCCTACCTCCCCACTTCACCCAACCTCCCCACTCCACCCAACCTCCCCACTTCACCCAACCTCCCCACTCCACCCAACCTCCTCACTCCACCCAACCTCCCCACTTCACCCTACCTCCCCACTTCACCCAACCTCCCCACTCCACCCAACCTTCGCTCTCAACCTAACCTCCCCACTTCACCCAACCTCCCAACTCCACCCAACCTCCCCACTTCACCCAACCTCCGCACTCCATCCAACCTCCGCACTCCACCCAACCTCCGCACTCCACCCAACTTCCGCACTCCACCCAACCTCCCCACTTCACCCAACCTCCCCACTTCACCCAACCTCCCCACTCCACCCAACCTCCCCACTTCACCCAAACTCGGCACTCCATCCAACCTCCGCACTCCACCCAACCTCCGCACTCCACCCAACTTCCCCACTCCACCCAACCTCCTCACTCCACCCAACCTCCCCACTTCACCCTACCTCCCCACTTCACCCAACCTCCCCACTCCACCCAACCTCCGCACTGCACCCAACCTTCGCTCTCAACCTAACCTCCCCACTTCACCCAACCTCCCAACTCCACCCAACCTCCCCACTTCACCCAACCTCCGCACTCCATCCAACCTCCGCACTCCACCCAACCTCCGCACTCCAACTAACTTCCGCACACCACCCAACCTCCGCACTCCACCCAACTTCCGCACTCCACCCAACTTCCGCACTCCACCCAACCTCCGCACTCCACCCAAACTCCGCACTCCACCAAACTTCCGCACTCCACGCAACCTCCCCACTCCAACCAACCTCCCCACTCCACCCAACCTCCCCACTCCACCCAACCTCCCCACGCCACCCAACCTCCCCACTTCACCCAACCTCCCCACTTCACCCAACCTCCCCACTCCACCCAACCTCCCCACTTCACCCAAACTCGGCACTCCATCCAACCTCCGCACTCCACCCAACCTCCGCACTCCACCCAACTTCCGCACTCCACCCAACTTCCGCACTCCACCCAACTTCCGCACTCCACCCAACTTCCGCACTCCACCCAACCTCCGCATTCCACCCAAACTCCGCACTCCACCAAACTTCCGCACTCCACGCAACCTCCCCACTCCAACCAACCTCCCCACTCCACCCAGCCGCCCCACTCCACCCTACCTCCCCACTCCACCCAACCTCCCCACTTCACCCAACCTCCCCATTCCACTATACCTCCCCACTTCACCCAACCTCCCCACTCCACCCAACCTCCCCACTTCACCCAAACTCGGCACTCCATCCAACTTCCGCACTCCACCCAACCTCCGCACTCCACTCAACCTCCCCACTTCACCCAACCTCCCCACTTCACCAAACCTCCCCACTCCACCCAACCTCCCCAAATCACCCAACCTCCCCTCTCCACCCAACATCCCCACGCCACCCAACCTCCCCAATCCACCCAACCTCCCCACCCCAACCAACCTCCCCACTTCACTTAACCTTCCCACTTCACCCAACCTCCCCACTTCACCGAACCTCCCCACTCCATCCAACCTCCGCACTCCACCCAACGTGCGCACTCAACCCAACCTCTCCACTTCACCCAACCTCCCCACTCCACCCAACCTCCCCACTTCACCCAACCTCCCCACTCCACCCAACCTCCTCACTCCACCCAACCTCCCCACTTCACCCTACCTCCCCACTTCACCCAACCTCCCCACTCCACCCAACCTCCCCATTTCACCCAACCTCCCCACTCCACCCAACCTCCTCACTCCACCCAACCTCCCCACTTCACCCTACCTCCCCACTTCACCCAACCTCCCCACTCCACCCAACTTTCGCTCTCAACCTAACCTCCCCACTTCACCCAACCTCCCAACTCCACCCAACCTCCCCACTTCACCCAACCTCCGCACTCCATCCAACCTCCGCACTCCACCCAACCTCCGCACTCCACCCAACTTCCGCACTCCACCCAACCTCCGCACTCCACCAAACTTCCGCACTCCACGCAACCTCCCCACTCCAACCAACCTCCCCACTCCACCCAACCTCCCCACTCCACCCAACCTCCCCACGCCACCCAACCTCCCCACTTCACCCAACCTCCCCAAATCACCCAACCTCCCCTCTCCACCCAACATCCCCACTCCACCCAACCTCCCCACTCCACCCAACCTCCCCACTTCACCCAACCTCCGCACCCCACCCAACCTCCGCACTCCACCCAACTTCCGCACTCCACCCAACCTCCCCACTTCACCCAACCTCCCCACTTCACCCAACCTCCCCACTCCACCCAACCTCCCCACTTCACCCAAACTCGGCACTCCATCCAACCTCCGCACTCCACCCAACCTCCGCACTCCACCCAACTTCCCCACTCCACCCAACCTCCTCACTCCACCCAACCTCCCCACTTCACCCTACCTCCCCACTTCACCCAACCTCCCCACTCCACCCAACCTCCGCACTGCACCCAACCTTCGCTCTCAACCTAACCTCCCCACTTCACCCAACCTCCCAACTCCACCCAACCTCCCCACTTCACCCAACCTCCGCACTCCATCCAACCTCCGCACTCCACCCAACCTCCGCACTCCAACTAACTTCCGCACACCACCCAACCTCCGCACTCCACCCAACTTCCGCACTCCACCCAACTTCCGCACTCCACCCAACCTCCGCATTCCACCCAAACTCCGCACTCCACCAAACTTCCGCACTCCACGCAACCTACCCACTCCAACCAACCTCCCCACTCCACCCAGCCGCCCCACTCCACCCAACCTCCCCACTCCACCCAACCTCCCCACTTCACCCAACCTCCCCATTCCACTATACCTCCCCACTTCACCCAACCTCCCCACTCCACCCAACCTCCCCACTTCACCCAAACTCGGCACTCCATCCAACTTCCGCACTCCACCCAACCTCCGCACTCCACCCAACCTCCCCACTTCACCCAACCTCCCCACTTCACCAAACCTCCCCACTCCACCCAACCTCCCCAAATCACCCAACCTCCCCTCTCCACCCAACATCCCCACGCCACCCAACCTCCCCAATCCACCCAACCTCCCCACCCCAACCAACCTCCCCACTTCACTTAACCTTCCCACTTCACCCAACCTCCCCACTTCACCGAACCTCCCCACTCCATCCAACCTCCGCACTCCACCCAACGTGCGCACTCAACCCAACCTCTCCACTTCACCCAACCTCCCCACTCCACCCAACCTCCCCACTTCACCCAACCTCCCCACTCCACCCAACCTCCTCACTCCACCCAAACTCCCCACTTCACCCTACCTCCCCACTTCACCCAACCTCCCCACTCCACCCAACCTCCCCACTTCACCCAACCTCCCCACTCCACCCAACCTCCTCACTCCACCCAACCTCCCCACTTCACCCTACCTCCCCACTTCACCCAACCTCCCCACTCCACCCAACCTTCGCTCTCAACCTAACCTCCCCACTTCACCCAACCTCCCAACTCCACCCAACCTCCCCACTTCACCCAACCTCCGCACTCCATCCAACCTCCGCACTCCACCCAACCTCCGCACTCCACCCAACTTCCGCACTCCACCCAACCTCCCCACTTCACCCAACCTCCCCACTTCACCCAACCTCCCCACTCCACCCAACCTCCCCACTTCACCCAAACTCGGCACTCCATCCAACCTCCGCACTCCACCCAACCTCCGCACTCCACCCAACTTCCCCACTCCACCCAACCTCCTCACTCCACCCAACCTCCCCACTTCACCCTACCTCCCCACTTCACCCAACCTCCCCACTCCACCCAACCTCCGCACTGCACCCAACCTTCGCTCTCAACCTAACCTCCCCACTTCACCCAACCTCCCAACTCCACCCAACCTCCCCACTTCACCCAACCTCCGCACTCCATCCAACCTCCGCACTCCACCCAACCTCCGCACTCCAACTAACTTCCGCACACCACCCAACCTCCGCACTCCACCCAACTTCCGCACTCCACCCAACTTCCGCACTCCACCCAACCTCCGCACTCCACCCAAACTCCGCACTCCACCAAACTTCCGCACTCCACGCAACCTCCCCACTCCAACCAACCTCCCCACTCCACCCAACCTCCCCACTCCACCCAACCTCCCCACGCCACCCAACCTCCCCACTTCACCCAACCTCCCCACTTCACCCAACCTCCCCACTCCACCCAACCTCCCCACTTCACCCAAACTCGGCACTCCATCCAACCTCCGCACTCCACCCAACCTCCGCACTCCACCCAACTTCCGCACTCCACCCAACTTCCGCACTCCACCCAACTTCCGCACTCCACCCAACTTCCGCACTCCACCCAACCTCCGCATTCCACCCAAACTCCGCACTCCACCAAACTTCCGCACTCCACGCAACCTCCCCACTCCAACCAACCTCCCCACTCCACCCAGCCGCCCCACTCCACCCAACCTCCCCACTCCACCCAACCTCCCCACTTCACCCAACCTCCCCATTCCACTATACCTCCCCACTTCACCCAACCTCCCCACTCCACCCAACCTCCCCACTTCACCCAAACTCGCCACTCCATCCAACTTCCGCACTCCACCCAACCTCCGCACTCCACTCAACCTCCCCACTTCACCCAACCTCCCCACTTCACCAAACCTCCCCACTCCACCCAACCTCCCCAAATCACCCAACCTCCCCTCTCCACCCAACATCCCCACGCCACCCAACTTCCCCAATCCACCCAACCTCCCCACCCCAACCAACCTCCCCACTTCACTTAACCTTCCCACTTCACCCAACCTCCCCACTTCACCGAACCTCCCCACTCCATCCAACCTCCGCACTCCACCCAACGTGCGCACTCAACCCAACCTCTCCACTTCACCCAACCTCCCCACTCCACCCAACCTCCCCACTTCACCCAACCTCCCCACTCCACCCAACCTCCTCACTCCACCCAACCTCCCCACTTCACCCTACCTCCCCACTTCACCCAACCTCCCCACTCCACCCAACCTCCCCACTTCACCCAACCTCCCCACTCCACCCAACCTCCTCACTCCACCCAACCTCCCCACTTCACCCTACCTCCCCACTTCACCCAACCTCCCCACTCCACCCAACCTTCGCTCTCAACCTAACCTCCCCACTTCACCTAACCTCCCAACTCCACCCAACCTCCCCACTTCACCCAACCTCCGCACTCCATCCAACCTCCGCACTCCACCCAACCTCCGCACTCCACCCAACTTCCGCACTCCACCCAACCTCCGCACTCCACCAAACTTCCGCACTCCACGCAACCTCCCCACTCCAACCAACCTCCCCACTCCACCCAACCTCCCCACTCCACCCAACCTCCCCACGCCACCCAACCTCCCCACTTCACCCAACCTCCTCATTCCACTATACCTCCCCACTTCACCCAACCTCCCCACTCCACCCAACCTCCCCACTTCACCCAAACTCGGCACTCCATGCAACCTCCGCACTCCAGCCAACCTCTGCACTCTAACCAACTTCCGCACTCCACCCAACCTCCGCACTCCACCCAACCTCCCCACTCCACCCAACCTCCCCACTCCACCCAACCTCCCCACTTCACCCAACCTTCCCACTTCACCCAACCTCCCCACTTCACCGAACCTCCCCACTCCACCCAACCTCCGCACTCCACCCAACGTTCGCACTCAACCCAACCTCCCCACTTCACCCAACCTCCCCACTCCACCCAACCTCCCCACTTCACCCAACGTCCCCACTCCACCCAACCTCCTCACTCCACCCAACCTCCCCACTTCACCCTGCTTCCCCACTTCACCCAACCTCCCCACTCCACCCAACCTCCGCACTGCACCCAACCTTCGCTCTCAACCTAACCTCCCCACTTCACCCAACCTCCCAACTCCACCCAACCTCCCTACTTCACCCAACCTCCGCACTCCATCCAACCCCCGCACTCCACCCAACCTCCGCACTCCAACCAACTTCCGCACACCACCCAACCTCCGCACTCCACCCAACTTCCGCACTCCACCCAACCTCCGCACTCCACCCAACCTCCGCACTCCACCCAAACTCCGCACTCCACCAAACTTCCGCACTCCACGCAACCTCCCCACTCCAACCAACCTCCCCACTCCACACAACCTCCCCATTCCACTATACCTCCCCACTTCACCCAACCTCCACACTCCACCCAACCTCCCCACTTCACCCAAACTCGGCACTCCATCCAACCTCCGCACTCCACCCAACCTCCGCACTCCACCCAACTTCCGCACTCCACCCAACATCCGCACTCCACCCAACCTCCCCACTCCAACCAACCTCCCCACTCCACCCAGCCTCCCCACTCCACCCAACCTCCCCACTCCACCCAACCTCCCCACTTCACCCAACCTCCCCACTCCACCCAACCTCCGCACTGCACCCAACCTTCGCTCTCAACCTAACCTCCCCACTTCACCCAACCTCCCAACTCCACCCAACCTCCCCACTCCACCCAAACTCGGCACTCCTTCCAACCTCCGCACTCCACCCAACCTCCGCACTCCACCCAACCTCCCCACTTCACCCAAACTCGGCACTCCAACCAACCTCCCCACTTCACCCAAACTCGGCACTCCTTCCAACCTCCGCACTCCACCCAACCTCCGCACTCCACCCAACTTCCGCACTCCACCCAACTTCCTCACTCCACCCAACTTCCGCACTCCACCCAACCTCCACATTCCACCCAAACTCCGCACTCCACCAAACTTCCGCACTCCACGCAACCTCCCCACTCCAACCAACCTCCCCACTCCACCCAACCTCCCCACTTCACCCAACCTCCCCATTCCACTATACCTCCCCACTTCACCCAACCTCCCCACTCCACCCAACCTCCCCACTTCACCCAAACTCGGCACTCCATCCAACTTCCGCACTCCACCCAACCCCCCCACTCCACCCAACCTCCCCACTCCACCCAACCTCCCCACTTCACCCAACCTCCCCATTGCACTATACCTCCCCACTTAGCCCAACCTCCCCACTCCACCCAACCTCCCCACTTCACCCAAACTCGGCACTCCATCCAACTTCCGCACTCCACCCAACCTCCCCACTTCACCCAACCTCCCCACTTCACCAAACCTCCCCACTCCACCCAACCTCCCCAAATCACCCAACCTCCCCTCTCCACCCAACATCCCCACTCCACCCAACCTCCCCACTCCACCCAACCTCCCCACTTCACCCAACCTTCCCACTTCACCCAACCTCCCCACTTCACCGAACCTCCCCACTCCACCCAACCTCCGCACTCCACCCAACGTTCGCACTCAACCCAACCTCCCCACTTCTCCCAACCTTCCCACTTCACCCAACCTCCCCACTTCACCGAACCTCCCCACTCCACCCAACCTCCGCACTCCACCCAACGTTCGCACTCAACCCAACCTCCCCACTTCACCCAACCTCCCAACTCCACCCAACCTCCCCACTTCACCCAACCTCCGCTCTCCATCCAACCTCCGCACTCCACCCAACCTCCGCACTCCAACTAACTTCCGCACACCACCCAACCTCCGCACTCCACCCAACTTCCGCAGTCCACCCAACTTCCGCACTCCACCCAACCTCCGCACTCCACCCAAACTCCGCACTCCACCAAACTTCCGCACTCCACGCAACCTCCCCACTCCAACCAACCTCCCCACTCAACCCAACCTCCCCACTTCACCCAACCTCCCCACTCCACCCAACCTCCCCACTTCACCCAACGTCCCCACTCCACCCAACCTCCTCACTCCACCCAACCTCCCCACTTCACCCTGCTTCCCCACTTCACCCAACCTCCCCACTCCACCCAACCTCCGCACTGCACCCAACCTTCGCTCTCAACCTAACCTCCCCACTTCACCCAACCTCCCAACTCCACCCAACCTCCCTACTTCACCCAACCTCCGCACTCCATCCAACCCCCGCACTCCACCCAACCTCCGCACTCCAACCAACTTCCGCACACCACCCAACCTCCGCACTCCACCCAACTTCCGCACTCCACCCAACCTCCGCACTCCACCCAACCTCCGCACTCCACCCAAACTCCGCACTCCACCAAACTTCCGCACTCCACGCAACCTCCCCACTCCAACCAACCTCCCCACTCCACACAACCTCCCCATTCCACTATACCTCCCCACTTCACCCAACCTCCACACTCCACCCAACCTCCCCACTTCACCCAAACTCGGCACTCCATCCAACCTCCGCACTCCACCCAACCTCCGCACTCCACCCAACTTCCGCACTCCACCCAACATCCGCACTCCACCCAACCTCCCCACTCCAACCAACCTCCCCACTCCACCCAGCCTCCCCACTCCACCCAACCTCCCCACTCCACCCAACCTCCCCACTTCACCCAACCTCCCCACTCCACCCAACCTCCGCACTGCACCCAACCTTCGCTCTCAACCTAACCTCCCCACTTCACCCAACCTCCCAACTCCACCCAACCTCCCCACTCCACCCAAACTCGGCACTCCTTCCAACCTCCGCACTGCACCCAACCTCCGCACTCCACCCAACCTCCCCACTTCACCCAAACTCGGCACTCCAACCAACCTCCCCACTTCACCCAAACTCGGCACTCCTTCCAACCTCCGCACTCCACCCAACCTCCGCACTCCACCCAACTTCCGCACTCCACCCAACTTCCTCACTCCACCCAACTTCCGCACTCCACCCAACCTCCACATTCCACCCAAACTCCGCACTCCACCAAACTTCCGCACTCCACGCAACCTCCCCACTCCAACCAACCTCCCCACTCCACCCAACCTCCCCACTTCACCCAACCTCCCCATTCCACTATACCTCCCCACTTCACCCAACCTCCCCACTCCACCCAACCTCCCCACTTCACCCAAACTCGGCACTCCATCCAACTTCCGCACTCCACCCAACCCCCCCACTCCACCCAACCTCCCCACTCCAACCAACCTCCCCACTCCACCCAGCCGCCCCACTCCACCCAACCTCCCCACTCCACCCAACCTCCCCACTTCACCCAACCTCCCCATTCCACTATACCTCCCCACTTCACCCAACCTCCCCACTCCACCCAACCTCCCCACTTCACCCAAACTCGGCACTCCATCCAACTTCCGCACTCCACCCAACCTCCGCACTCCACCCAACCTCCCCACTTCACCCAACCTCCCCACTTCACCAAACTTCCCCACTCCACCCAACCTCCCCAAATCACCCAACCTCCCCTCTCCACCCAACATCCCCACTCCACCCAACCTCCCCAATCCACCCAACCTCCCCACCCCAACCAACCTCCCCACTTCACTTAACCTTCCCACTTCACCCAACCTCCCCACTTCACCGAACCTCCCCACTCCATCCAACCTCCGCACTCCACCCAACGTGCGCACTCAACCCAACCTCCCCACTTCACCCAACCTCCCCACTCCACCCAACCTCCCCACTTCACCCATCCTCCCCACTCGACCCAACCTCCTCAGTCCACCCAACCTCCCCACTTCACCCTACCTCCCCACTTCACCCAACCTCCCCACTCCACCCAACCTCCCCACTTCACCCAACCTCCCCACTCCACCCAACCTCCTCACTCCACCCAACCTCCCCACTTCACCCTACCTCCCCACTTCACCCAACCTCCCCACTCCACCCAACCTTCGCTCTCAACCTAACCTCCCCACTTCACCCAACCTCCCAACTCCACCCAACCTCCCCACTTCACCCAACCTCCGCACTCCATCCAACCTCCGCACTCCACCCAACCTCCGCACTCCACCCAACTTCCGCACTCCACCCAACCTCCGCACTCCACCCAAACTCCGCACTCCACCAAACTTCCGCACTCCACGCAACCTCCCCACTCCAACCAACCTCCCCCCTCCACCCAACCTCCCCACTCCACCCAACCTCCCCACGCCACCCAACCTCCCCACGCCACCCAACCTCCTCATTCCACTATACCTCCCCACTTCACCCAACCTCCCCACTCCACCCAACCTCCCCACTTCACCCAAACTCGGCACTCCATCCAACCTCCGCACTCCAGCCAACCTCTGCACTCTAACCAACTTCCGCACTCCACCCAACCTCCGCACTCCACCCAACCTCCCCACTCCACCCAACCTCCCCACTCCACCCAACCTCCCCACTTCACCCAACCTTCCCACTTCACCCAACCTCCCCACTTCACCGAACCTCCCCTCTCCACCCAACCTCAGCACTCCACCCAACGTTCGCACTCAACCCAACCTCCCCACTTCACCCAACCTCCCCACTCCACCCAACCTCCCCACTTCACCCAACGTCCCCACTCCACCCAACCTCCTCACTCCACCCAACCTCCCCACTCCAACCAACCTCCCCACTCCACCCAGCCGCCCCACTCCACCCAACCTCCCCACTCCACCCAACCTCCCCACTTCACCCAACCTCCCCATTCCACTATACCTCCCCACTTCACCCAACCTCCCCACTCCACCCAACCTCCCCACTTCACCCAAACTCGGCACTCCATCCAACTTCCGCACTCCACCCAACCTCCGCACTCCACCCAACCTCCCCACTTCACCCAACCTCCCCACTTCACCAAACCTCCCCACTCCACCCAACCTCCCCAAATCACCCAACCTCCCCTCTCCACCCAACATCCCCACTCCACCCAACCTCCCCAATCCACCCAACCTCCCCACCCCAACCAACCTCCCCACTTCACTTAACCTTCCCACTTCACCCAACCTCCCCACTTCACCGAACCTCCCCACTCCATCCAACCTCCGCACTCCACCCAACGTGCGCACTCAACCCAACCTCCCCACTTCACCCAACCTCCCCACTCCACCCAACCTCCCCACTTCACCCATCCTCCCCACTCGACCCAACCTCCTCAGTCCACCCAACCTCCCCACTTCACCCTACCTCCCCACTTCACCCAACCTCCCCACTCCACCCAACCTCCCCACTTCACCCAACCTCCCCACTCCACCCAACCTCCTCACTCCACCCAACCTCCCCACTTCACCCTACCTCCCCACTTCACCCAACCTCCCCACTCCACCCAACCTTCGCTCTCAACCTAACCTCCCCACTTCACCCAACCTCCCAACTCCACCCAACCTCCCCACTTCACCCAACCTCCGCACTCCATCCAACCTCCGCACTCCACCCAACCTCCGCACTCCACCCAACTTCCGCACTCCACCCAACCTCCGCACTCCACCCAAACTCCGCACTCCACCAAACTTCCGCACTCCACGCAACCTCCCCACTCCAACCAACCTCCCCCCTCCACCCAACCTCCCCACTCCACCCAACCTCCCCACGCCACCCAACCTCCCCACGCCACCCAACCTCCTCATTCCACTATACCTCCCCACTTCACCCAACCTCCCCACTCCACCCAACCTCCCCACTTCACCCAAACTCGGCACTCCATCCAACCTCCGCACTCCAGCCAACCTCTGCACTCTAACCAACTTCCGCACTCCACCCAACCTCCGCACTCCACCCAACCTCCCCACTCCACCCAACCTCCCCACTCCACCCAACCTCCCCACTTCACCCAACCTTCCCACTTCACCCAACCTCCCCACTTCACCGAACCTCCCCTCTCCACCCAACCTCAGCACTCCACCCAACGTTCGCACTCAACCCAACCTCCCCACTTCACCCAACCTCCCCACTCCACCCAACCTCCCCACTTCACCCAACGTCCCCACTCCACCCAACCTCCTCACTCCACCCAACCTCCCCACTTCACCCTGCTTCCCAACTTCACCCAACCTCCCCACTCCACCCAACCTCCGCACTGCACCCAACCTTCGCTCTCAACCTAACCTCCCCACTTCACCCAACCTCCCAACTCCACCCAACCTCCCTACTTCACCCAACCTCCGCACTCCATCCAACCCCCGCACTCCACCCAACCTCCGCACTCCAACCAACTTCCGCACACCACCCAACCTCCGCACTCCACCCAACTTCCGCACTCCACCCAACCTCCGCACTCCACCCAACCTCCGCACTCCACCCAAACTCCGCACTCCACCAAACTTCCGCACTCCACGCAACCACCCCACTCCAACCAACCTCCCCACTCCACACAACCTCCCCATTCCACTATACCTCCCCACTTCACCCAACCTCCACACTCCACCCAACCTCCCCACTTCACCCAAACTCGGCACTCCATCCAACCTCCGCACTCCACCCAACCTCCGCACTCCACCCAACTTCCGCACTCCACCCAACATCCGCACTCCACCCAACCTCCCCACTCCAACCAACCTCCCCACTCCACCCAGCCTCCCCAATCCACCCAACCTCCCCACTCCACCCAACCTCCCCACTTCACCCAACCTCCCCACTCCACCCAACCTCCCCACTTCACCCAAACTCGGCACTCCATCCAACTTCCGCACTCCACCCAACCTCCCCACTCCACCCAAACTCCCCACTCCACCCAACCTCCCCACTTCACCCTACCTCCCCACTTCACCCAACCTCCCCACTCCACCCAACCTCCGCACTGCACCCAACCTTCGCTCTCAACCTAACCTCCCCACTTCACCCAACCTCCCAACTCCACCCAACCTCCCCACTTCACCCAACCTCCGCACTCCATCCAACCTCCGCACTCCACCCAACCTCCGCACTCCAACTAACTTCCGCACACCACCCAACCTCCGCACTCCACCCAACTTCCGCACTCCACCCAACTTCCCCACTCCACCCAACCTCCCCACTTCACCCAAACTCGGCATTCCATCCAACTTCCGCACTCCACCCAACCTCCCCACTTCACCCAACCTCCCCACTTCACCAAACCTCCCCACTCCACCCAACCTCCCCAAATCACCCAACCTCCCCTCTCCACCCAACATCCCCACTCCACCCAACCTCCCCACTCCACCCAACCTCCCCACTTCACCCAACCTTCCCACTTCACCCAACCTCCCCACTTCACCGAACCTCCCCACTCCACCCAACCTCCGCACTCCACCCAACGTTCGCACTCAACCCAACCTCCCCACTTCTCCCAACCTCCCCACACCACCCAACCTCCCCACTTCACGCAACGTCCCCACTCCACCCAACCTCCTCACTCCACCCAACCTCCCCACTTCACCCTACCTCCCCACTTCACCCAACCTCCCCACTCCACCCAACCTCCGCACTGCACCCAACCTTCGCTCTCAACCTAACCTCCCCACTTCACCCAACCTCCCAACTCCACCCAACCTCCCCACTTCACCCAACCTCCGCTCTCCATCCAACCTCCGCACTCCACCCAACCTCCGCACTCCAACTAACTTCCGCACACCACCCAACCTCCGCACTCCACCCAACTTCCGCACTCCACCCAACTTCCGCACTCCACCCAACCTCCGCACTCCACCCAAACTCCGCACTCCACCAAACTTCCGCACTCCACGCAACCTCCCCACTCCAACCAACCTCCCCACTCCACCCAACCTCCCCACTCCACCCAACCTCCCCACGCCACCCAACCTCCCCACTTCACCCAACCTCCCCACTTCACCCAACCTCCCCACTCCACCCAACCTCCCCACTTCACCCAAACTCGGCACTCCATCCAACCTCCGCACTCCACCCAACCTCCGCACTCCACCCAACTTCCCCACTCCACCCAACCTCCTCACTCCACCCAACCTCCCCACTTCACACTACCTCCCCACTTCACCCAACCTCCCCACTCCACCCAACCTCCGCACTGCACCCAACCTTCGCTCTCAACCTAACCTCCCCACTTCACCCAACCTCCCAACTCCACCCAACCTCCCCACTTCACCCAACCTCCGCACTCCATCCAACCTCCGCACTCCACCCAACCTCCGCACTCCAACTAACTTCCGCACACCACCCAACCTCCGCACTCCACCCAACTTCCGCACTCCACCCAACTTCCGCACTCCACCCAACCTCCGCACTCCACCCAAACTCCGCACTCCACCAAACTTCCGCACTCCACGCAACCTCCCCACTCCAACCAACCTCCCCACTCCACCCAACCTCCCCACTCCACCCAACCTCCCCACGCCACCCAACCTCCCCACTTCACCCAACCTCCCCACTTCACCCAACCTCCCCACTCCACCCAACCTCCCCACTTCACCCAAACTCGGCACTCCATCCAACCTCCGCACTCCACCCAACCTCCGCACTCCACCCAACTTCCGCACTCCACCCAACTTCCGCACTCCACCCAACTTCCGCACTCCACCCAACTTCCGCACTCCACCCAACCTCCGCATTCCACCCAAACTCCGCACTCCACCAAACTTCCGCACTCCACGCAACCTCCCCACTCCAACCAACCTCCCCACTCCACCCAGCCGCCCCACTCCACCCAACCTCCCCACTCCACCCAACCTCCCCACTTCACCCAACCTCCCCTCTCCACCCAACATCCCCACTCCACCCAACCTCCCCACTTCACCCAACCTCCCCACTCCACCCAACCTCCCCACTTCACCCAAACTCGGCACTCCATCCAACTTCCTCACTCCACCCAACCTCCGCACTCCACCCAACCTCCCCACTTCACCCAACCTCCCCACTTCACCAAACCTCCCCACTCCACCCAACCTCCCCAAATCACCCAACCTCCCCTCTCCACCCAACATCCCCACTCCACCCAACCTCCCCAATCCACCCAACCTCCCCACCCCAACCAACCTCCCCACTTCACTTAACCTTTCCACTTCACCCAACCTCCCCACTTCACCGAACCTCCCCACTCCATCCAACCTCCGCACTCCACCCAACGTGCGCACTCAACCCAACCTCCCCACTTCACCCAACCTCCCCACTCCACCCAACCTCCCCACTTCACCCAACCTCCCCACTCCACCCAACCTCCTCACTCCACCCAACCTCCCCACTTCACCCTACCTCCCCACTTCACCCAACCTCCCCACTCCACCCAACCTCCCCACTTCACCCAACCTCCCCACTCCACCCAACCTCCTCACTCCACCCAACCTCCCCACTTCACCCTACCTCCCCACTTCACCCAACCTCCCCACTCCACCCAACCTTCGCTCTCAACCTAACCTCCCCACTTCACCCAACCTCCCAACTCCACCCAACCTCCCCACTTCACCCAACCTCCGCACTCCATCCAACCTCCGCACTCCACCCAACCTCCGCACTCCACCCAACTTCCGCACTCCACCCAACCTCCGCACTCCACCCAAACTCCGCACTCCACCAAACTTCCGCACTCCACGCAACCTCCCCAATCCACCCAACCTCCCCACTCCACCCAACCTCCCCACTTCACCCAACCTCCCCACTCCACCCAACCTCCCCACTTCACCCAAACTCGGCACTCCATCCAACTTCCGCACTCCACCCAACCTCCCCACTCCACCCAAACTCCCCACTCCACCCAACCTCCCCACTTCACCCTACCTCCCCACTTCACCCAACCTCCCCACTCCACCCAACCTCCGCACTGCACCCAACCTTCGCTCTCAACCTAACCTCCCCACTTCACCCAACCTCCCAACTCCACCCAACCTCCCCACTTCACCCAACCTCCGCACTCCATCCAACCTCCGCACTCCACCCAACCTCCGCACTCCAACTAACTTCCGCACACCACCCAACCTCCGCACTCCACCCAACTTCCGCACTCCACCCAACTTCCGCACTCCACCCAACCTCCGCACTCCACCCAAACTCCGCACTCCACGAAACTTCCGCACTCCACGCAACCTCCCCACTCCAACCAACCTCCCCACTCCACCCAACCTCCCCACTCCACCCAACCTCCCCACGCCACCCAACCTCCCCACTTCACCCAACCTCCCCACTTCACCCAACCTCCCCACTCCACCCAACCTCCCCACTTCACCCAAACTCGGCACTCCATCCAACCTCCGCACTCCACCCAACCTCCGCACTCCACCCAACTTCCGCACTCCACCCAACTTCCGCACTCCACCCAACTTCCGCACTCCACCCAACGTTCGCACTCAACCCAACCTCCCCACTTCTCCCAACCTCCCCACTCCACCCAACCTCCCCACTTCACGCAACGTCCCCACTCCACCCAACCTCCTCACTCCACCCAACCTCCCCACTTCACCCTACCTCCCCACTTCACCCAACCTCCCCACTCCACCCAACCTCCGCACTGCACCCAACCTTCGCTCTCAACCTAACCTCCCCACTTCACCCAACCTCCCAACTCCACCCAACCTCCCCACTTCACCCAACCTCCGCTCTCCATCCAACCTCCGCACTCCACCCAACCTCCGCACTCCAACTAACTTCCGCACACCACCCAACCTCCGCACTCCACCCAACTTCCGCACTCCACCCAACTTCCGCACTCCACCCAACCTCCGCACTCCACCCAAACTCCGCACTCCACCAAACTTCCGCACTCCACGCAACCTCCCCACTCCAACCAACCTCCCCACTCCACCCAACCTCCCCACTCCACCCAACCTCCCCACGCCACCCAACCTCCCCACTTCACCCAACCTCCCCACTTCACCCAACCTCCCCACTCCACCCAACCTCCCCACTTCACCCAAACTCGGCACTCCATCCAACCTCCGCACTCCACCCAACCTCCGCACTCCACCCAACTTCCCCACTCCACCCAACCTTCTCACTCCACCCAACCTCCCCACTTCACTCTACCTCCCCACTTCACCCAACCTCCCCACTCCACCCAACCTCCGCACTGCACCCAACCTTCGCTCTCAACCTAACCTCCCCACTTCACCCAACCTCCCAACTCCACCCAACCTCCCCACTTCACCCAACCTCCGCACTCCATCCAACCTCCGCACTCCACCCAACCTCCGCACTCCAACTAACTTCCGCACACCACCCAACCTCCGCACTCCACCCAACTTCCGCACTCCACCCAACTTCCGCACTCCACCCAACCTCCGCACTCCACCCAAACTCCGCACTCCACCAAACTTCCGCACTCCACGCAACTTCCCCACTCCAACCAACCTCCCCACTCCACCCAACCTCCCCACTCCACCCAACCTCCCCACGCCACCCAACCTCCCCACTTCACCCAACCTCCCCACTTCACCCAACCTCCCCACTCCACCCAACCTCCCCACTTCACCCAAACTCGGCACTCCATCCAACCTCCGCACTCCACCCAACCTCCGCACTCCACCCAACTTCCGCACTCCACCCAACTTCCGCACTCCACCCAACTTCCGCACTCCTCCCAACTTCCGCACTCCACCCAACCTCCGCATTCCACCCAAACTCCGCACTCCACCAAACTTCCGCACTCCACGCAACCTCCCCACTCCAACCAACCTCCCCACTCCACCCAGCCGCCCCACTCCACCCAACCTCCCCACTCCACCCAACCTCCCCACTTCACCCAACCTCCCCATTCCACTATACCTCCCCACTTCACCCAACCTCCCCACTCCACCCAACCTCCCCACTTCACCCAAACTCGGCACTCCATCCAACTTCCTCACTCCACCCAACCTCCGCACTCCACCCAACCTCCCCACTTCACCCAACCTCCCCACTTCACCAAACCTCCCCACTCCACCCAACCTCCCCAAATCACCCAACCTCCCCTCTCCACCCAACATCCCCACTCCACCCAACCTCCCCAATCCACCCAACCTCCCCACCCCAACCAACCTCCCCACTTCACTTAACCTTCCCACTTCACCCAACCTCCCCACTTCACCGAACCTCCCCACTCCATCCAACCTCCGCACTCCACCCAACGTGCGCACTCAACCCAACCTCCCCACTTCACCCAACCTCCCCACTCCACCCAACCTCCCCACTTCACCCAACCTCCCCACTCCACCCAACCTCCTCACTCCACCCAACCTCCCCACTTCACCCTACCTCCCCACTTCACCCAACCTCCCCACTCCACCCAACCTCCCCACTTCACCCAACCTCCCCACTCCACCCAACCTCCTCACTCCACCCAACCTCCCCACTTCACCCTACCTCCCCACTTCACCCAACCTCCCCACTCCACCCAACCTTCGCTCTCAACCTAACCTCCCCACTTCACCCAACCTCCCAACTCCACCCAACCTCCCCACTTCACCCAACCTCCGCACTCCATCCAACCTCCGCACTCCACCCAACTTCCGCACTCCTCCCAACTTCCGCACTCCACCCAACCTCCGCATTCCACCCAAACTCCGCACTCCACCAAACTTCCGCACTCCACGCAACCTCCCCACTCCAACCAACCTCCCCACTCCACCCAGCCGCCCCACTCCACCCAACCTCCCCACTCCACCCAACCTCCCCACTTCACCCAACCTCCCCATTCCACTATACCTCCCCACTTCACCCAACCTCCCCACTCCACCCAACCTCCCCACTTCACCCAAACTCGGCACTCCATCCAACTTCCTCACTCCACCCAACCTCCGCACTCCACCCAACCTCCCCACTTCACCCAACCTCCCCACTTCACCAAACCTCCCCACTCCACCCAACCTCCCCAAATCACCCAACCTCCCCTCTCCACCCAACATCCCCACTCCACCCAACCTCCCCAATCCACCCAACCTCCCCACCCCAACCAACCTCCCCACTTCACTTAACCTTCCCACTTCACCCAACCTCCCCACTTCACCGAACCTCCCCACTCCATCCAACCTCCGCACTCCACCCAACGTGCGCACTCAACCCAACCTCCCCACTTCACCCAACCTCCCCACTCCACCCAACCTCCCCACTTCACCCAACCTCCCCACTCCACCCAACCTCCTCACTCCACCCAACCTCCCCACTTCACCCTACCTCCCCACTTCACCCAACCTCCCCACTCCACCCAACCTCCCCACTTCACCCAACCTCCCCACTCCACCCAACCTCCTCACTCCACCCAACCTCCCCACTTCACCCTACCTCCCCACTTCACCCAACCTCCCCACTCCACCCAACCTTCGCTCTCAACCTAACCTCCCCACTTCACCCAACCTCCCAACTCCACCCAACCTCCCCACTTCACCCAACCTCCGCACTCCATCCAACCTCCGCACTCCACCCAACCTCCCCACTCCACCCAAACTCCCCACTCCACCCAACCTCCCCACTTCACCCTACCTCCCCACTTCACCCAACCTCCCCACTCCACCCAACCTCCGCACTGCACCCAACCTTCGCTCTCAACCTAACCTCCCCACTTCACCCAACCTCCCAACTCCACCCAACCTCCCCACTTCACCCAACCTCCGCACTCCATCCAACCTCCGCACTCCACCCAACCTCCGCACTCCAACTAACTTCCGCACACCACCCAACCTCCGCACTCCACCCAACTTCCGCACTCCACCCAACTTCCGCACTCCACCCAACCTCCGCACTCCACCCAAACTCCGCACTCCACCAAACTTCCGCACTCCACGCAACCTCCCCACTCCAACCAACCTCCCCACTCCACCCAACCTCCCCACTCCACCCAACCTCCCCACGCCACCCAACCTCCCCACTTCACCCAACCTCCCCACTTCACCCAACCTCCCCACTCCACCCAACCTCCCCACTTCACCCAAACTCGGCACTCCATCCAACCTCCGCACTCCACCCAACCTCCGCACTCCACCCAACTTCCGCACTCCACCCAACTTCCGCACTCCACCCAACTTCCGCACTCCACCCAACGTTCGCACTCAACCCAACCTCCCCACTTCTCCCAACCTCCCCACTCCACCCAACCTCCCCACTTCACGCAACGTCCCCACTCCACCCAACCTCCTCACTCCACCCAACCTCCCCACTTCACCCTACCTCCCCACTTCACCCAACCTCCCCACTCCACCCAACCTCCGCACTGCACCCAACCTTCGCTCTCAACCTAACCTCCCCACTTCACCCAACCTCCCAACTCCACCCAACCTCCCCACTTCACCCAACCTCCGCTCTCCATCCAACCTCCGCACTCCACCCAACCTCCGCACTCCAACTAACTTCCGCACACCACCCAACCTCCGCACTCCACCCAACTTCCGCACTCCACCCAACTTCCGCACTCCACCCAACCTCCGCACTCCACCCAAACTCCGCACTCCACCAAACTTCCGCACTCCACGCAACCTCCCCACTCGAACCAACCTCCCCACTCCACCCAACCTCCCCACTCCACCCAACCTCCCCACGCCACCCAACCTCCCCACTTCACCCAACCTCCCCACTTCACCCAACCTCCCCACTCCACCCAACCTCCCCACTTCACCCAAACTCGGCACTCCATCCAACCTCCGCACTCCACCCAACCTCCGCACTCCACCCAACTTCCCCACTCCACCCAACCTTCTCACTCCACCCAACCTCCCCACTTCACTCTACCTCCCCACTTCACCCAACCTCCCCACTCCACCCAACCTCCGCACTGCACCCAACCTTCGCTCTCAACCTAACCTCCCCACTTCACCCAACCTCCCAACTCCACCCAACCTCCCCACTTCACCCAACCTCCGCACTCCATCCAACCTCCGCACTCCACCCAACCTCCGCACTCCAACTAACTTCCGCACACCACCCAACCTCCGCACTCCACCCAACTTCCGCACTCCACCCAACTTCCGCACTCCACCCAACCTCCGCACTCCACCCAAACTCCGCACTCCACCAAACTTCCGCACTCCACGCAACTTCCCCACTCCAACCAACCTCCCCACTCCACCCAACCTCCCCACTCCACCCAACCTCCCCACGCCACCCAACCTCCCCACTTCACCCAACCTCCCCACTTCACCCAACCTCCCCACTCCACCCAACCTCCCCACTTCACCCAAACTCGGCACTCCATCCAACCTCCGCACTCCACCCAACCTCCGCACTCCACCCAACTTCCGCACTCCACCCAACTTCCGCACTCCACCCAACTTCCGCACTCCTCCCAACTTCCGCACTCCACCCAACCTCCGCATTCCACCCAAACTCCGCACTCCACCAAACTTCCGCACTCCACGCAACCTCCCCACTCCAACCAACCTCCCCACTCCACCCAGCCGCCCCACTCCACCCAACCTCCCCACTCCACCCAACCTCCCCACTTCACCCAACCTCCCCATTCCACTATACCTCCCCACTTCACCCAACCTCCCCACTCCACCCAACCTCCCCACTTCACCCAAACTCGGCACTCCATCCAACTTCCTCACTCCACCCAACCTCCGCACTCCACCCAACCTCCCCACTTCACCCAACCTCCCCACTTCACCAAACCTCCCCACTCCACCCAACCTCCCCAAATCACCCAACCTCCCCTCTCCACCCAACATCCCCACTCCACCCAACCTCCCCAATCCACCCAACCTCCCCACCCCAACCAACCTCCCCACTTCACTTAACCTTCCCACTTCACCCAACCTCCCCACTTCACCGAACCTCCCCACTCCATCCAACCTCCGCACTCCACCCAACGTGCGCACTCAACCCAACCTCCCCACTTCACCCAACCTCCCCACTCCACCCAACCTCCCCACTTCACCCAACCTCCCCACTCCACCCAACCTCCTCACTCCACCCAACCTCCCCACTTCACCCTACCTCCCCACTTCACCCAACCTCCCCACTCCACCCAACCTCCCCACTTCACCCAACCTCCCCACTCCACCCAACCTCCTCACTCCACCCAACCTCCCCACTTCACCCTACCTCCCCACTTCACCCAACCTCCCCACTCCACCCAACCTTCGCTCTCAACCTAACCTCCCCACTTCACCCAACCTCCCAACTCCACCCAACCTCCCCACTTCACCCAACCTCCGCACTCCATCCAACCTCCGCACTCCACCCAACTTCCGCACTCCTCCCAACTTCCGCACTCCACCCAACCTCCGCATTCCACCCAAACTCCGCACTCCACCAAACTTCCGCACTCCACGCAACCTCCCCACTCCAACCAACCTCCCCACTCCACCCAGCCGCCCCACTCCACCCAACCTCCCCACTCCACCCAACCTCCCCACTTCACCCAACCTCCCCATTCCACTATACCTCCCCACTTCACCCAACCTCCCCACTCCACCCAACCTCCCCACTTCACCCAAACTCGGCACTCCATCCAACTTCCTCACTCCACCCAACCTCCGCACTCCACCCAACCTCCCCACTTCACCCAACCTCCCCACTTCACCAAACCTCCCCACTCCACCCAACCTCCCCAAATCACCCAACCTCCCCTCTCCACCCAACATCCCCACTCCACCCAACCTCCCCAATCCACCCAACCTCCCCACCCCAACCAACCTCCCCACTTCACTTAACCTTCCCACTTCACCCAACCTCCCCACTTCACCGAACCTCCCCACTCCATCCAACCTCCGCACTCCACCCAACGTGCGCACTCAACCCAACCTCCCCACTTCACCCAACCTCCCCACTCCACCCAACCTCCCCACTTCACCCAACCTCCCCACTCCACCCAACCTCCTCACTCCACCCAACCTCCCCACTTCACCCTACCTCCCCACTTCACCCAACCTCCCCACTCCACCCAACCTCCCCACTTCACCCAACCTCCCCACTCCACCCAACCTCCTCACTCCACCCAACCTCCCCACTTCACCCTACCTCCCCACTTCACCCAACCTCCCCACTCCACCCAACCTTCGCTCTCAACCTAACCTCCCCACTTCACCCAACCTCCCAACTCCACCCAACCTCCCCACTTCACCCAACCTCCGCACTCCATCCAACCTCCGCACTCCACCCAACCTCCGCACTCCACCCAACTTCCGCACTCCACCCAACCTCCGCACTCCACCCAAACTCCGCACTCCACCAAACTTCCGCACTCCACGCAACCTCCCCACTCCAACCAACCTCCCCACTCCACCCAACCTCCCCACTCCACCCAACCTCCCCACGCCACCCAACCTCCCCACTTCACCCAACCTCCTCATTCCACTATACCTCCCCACTTCACCCAACCTCCCCACTCCACCCAACCTCCCCACTTCACCCAAACTCGGCACTCCATCCAACCTCCGCACTCCAGCCAACCTCTGCACTCTAACCAACTTCCGCACTCCACCCAACCTCCGCACTCCACCCAACCTCCCCACTCCACCCAACCTCCCCACTCCACCCAACCTCCCCACTTCACCCAACCTTCCCACTTCACCCAACCTCCCCACTTCACCGAACCTCCCCACTCCACCCAACCTCCGCACTCCACCCAACGTTCGCACTCAACCCAACCTCCCCACTTCACCCAACCTCCCCACTCCACCCAACCTCCCCACTTCACCCAACGTCCCCACTCCACCCAACCTCCTCACTCCACCCAACCTTCCCACTTCACCCTGCTTCCCCACTTCACCCAACCTCCCCACTCCACCCAACCTCCGCACTGCACCCAACCTTCGCTCTCAACCTAACCTCCCCACTTCACCCAACCTCCCAACTCCACCCAACCTCCCTACTTCACCCAACCTCCGCACTCCACCCAACCTCCGCACTCCACCCAACCTCCGCACTCCACCCAAACTCCGCACTCCACCAAACTTCCGCACTCCACGCAACCACCCCACTCCAACCAACCTCCCCACTCCACACAACCTCCCCATTCCACTATACCTCCCCACTTCACCCAACCTCCACACTCCACCCAACCTCCCCACTTCACCCAAACTCGGCACTCCATCCAACCTCCGCACTCCACCCAACCTCCGCACTCCACCCAACTTCCGCACTCCACCCAACATCCGCACTCCACCCAACCTCCCCACTCCAACCAACCTCCCCACTCCACCCAGCCTCCCCAATCCACCCAACCTCCCCACTCCACCCAACCTCCCCACTTCACCCAACCTCCCCACTCCACCCAACCTCCCCACTTCACCCAAACTCGGCACTCCATCCAACTTCCGCACTCCACCCAACCTCCCCACTCCACCCAAACTCCCCACTCCACCCAACCTCCCCACTTCACCCTACCTCCCCACTTCACCCAACCTCCCCACTCCACCCAACCTCCGCACTGCACCCAACCTTCGCTCTCAACCTAACCTCCCCACTTCACCCAACCTCCCAACTCCACCCAACCTCCCCACTTCACCCAACCTCCGCACTCCATCCAACCTCCGCACTCCACCCAACCTCCGCACTCCAACTAACTTCCGCACACCACCCAACCTCCGCACTCCACCCAACTTCCGCACTCCACCCAACTTCCCCACTCCACCCAACCTCCCCACTTCACCCAAACTCGGCATTCCATCCAACTTCCGCACTCCACCCAACCTCCCCACTTCACCCAACCTCCCCACTTCACCAAACCTCCCCACTCCACCCAACCTCCCCAAATCACCCAACCTCCCCTCTCCACCCAACATCCCCACTCCACCCAACCTCCCCACTCCACCCAACCTCCCCACTTCACCCAACCTTCCCACTTCACCCAACCTCCCCACTTCACCGAACCTCCCCACTCCACCCAACCTCCGCACTCCACCCAACGTTCGCACTCAACCCAACCTCCCCACTTCTCCCAACCTCCCCACACCACCCAACCTCCCCACTTCACGCAACGTCCCCACTCCACCCAACCTCCTCACTCCACCCAACCTCCCCACTTCACCCTACCTCCCCACTTCACCCAACCTCCCCACTCCACCCAACCTCCGCACTGCACCCAACCTTCGCTCTCAACCTAACCTCCCCACTTCACCCAACCTCCCAACTCCACCCAACCTCCCCACTTCACCCAACCTCCGCTCTCCATCCAACCTCCGCACTCCACCCAACCTCCGCACTCCAACTAACTTCCGCACACCACCCAACCTCCGCACTCCACCCAACTTCCGCACTCCACCCAACTTCCGCACTCCACCCAACCTCCGCACTCCACCCAAACTCCGCACTCCACCAAACTTCCGCACTCCACGCAACCTCCCCACTCCAACCAACCTCCCCACTCCACCCAACCTCCCCACTCCACCCAACCTCCCCACGCCACCCAACCTCCCCACTTCACCCAACCTCCCCACTTCACCCAACCTCCCCACTCCACCCAACCTCCCCACTTCACCCAAACTCGGCACTCCATCCAACCTCCGCACTCCACCCAACCTCCGCACTCCACCCAACTTCCCCACTCCACCCAACCTCCTCACTCCACCCAACCTCCCCACTTCACACTACCTCCCCACTTCATCCAACCTCCCCACTCCACCCAACCTCCGCACTGCACCCAACCTTCGCTCTCAACCTAACCTCCCCACTTCACCCAACCTCCCAACTCCACCCAACCTCCCCACTTCACCCAACCTCCGCACTCCATCCAACCTCCGCACTCCACCCAACCTCCGCACTCCAACTAACTTCCGCACACCACCCAACCTCCGCACTCCACCCAACTTCCGCACTCCACCCAACTTCCGCACTCCACCCAACCTCCGCACTCCACCCAAACTCCGCACTCCACCAAACTTCCGCACTCCACGCAACCTCCCCACTCCAACCAACCTCCCCACTCCACCCAACCTCCCCACTCCACCCAACCTCCCCACGCCACCCAACCTCCCCACTTCACCCAACCTCCCCACTTCACCCAACCTCCCCACTCCACCCAACCTCCCCACTTCACCCAAACTCGGCACTCCATCCAACCTCCGCACTCCACCCAACCTCCGCACTCCACCCAACTTCCGCACTCCACCCAACTTCCGCACTCCACCCAACTTCCGCACTCCACCCAACTTCCGCACTCCACCCAACCTCCGCATTCCACCCAAACTCCGCACTCCACCAAACTTCCGCACTCCACGCAACCTCCCCACTCCAACCAACCTCCCCACTCCACCCAGCCGCCCCACTCCACCCAACCTCCCCACTCCACCCAACCTCCCCACTTCACCCAACCTCCCCTCTCCACCCAACATCCCCACTCCACCCAACCTCCCCACTTCACCCAACCTCCCCACTCCACCCAACCTCCCCACTTCACCCAAACTCGGCACTCCATCCAACTTCCTCACTCCACCCAACCTCCGCACTCCACCCAACCTCCCCACTTCACCCAACCTCCCCACTTCACCAAACCTCCCCACTCCACCCAACCTCCCCAAATCACCCAACCTCCCCTCTCCACCCAACATCCCCACTCCACCCAACCTCCCCAATCCACCCAACCTCCCCACCCCAACCAACCTCCCCACTTCACTTAACCTTCCCACTTCACCCAACCTCCCCACTTCACCGAACCTCCCCACTCCATCCAACCTCCGCACTCCACCCAACGTGCGCACTCAACCCAACCTCCCCACTTCACCCAACCTCCCCACTCCACCCAACCTCCCCACTTCACCCAACCTCCCCACTCCACCCAACCTCCTCACTCCACCCAACCTCCCCACTTCACCCTACCTCCCCACTTCACCCAACCTCCCCACTCCACCCAACCTCCCCACTTCACCCAACCTCCCCACTCCACCCAACCTCCTCACTCCACCCAACCTCCCCACTTCACCCTACCTCCCCACTTCACCCAACCTCCCCACTCCGCCCAACCTTCGCTCTCAACCTAACCTCCCCACTTCACCCAACCTCCCAACTCCACCCAACCTCCCCACTTCACCCAACCTCCGCACTCCATCCAACCTCCGCACTCCACCCAACCTCCGCACTCCACCCAACTTCCGCACTCCACCCAACCTCCGCACTCCACCCAAACTCCGCACTCCACCAAACTTCCGCACTCCACGCAACCTCCCCAATCCACCCAACCTCCCCACTCCACCCAACCTCCCCACTTCACCCAACCTCCCCACTCCACCCAACCTCCCCACTTCACCCAAACTCGGCACTCCATCCAACTTCCGCACTCCACCCAACCTCCCCACTCCACCCAAACTCCCCACTCCACCCAACCTCCCCACTTCACCCTACCTCCCCACTTCACCCAACCTCCCCACTCCACCCAACCTCCGCACTGCACCCAACCTTCGCTCTCAACCTAACCTCCCCACTTCACCCAACCTCCCAACTCCACCCAACCTCCCCACTTCACCCAACCTCCGCACTCCATCCAACCTCCGCACTCCACCCAACCTCCGCACTCCAACTAACTTCCGCACACCACCCAACCTCCGCACTCCACCCAACTTCCGCACTCCACCCAACTTCCGCACTCCACCCAACCTCCGCACTCCACCCAAACTCCGCACTCCACCAAACTTCCGCACTCCACGCAACCTCCCCACTCCAACCAACCTCCCCACTCCACCCAACCTCCCCACTCCACCCAACCTCCCCACGCCACCCAACCTCCCCACTTCACCCAACCTCCCCACTTCACCCAACCTCCCCACTCCACCCAACCTCCCCACTTCACCCAAACTCGGCACTCCATCCAACCTCCGCACTCCACCCAACCTCCGCACTCCACCCAACTTCCGCACTCCACCCAACTTCCGCACTCCACCCAACTTCCGCACTCCACCCAACGTTCGCACTCAACCCAACCTCCCCACTTCTCCCAACCTCCCCACTCCACCCAACCTCCCCACTTCACGCAACGTCCCCACTCCACCCAACCTCCTCACTCCACCCAACCTCCCCACTTCACCCTACCTCCCCACTTCACCCAACCTCCCCACTCCACCCAACCTCCGCACTGCACCCAACCTTCGCTCTCAACCTAACCTCCCCACTTCACCCAACCTCCCAACTCCACCCAACCTCCCCACTTCACCCAACCTCCGCTCTCCATCCAACCTCCGCACTCCACCCAACCTCCGCACTCCAACTAACTTCCGCACACCACCCAACCTCCGCACTCCACCCAACTTCCGCACTCCACCCAACTTCCGCACTCCACCCAACCTCCGCACTCCACCCAAACTCCGCACTCCACCAAACTTCCGCACTCCACGCAACCTCCCCACTCCAACCAACCTCCCCACTCCACCCAACCTCCCCACTCCACCCAACCTCCCCACGCCACCCAACCTCCCCACTTCACCCAACCTCCCCACTTCACCCAACCTCCCCACTCCACCCAACCTCCCCACTTCACCCAAACTCGGCACTCCATCCAACCTCCGCACTCCACCCAACCTCCGCACTCCACCCAACTTCCCCACTCCACCCAACCTCCTCACTCCACCCAACCTCCCCACTTCACACTACCTCCCCACTTCACCCAACCTCCCCACTCCACCCAACCTCCGCACTGCACCCAACCTTCGCTCTCAACCTAACCTCCCCACTTCACCCAACCTCCCAACTCCACCCAACCTCCCCACTTCACCCAACCTCCGCACTCCATCCAACCTCCGCACTCCACCCAACCTCCGCACTCCAACTAACTTCCGCACACCACCCAACCTCCGCACTCCACCCAACTTCCGCACTCCACCCAACTTCCGCACTCCACCCAACCTCCGCACTCCACCCAAACTCCGCACTCCACCAAACTTCCGCACTCCACGCAACCTCCCCACTCCAACCAACCTCCCCACTCCACCCAACCTCCCCACTCCACCCAACCTCCCCACGCCACCCAACCTCCCCACTTCACCCAACCTCCCCACTTCACCCAACCTCCCCACTCCACCCAACCTCCCCACTTCACCCAAACTCGGCACTCCATCCAACCTCCGCACTCCACCCAACCTCCGCACTCCACCCAACTTCCGCACTCCACCCAACTTCCGCACTCCACCCAACTTCCGCACTCCACCCAACTTCCGCACTCCACCCAACCTCCGCATTCCACCCAAACTCCGCACTCCACCAAACTTCCGCACTCCACGCAACCTCCCCACTCCAACCAACCTCCCCACTCCACCCAGCCGCCCCACTCCACCCAACCTCCCCACTCCACCCAACCTCCCCACTTCACCCAACCTCCCCTCTCCACCCAACATCCCCACTCCACCCAACCTCCCCACTTCACCCAACCTCCCCACTCCACCCAACCTCCCCACTTCACCCAAACTCGGCACTCCATCCAACTTCCTCACTCCACCCAACCTCCGCACTCCACCCAACCTCCCCACTTCACCCAACCTCCCCACTTCACCAAACCTCCCCACTCCACCCAACCTCCCCAAATCACCCAACCTCCCCTCTCCACCCAACATCCCCACTCCACCCAACCTCCCCAATCCACCCAACCTCCCCACCCCAACCAACCTCCCCACTTCACTTAACCTTCCCACTTCACCCAACCTCCCCACTTCACCGAACCTCCCCACTCCATCCAACCTCCGCACTCCACCCAACGTGCGCACTCAACCCAACCTCCCCACTTCACCCAACCTCCCCACTCCACCCAACCTCCCCACTTCACCCAACCTCCCCACTCCACCCAACCTCCTCACTCCACCCAACCTCCCCACTTCACCCTACCTCCCCACTTCACCCAACCTCCCCACTCCACCCAACCTCCCCACTTCACCCAACCTCCCCACTCCACCCAACCTCCTCACTCCACCCAACCTCCCCACTTCACCCTACCTCCCCACTTCACCCAACCTCCCCACTCCGCCCAACCTTCGCTCTCAACCTAACCTCCCCACTTCACCCAACCTCCCAACTCCACCCAACCTCCCCACTTCACCCAACCTCCGCACTCCATCCAACCTCCGCACTCCACCCAACCTCCGCACTCCACCCAACTTCCGCACTCCACCCAACCTCCGCACTCCACCCAAACTCCGCACTCCACCAAACTTCCGCACTCCACGCAACCTCCCCAATCCACCCAACCTCCCCACTCCACCCAACCTCCCCACTTCACCCAACCTCCCCACTCCACCCAACCTCCCCACTTCACCCAAACTCGGCACTCCATCCAACTTCCGCACTCCACCCAACCTCCCCACTCCACCCAAACTCCCCACTCCACCCAACCTCCCCACTTCACCCTACCTCCCCACTTCACCCAACCTCCCCACTCCACCCAACCTCCGCACTGCACCCAACCTTCGCTCTCAACCTAACCTCCCCACTTCACCCAACCTCCCAACTCCACCCAACCTCCCCACTTCACCCAACCTCCGCACTCCATCCAACCTCCGCACTCCACCCAACCTCCGCACTCCAACTAACTTCCGCACACCACCCAACCTCCGCACTCCACCCAACTTCCGCACTCCACCCAACTTCCGCACTCCACCCAACCTCCGCACTCCACCCAAACTCCGCACTCCACCAAACTTCCGCACTCCACGCAACCTCCCCACTCCAACCAACCTCCCCACTCCACCCAACCTCCCCACTCCACCCAACCTCCCCACGCCACCCAACCTCCCCACTTCACCCAACCTCCCCACTTCACCCAACCTCCCCACTCCACCCAACCTCCCCACTTCACCCAAACTCGGCACTCCATCCAACCTCCGCACTCCACCCAACCTCCGCACTCCACCCAACTTCCGCACTCCACCCAACTTCCGCACTCCACCCAACTTCCGCACTCCACCCAACGTTCGCACTCAACCCAACCTCCCCACTTCTCCCAACCTCCCCACTCCACCCAACCTCCCCACTTCACGCAACGTCCCCACTCCACCCAACCTCCTCACTCCACCCAACCTCCCCACTTCACCCTACCTCCCCACTTCACCCAACCTCCCCACTCCACCCAACCTCCGCACTGCACCCAACCTTCGCTCTCAACCTAACCTCCCCACTTCACCCAACCTCCCAACTCCACCCAACCTCCCCACTTCACCCAACCTCCGCTCTCCATCCAACCTCCGCACTCCACCCAACCTCCGCACTCCAACTAACTTCCGCACACCACCCAACCTCCGCACTCCACCCAACTTCCGCACTCCACCCAACTTCCGCACTCCACCCAACCTCCGCACTCCACCCAAACTCCGCACTCCACCAAACTTCCGCACTCCACGCAACCTCCCCACTCCAACCAACCTCCCCACTCCACCCAACCTCCCCACTCCACCCAACCTCCCCACGCCACCCAACCTCCCCACTTCACCCAACCTCCCCACTTCACCCAACCTCCCCACTCCACCCAACCTCCCCACTTCACCCAAACTCGGCACTCCATCCAACCTCCGCACTCCACCCAACCTCCGCACTCCACCCAACTTCCCCACTCCACCCAACCTTCTCACTCCACCCAACCTCCCCACTTCACTCTACCTCCCCACTTCACCCAACCTCCCCACTCCACCCAACCTCCGCACTGCACCCAACCTTCGCTCTCAACCTAACCTCCCCACTTCACCCAACCTCCCAACTCCACCCAACCTCCCCACTTCACCCAACCTCCGCACTCCATCCAACCTCCGCACTCCACCCAACCTCCGCACTCCAACTAACTTCCGCACACCACCCAACCTCCGCACTCCACCCAACTTCCGCACTCCACCCAACTTCCGCACTCCACCCAACCTCCGCACTCCACCCAAACTCCGCACTCCACCAAACTTCCGCACTCCACGCAACTTCCCCACTCCAACCAACCTCCCCACTCCACCCAACCTCCCCACTCCACCCAACCTCCCCACGCCACCCAACCTCCCCACTTCACCCAACCTCCCCACTTCACCCAACCTCCCCACTCCACCCAACCTCCCCACTTCACCCAAACTCGGCACTCCATCCAACCTCCGCACTCCACCCAACCTCCGCACTCCACCCAACTTCCGCACTCCACCCAACTTCCGCACTCCACCCAACTTCCGCACTCCTCCCAACTTCCGCACTCCACCCAACCTCCGCATTCCACCCAAACTCCGCACTCCACCAAACTTCCGCACTCCACGCAACCTCCCCACTCCAACCAACCTCCCCACTCCACCCAGCCGCCCCACTCCACCCAACCTCCCCACTCCACCCAACCTCCCCACTTCACCCAACCTCCCCATTCCACTATACCTCCCCACTTCACCCAACCTCCCCACTCCACCCAACCTCCCCACTTCACCCAAACTCGGCACTCCATCCAACTTCCTCACTCCACCCAACCTCCGCACTCCACCCAACCTCCCCACTTCACCCAACCTCCCCACTTCACCAAACCTCCCCACTCCACCCAACCTCCCCAAATCACCCAACCTCCCCTCTCCACCCAACATCCCCACTCCACCCAACCTCCCCAATCCACCCAACCTCCCCACCCCAACCAACCTCCCCACTTCACTTAACCTTCCCACTTCACCCAACCTCCCCACTTCACCGAACCTCCCCACTCCATCCAACCTCCGCACTCCACCCAACGTGCGCACTCAACCCAACCTCCCCACTTCACCCAACCTCCCCACTCCACCCAACCTCCCCACTTCACCCAACCTCCCCACTCCACCCAACCTCCTCACTCCACCCAACCTCCCCACTTCACCCTACCTCCCCACTTCACCCAACCTCCCCACTCCACCCAACCTCCCCACTTCACCCAACCTCCCCACTCCACCCAACCTCCTCACTCCACCCAACCTCCCCACTTCACCCTACCTCCCCACTTCACCCAACCTCCCCACTCCACCCAACCTTCGCTCTCAACCTAACCTCCCCACTTCACCCAACCTCCCAACTCCACCCAACCTCCCCACTTCACCCAACCTCCGCACTCCATCCAACCTCCGCACTCCACCCAACCTCCGCACTCCACCCAACTTCCGCACTCCACCCAACCTCCGCACTCCACCCAAACTCCGCACTCCACCAAACTTCCGCACTCCACGCAACCTCCCCACTCCAACCAACCTCCCCACTCCACCCAACCTCCCCACTCCACCCAACCTCCCCACGCCACCCAACCTCCCCACTTCACCCAACCTCCTCATTCCACTATACCTCCCCACTTCACCCAACCTCCCCACTCCACCCAACCTCCCCACTTCACCCAAACTCGGCACTCCATCCAACCTCCGCACTCCAGCCAACCTCTGCACTCTAACCAACTTCCGCACTCCACCCAACCTCCGCACTCCACCCAACCTCCCCACTCCACCCAACCTCCCCACTCCACCCAACCTCCCCACTTCACCCAACCTTCCCACTTCACCCAACCTCCCCACTTCACCGAACCTCCCCACTCCACCCAACCTCCGCACTCCACCCAACGTTCGCACTCAACCCAACCTCCCCACTTCACCCAACCTCCCCACTCCACCCAACCTCCCCACTTCACCCAACGTCCCCACTCCACCCAACCTCCTCACTCCACCCAACCTTCCCACTTCACCCTGCTTCCCCACTTCACCCAACCTCCCCACTCCACCCAACCTCCGCACTGCACCCAACCTTCGCTCTCAACCTAACCTCCCCACTTCACCCAACCTCCCAACTCCACCCAACCTCCCTACTTCACCCAACCTCCGCACTCCATCCAACCCCCGCACTCCACCCAACCTCCGCACTCCAACCAACTTCCGCACACCACCCAACCTCCGCACTCCACCCAACTTCCGCACTCCACCCAACCTCCGCACTCCACCCAACCTCCGCACTCCACCCAAACTCCGCACTCCACCAAACTTCCGCACTCCACGCAACCTCCCCACTCCAACCAACCTCCCCACTCCACACAACCTCCCCATTCCACTATACCTCCCCACTTCACCCAACCTCCACACTCCACCCAACCTCCCCACTTCACCCAAACTCGGCACTCCATCCAACCTCCGCACTCCACCCAACCTCCGCACTCCACCCAACTTCCGCACTCCACCCAACATCCGCACTCCACCCAACCTCCCCACTCCAACCAACCTCCCCACTCCACCCAGCCTCCCCACTCCACCCAACCTCCCCACTCCACCCAACCTCCCCACTTCACCCAACCTCCCCACTCCACCCAACCTCCCCACTTCACCCAAACTCGGCACTCCATCCAACCTCCGCACTCCACCCAACCTCCGCACTCCACCCAACTTCCCCACTCCACCCAACCTCCTCACTCCACCCAACCTCCCCACTTCACCCTACCTCCCCACTTCACCCAACCTCCCCACTCCACCCAACCTCCGCACTGCACCCAACCTTCGCTCTCAACCTAACCTCCCCACTTCACCCAACCTCCCAACTCCACCCAACCTCCCCACTTCACCCAACCTCCGCACTCCATCCAACCTCCGCACTCCACCCAACCTCCGCACTCCAACTAACTTCCGCACACCACCCAACCTCCGCACTCCACCCAACTTCCGCACTCCACCCAACTTCCGCACTCCACCCAACCTCCGCACTCCACCCAAACTCCGCACTCCACCAAACTTCCGCACTCCACGCAACCTCCCCACTCCAACCAACCTCCCCACTCCACCCAACCTCCTCACTCCACCCAACCTCCCCACGCCACCCAACCTCCCCACTTCACCCAACCTCCCCACTTCACCCAACCTCCCCACTCCACCCAACCTCCCCACTTCACCCAAACTCGGCACTCCATCCAACCTCCGCACTCCACCCAACCTCCGCACTCCACCCAACTTCCGCACTCCACCCAACTTCCGCACTCCACCCAACTTCCGCACTCCACCCAACTTCCGCACTCCACCCAACTTCCGCACTCCACCCAACCTCCGCATTCCACCCAAACTCCGCACTCCACCAAACTTCCGCACTCCACGCAACCTCCCCACTCCAACCAACCTCCCCACTCCACCCAGCCGCCCCACTCCACCCAACCTCCCCACTCCACCCAACCTCCCCACTTCACCCAACCTCCCCATTCCACTATACCTCCCCACTTCACCCAACCTCCCCACTCCACCCAACCTCCCCACTTCACCCAAACTCGGCACTCCATCCAACTTCCGCACTCCACCCAACCTCCGCACTCCACCCAACCTCCCCACTTCACCCAACCTCCCCACTTCACCAAACCTCCCCACTCCACCCAACCTCCCCAAATCACCCAACCTCCCCTCTCCACCCAACATCCCCACTCCACCCAACCTCCCCAATCCACCCAACCTCCCCACCCCAACCAACCTCCCCACTTCACTTAACCTTCCCACTTCACCCAACCTCCCCACTTCACCGAACCTCCCCACTCCATCCAACCTCCGCACTCCACCCAACGTGCGCACTCAACCCAACCTCCCCACTTCACCCAACCTCCCCACTCCACCCAACCTCCCCACTTCACCCATCCTCCCCACTCCACCCAACCTCCTCACTCCACCCAACCTCCCCACTTCACCCTACCTCCCCACTTCACCCAACCTCCCCACTCCACCCAACCTCCCCACTTCACCCTACCTCCCCACTTCACCCAACCTCCCCACTCCACCCAACCTTCGCTCTCAACCTAACCTCCCCACTTCACCCAACCTCCCCACTCCACCCAACCTCCCCACTTCACCCAACGTCCCCACTCCACCCAACCTCCTCACTCCACCCAACCTCCCCACTTCACCCTGCTTCCCCACTTCACCCAACCTCCCCACTCCACCCAACCTCCGCACTGCACCCAACCTTCGCTCTCAACCTAACCTCCCCACTTCACCCAACCTCCGCACTCCACCCAACGTTCGCACTCAACCCAACCTCCCCACTTCACCCAACCTCCCCACTCCACCCAACCTCCCCACTTCACCCAACGTCCCCACTCCACCCAACCTCCTCACTCCACCCAACCTCCCCACTTCACCCTGCTTCCCCACTTCACCCAACCTCCGCACTGCACCCAACCTTCGCTCTCAACCTAACCTCCCCACTTCACCCAACCTCCCAACTCCACCCAACCTCCCTACTTCACCCAACCTCAGCACTCCATCCAACCCCCGCACTCCACCCTACCTCCGCACTCCAACCAACTTCCGCACACCACCCAACCTCCGCACTCCACCCAACTTCCGCACTCCACCCAACCTCCGCACTCCACCCAACCTCCGCACTCCACCCAAACTCCGCACTCCACCAAACTTCCGCACTCCACGCAACCTCCCCACTCCAACCAACCTCCCCACTCCACACAACCTCCCCATTCCACTATACCTCCCCACTTCACCCAACCTCCACACTCCACCCAACCTCCCCACTTCACCCAAACTCGGCACTCCATCCAACCTCCGCACTCCACCCAACCTCCGCACTCCACCCAACTTCCGCACTCCACCCAACATCCGCACTCCACCCAACCTCCCCACTCCAACCAACCTCCCCACTCCACCCAGCCTCCCCACTCCACCCAACCTCCCCACTCCACCCAACCTCCCCACTTCACCCAACCTCCCCACTCCACCCAACCTCCCCACTTCACCCAAACTCGGCACTCCATCCAACCTCCGCACTCCACCCAACCTCCGCACTCCACCCAACTTCCCCACTCCACCCAACCTCCTCACTCCACCCAACCTCCCCACTTCACCCTACCTCCCCACTTCACCCAACCTCCCCACTCCACCCAACCTCCGCACTGCACCCAACCTTCGCTCTCAACCTAACCTCCCCACTTCACCCAACCTCCCAACTCCACCCAACCTCCCCACTTCACCCAACCTCCGCACTCCATCCAACCTCCGCACTCCACCCAACCTCCGCACTCCAACTAACTTCCGCACACCACCCAACCTCCGCACTCCACCCAACTTCCGCACTCCACCCAACTTCCGCACTCCACCCAACCTCCGCACTCCACCCAAACTCCGCACTCCACCAAACTTCCGCACTCCACGCAACCTCCCCACTCCAACCAACCTCCCCACTCCACCCAACCTCCCCACTCCACCCAACCTCCCCACGCCACCCAACCTCCCCACTTCACCCAACCTCCCCACTTCACCCAACCTCCCCACTCCACCCAACCTCCCCACTTCACCCAAACTCGGCACTCCATCCAACCTCCGCACTCCACCCAACCTCCGCACTCCACCCAACTTCCGCACTCCACCCAACTTCCGCACTCCACCCAACTTCCGCACTCCACCCAACTTCCGCACTCCACCCAACTTCCGCACTCCACCCAACCTCCGCATTCCACCCAAACTCCGCACTCCACCAAACTTCCGCACTCCACGCAACCTCCCCACTCCAACCAACCTCCCCACTCCACCCAGCCGCCCCACTCCACCCAACCTCCCCACTCCACCCAACCTCCCCACTTCACCCAACCTCCCCATTCCACTATACCTCCCCACTTCACCCAACCTCCCCACTCCACCCAACCTCCCCACTTCACCCAAACTCGGCACTCCATCCAACTTCCGCACTCCACCCAACCTCCGCACTCCACCCAACCTCCCCACTTCACCCAACCTCCCCACTTCACCAAACCTCCCCACTCCACCCAACCTCCCCAAATCACCCAACCTCCCCTCTCCACCCAACATCCCCACTCCACCCAACCTCCCCAATCCACCCAACCTCCCCACCCCAACCAACCTCCCCACTTCACTTAACCTTCCCACTTCACCCAACCTCCCCACTTCACCGAACCTCCCCACTCCATCCAACCTCCGCACTCCACCCAACGTGCGCACTCAACCCAACCTCCCCACTTCACCCAACCTCCCCACTCCACCCAACCTCCCCACTTCACCCATCCTCCCCACTCCACCCAACCTCCTCACTCCACCCAACCTCCCCACTTCACCCTACCTCCCCACTTCACCCAACCTCCCCACTCCACCCAACCTCCCCACTTCACCCTACCTCCCCACTTCACCCAACCTCCCCACTCCACCCAACCTTCGCTCTCAACCTAACCTCCCCACTTCACCCAACCTCCCCACTCCACCCAACCTCCCCACTTCACCCAACGTCCCCACTCCACCCAACCTCCTCACTCCACCCAACCTCCCCACTTCACCCTGCTTCCCCACTTCACCCAACCTCCCCACTCCACCCAACCTCCGCACTGCACCCAACCTTCGCTCTCAACCTAACCTCCCCACTTCACCCAACCTCCCAACTCCACCCAACCTCCCTACTTCACCCAACCTCCGCACTCCATCCAACCCCCGCACTCCACCCAACCTCCGCACTCCAACCAACTTCCGCACACCACCCAACCTCCGCACTCCACCCAACTTCCGCACTCCACCCAACCTCCGCACTCCACCCAACCTCCGCACTCCACCCAAACTCCGCACTCCACCAAACTTCCGCACTCCACGCAACCTCCCCACTCCAACCAACCTCCCCACTCCACACAACCTCCCCATTCCACTATACCTCCCCACTTCACCCAACCTCCACACTCCACCCAACCTCCCCACTTCACCCAAACTCGGCACTCCATCCAACCTCCGCACTCCACCCAACCTCCGCACTCCACCCAACATCCGCACTCCACCCAACCTCCCCACTCCAACCAACCTCCCCACTCCACCCAGCCTCCCCACTCCACCCAACCTCCCCACTCCACCCAACCTCCCCACTTCACCCAACCTCCCCACTCCACCCAACCTCCCCACTTCACCCAAACTCGGCACTCCATCCAACCTCCGCACTCCACCCAACCTCCGCACTCCACCCAACTTCCCCACTCCACCCAACCTCCTCACTCCACCCAACCTCCCCACTTCACCCTACCTCCCGACTTCACCCAACCTCCCCACTCCACCCAACCTCCGCACTGCACCCAACCTTCGCTCTCAACCTAACCTCCCCACTTCACCCAACCTCCCAACTCCACCCAACCTCCCCACTTCACCCAACCTCCGCACTCCATCCAACCTCCGCACTCCACCCAACCTCCGCACTCCAACTAACTTCCGCACACCACCCAACCTCCGCACTCCACCCAACTTCCGCACTCCACCCAACTTCCGCACTCCACCCAACCTCCGCACTCCACCCAAACTCCGCACTCCACCAAACTTCCGCACTCCACGCAACCTCCCCACTCCAACCAACCTCCCCACTCCACCCAACCTCCCCACTCCACCCAACCTCCCCACGCCACCCAACCTCCCCACTTCACCCAACCTCCCCACTTCACCCAACCTCCCCACTCCACCCAACCTCCCCACTTCACCCAAACTCGGCACTCCATCCAACCTCCGCACTCCACCCAACCTCCGCACTCCACCCAACTTCCGCACTCCACCCAACTTCCGCACTCCACCCAACTTCCGCACTCCACCCAACTTCCGCACTCCACCCAACTTCCGCACTCCACCCAACCTCCGCATTCCACCCAAACTCCGCACTCCACCAAACTTCCGCACTCCACGCAACCTCCCCACTCCAACCAACCTCCCCACTCCACCCAGCCGCCCCACTCCACCCAACCTCCCCACTCCACCCAACCTCCCCACTTCACCCAACCTCCCCATTCCACTATACCTCCCCACTTCACCCAACCTCCCCACTCCACCCAACCTCCCCACTTCACCCAAACTCGGCACTCCATCCAACTTCCGCACTCCACCCAACCTCCGCACTCCACCCAACCTCCCCACTTCACCCAACCTCCCCACTTCACCAAACCTCCCCACTCCACCCAACCTCCCCAAATCACCCAACCTCCCCTCTCCACCCAACATCCCCACTCCACCCAACCTCCCCAATCCACCCAACCTCCCCACCCCAACCAACCTCCCCACTTCACTTAACCTTCCCACTTCACCCAACCTCCCCACTTCACCGAACCTCCCCACTCCATCCAACCTCCGCACTCCACCCAACGTGCGCACTCAACCCAACCTCCCCACTTCACCCAACCTCCCCACTCCACCCAACCTCCCCACTTCACCCATCCTCCCCACTCCACCCAACCTCCTCACTCCACCCAACCTCCCCACTTCACCCTACCTCCCCACTTCACCCAACCTCCCCACTCCACCCAACCTCCCCACTTCACCCAACCTCCCCACTCCACCCAACCTCCTCACTCCACCCAACCTCCCCACTTCACCCTACCTCCCCACTTCACCCAACCTCCCCACTCCACCCAACCTTCGCTCTCAACCTAACCTCCCCACTTCACCCAACCTCCCAACTCCACCCAACCTCCCCACTTCACCCAACCTCCGCACTCCATCCAACCTCCGCACTCCACCCAACCTCCGCACTCCACCCAACTTCCGCACTCCACCCAACCTCCGCACTCCACCCAAACTCCGCACTCCACCAAACTTCCGCACTCCACGCAACCTCCCCACTCCAACCAACCTCCCCACTCCACCCAACCTCCCCACTCCACCCAACCTCCCCACGCCACCCAACCTCCCCACTTCACCCAACCTCCTCATTCCACTATACCTCCCCACTTCACCCAACCTCCCCACTCCACCCAACCTCCCCACTTCACCCAAACTCGGCACTCCATCCAACCTCCGCACTCCAGCCAACCTCTGCACTCTAACCAACTTCCGCACTCCACCCAACCTCCGCACTCCACCCAACCTCCCCACTCCACCCAACCTCCCCACTCCACCCAACCTCCCCACTTCACCCAACCTTCCCACTTCACCCAACCTCCCCACTTCACCGAACCTCCCCACTCCACCCAACCTCCGCACTCCACCCAACGTTCGCACTCAACCCAACCTCCCCACTTCACCCAACCTCCCCACTCCACCCAACCTCCCCACTTCACCCAACGTCCCCACTCCACCCAACCTCCTCACTCCACCCAACCTCCCCACTTCACCCTGCTTCCCCACTTCACCCAACCTCCCCACTCCACCCAACCTCCGCACTGCACCCAACCTTCGCTCTCAACCTAACCTCCCCACTTCACCCAACCTCCCAACTCCACCCAACCTCCCTACTTCACCCAACCTCCGCACTCCATCCAACCCCCGCACTCCACCCAACCTCCGCACTCCAACCAACTTCCGCACACCACCCAACCTCCGCACTCAACCCAACTTCCGCACTCCACCCAACCTCCGCACTCCACCCAACCTCCGCACTCCACCCAAACTCCGCACTCCACCAAACTTCCGCACTCCACGCAACCACCCCACTCCAACCAACCTCCCCACTCCACACAACCTCCCCATTCCACTATACCTCCCCACTTCACCCAACCTCCACACTCCACCCAACCTCCCCACTTCACCCAAACTCGGCACTCCATCCAACCTCCGCACTCCACCCAACCTCCGCACTCCACCCAACTTCCGCACTCCACCCAACATCCGCACTCCACCCAACCTCCCCACTCCAACCAACCTCCCCACTCCACCCAGCCTCCCCAATCCACCCAACCTCGCCACTCCACCCAACCTCCCCACTTCACCCAACCTCCCCACTCCACCCAACCTCCCCACTTCACCCAAACTCGGCACTCCATCCAACTTCCGCACTCCACCCAACCTCCCCACTCCACCCAAACTCCCCACTCCACCCAACCTCCCCACTTCACCCTACCTCCCCACTTCACCCAACCTCCGCACTGCACCCAACCTTCGCTCTCAACCTAACCTCCCCACTTCACCCAACCTCCCAACTCCACCCAACCTCCCCACTTCACCCAACCTCCGCACTCCATCCAACCTCCGCACTCCACCCTACCTCCGCACTCCAACTAACTTCCGCACACCACCCAACCTCCGCACTCCACCCAACTTCCGCACTCCACCCAACTTCCGCACTCCACCCAACCTCCGCACTCCACCCAAACTCCGCACTCCACCAAACTTCCGCACTCCACGCAACCTCCCCACTCCAACCAACCTCCCCACTCCACCCAACCTCCCCACTCCACCCAACCTCCCCACGCCACCCAACCTCCCCACTTCACCCAACCTCCCCACTTCACCCAACCTCCCCACTCCACCCAACCTCCCCACTTCACCCAAACTCGGCATTCCATCCAACCTCCGCACTCCACCCAACCTCCGCACTCCACCCAACTTCCGCACTCCACCCAACTTCCGCACTCCACCCAACTTCCGCACTCCACCCAACGTTCGCACTCAACCCAACCTCCCCACTTCTCCCAACCTCCCCACTCCACCCAACCTCCCCACTTCACGCAACGTCCCCACTCCACCCAACCTCCTCACTCCACCCAACCTCCCCACTTCACCCTACCTCCCCACTTCACCCAACCTCCCCATTCCACCCAACCTCCGCACTGCACCCAACCTTCGCTCTCAACCTAACCTCCCCACTTCACCCAACCTCCCAACTCCACCCAACCTCCCCACTTCACCCAACCTCCGCTCTCCATCCAACCTCCGCACTCCACCCAACCTCCGCACTCCAACTAACTTCCGCACACCACCCAACCTCCGCACTCCACCCAACTTCCGCACTCCACCCAACTTCCGCACTCCACCCAACCTCCGCACTCCACCCAAACTCCGCACTCCACCAAACTTCCGCACTCCACGCAACCTCCCCACTCCAACAAACCTCCCCACTCCACCCAACCTCCCCACTCCACCCAACCTCCCCACGCCACCCAACCTCCCCACTTCACCCTACCTCCCCACTTCACCCAACCTCCCCACTCCACCCAACCTCCCCACTTCACCCAAACTCGGCACTCCATCCAACCTCCGCACTCCACCCAACCTCCGCACTCCACCCAACCTCCTCACTCCACCCAACCTCCCCACTTCACCCTACCTCCCCACTTCACCCAACCTCCCCACTCCACCCAACCTCCGCACTGCACCCAACCTTCGCTCTCAACCTAACCTCCCCACTTCACCCAACCTCCCAACTCCACCCAACCTCCCCACTTCACCCAACCTCCGCACTCCATCCAACCTCCGCACTCCACCCAACCTCCGCACTCCAACTAACTTCCGCACACCACCCAACCTCCGCACTCCACCCAACCTCCCCACTCCACCCAACCTCCCCACGCCACCCAACCTCCCCACTTCACCCAACCTCCCCACTTCACCCAACCTCCCCACTCCACCCAACCTCCCCACTCCACCCAACCTCCGCACTCCAACTAACTTCCGCACTCCACCCAACCTCCGCACTCCACCCAACTTCCGCACTCCACCCAACTTCCGCACTCCACCCAACTTCCGCACTCCACCCAACGTTCGCACTCAACCCAACCTCCCCACTTCTCCCAACCTCCCCACTCCACCCAACCTCCCCACTTCACCCAAACTCGGCACTCCATCCAACCTCCGCACTCCACCCAACCTCCGCACTCCACCCAACTTCCGCACTCCACCCAACTTCCGCACTCCACCCAACTTCCGCACTCCACCCAACTTCCGCACACCACCCAACCTCCGCATTCCACCCAAACTCCGCACTCCACCAAACTTCCGCACTCCACGCAACCTCCCCACTCCAACCAACCTCCCCACTCCACCCAGCCGCCCCACTCCACCCAACCTCCCCACTCCACCCAACCTCCCCACTTCACCCAACCTCCCCATTCCACTATACCTCCCCACTTCACCCAACCTCCCCACTCCACCCAACCTCCCCACTTCACCCAAACTCGGCACTCCATCCAACTTCCTCACTCCACCCAACCTCCGCACTCCACCCAACCTCCCCACTTCACCCAACCTCCCCACTTCACCAAACCTCCCCACTCCACCCAACCTCCCCAAATCACCCAACCTCCCCTCTCCACCCAACATCCCCACTCCACCCAACCTCCCCAATCCACCCAACCTCCCCACCCCAACCAACCTCCCCACTTCACTTAACCTTCCCACTTCACCCAACCTCCCCACTTCACCGAACCTCCCCACTCCATCCAACCTCCGCACTCCACCCAACGTGCGCACTCAACCCAACCTCCCCACTTCACCCAACCTCCCCACTCCACCCAACCTCCCCACTTCACCCAACCTCCCCACTCCACCCAACCTCCTCACTCCACCCAACCTCCCCACTTCACCCTACCTCCCCACTTCACCCAACCTCCCCACTCCACCCAACCTCCCCACTTCACCCAACCTCCCCACTCCACCCAACCTCCTCACTCCACCCAACCTCCCCACTTCACCCTACCTCCCCACTTCACCCAACCTCCCCACTCCACCCAACCTTCGCTCTCAACCTAACCTCCCCACTTCACCCAACCTCCCAACTCCACCCAACCTCCCCACTTCACCCAACCTCCGCACTCCATCCAACCTCCGCACTCCACCCAACCTCCGCACTCCACCCAACTTCCGCACTCCACCCAACCTCCGCACTCCACCCAAACTCCGCACTCCACCAAACTTCCGCACTCCACGCAACCTCCCCACTCCAACCAACCTCCCCACTCCACCCAACCTCCCCACTCCACCCAACCTCCCCACGCCACCCAACCTCCCCACTTCACCCAACCTCCTCATTCCACTATACCTCCCCACTTCACCCAACCTCCCCACTCCACCCAACCTCCCCACTTCACCCAAACTCGGCACTCCATCCAACCTCCGCACTCCAGCCAACCTCTGCACTCTAACCAACTTCCGCACTCCACCCAACCTCCGCACTCCACCCAACCTCCCCACTCCACCCAACCTCCCCACTCCACCCAACCTCCCCACTTCACCCAAACTTCCCACTTCACCCAACCTCCCCACTTCACCGAACCTCCCCACTCCACCCAACCTCCGCACTCCACCCAACGTTCGCACTCAACCCAACCTCCCCACTTCACCCAACCTCCCCACTCCACCCAACCTCCCCACTTCACCCAACGTCCCCACTCCACCCAACCTCCTCACTCCACCCAACCTCCCCACTTCACCCTGCTTCCCCACTTCACCCAACCTCCCCACTCCACCCAACCTCCGCACTGCACCCAACCTTCGCTCTCAACCTAACCTCCCCACTTCACCCAACCTCCCAACTCCACCCAACCTCCCTACTTCACCCAACCTCCGCACTCCATCCAACCCCCGCACTCCACCCAACCTCCGCACTCCAACCAACTTCCGCACACCACCCAACCTCCGCACTCCACCCAACTTCCGCACTCCACCCAACCTCCGCACTCCTCCCAACCTCCGCACTCCACCCAAACTCCGCACTCCACCAAACTTCCGCACTCCACGCAACCTCCCCACTCCAACCAACCTCCCCACTCCACACAACCTCCCCATTCCACTATACCTCCCCACTCCACACAACCTCCCCATTCCACTATACCTCCCCACTTCACCCAACCTCCACACTCCACCCAACCTCCCCACTTCACCCAAACTCGGCACTCCATCCAACCTCCGCACTCCACCCAACCTCCGCACTCCACCCAACTTCCGCACTCCACCCAACATCCGCACTCCACCCAACCTCCCCACTCCAACCAACCTCCCCACTCCACCCAGCCTCCCCACTCCACCCAACCTCCCCACTCCACCCAACCTCCCCACTTCACCCAACCTCCCCACTCCACCCAACCTCCCCACTTCACCCAAACTCGGCACTCCATCCAACCTCCGCACTCCACCCAACCTCCGCACTCCACCCAACTTCCCCACTCCACCCAACCTCCTCACTCCACCCAACCTCCCCACTTCACCCTACCTCCCCACTTCACCCAACCTCCCCACTCCACCCAACCTCCGCACTGCACCCAACCTTCGCTCTCAACCTAACCTCCCCACTTCACCCAACCTCCCAACTCCACCCAACTTCCCCACTTCACCCAACCTCCGCACTCCATCCAACCTCCGCACTCCACCCAACCTCCGCACTCCAACTAACTTCCGCACACCACCCAACCTCCGCACTCCACCCAACTTCCGCACTCCACCCAACTTCCGCACTGCACCCAACCTCCGCACTCCACCCAAACTCCGCACTCCACCAAACTTCCGCACTCCACGCAACCTCCCCACTCCAACCAACCTCCCCACTCCACCCAACCTCCCCACTCCACCCAACCTCCCCACGCCATCCAACCTCCCCACTTCACCCAACCTCCCCACTTCACCCAACCTCCCCACTCCACCCAACCTCCCCACTTCACCCAAACTCGGCACTCCATCCAACCTCCGCACTCCACCCAACCTCCGCACTCCACCCAACTTCCGCACTCCACCCAACTTCCGCACTCCACCCAACTTCCGCACTCCACCCAACTTCCGCACTCCACCCAACCTCCGCATTCCACCCAAACTCCGCACTCCACCAAACTTCCGCACTCCACGCAACCTCCCCACTCCAACCATCCTCCCCACTCCACCCAGCCGCCCCACTCCACCCAACCTCCCCACTCCACCCAACCTCCCCACTTCACCCAACCTCCCCATTCCACTATACCTCCCCACTTCACCCAAACTCCCCACTCCACCCAACCTCCCCACTTCACCCAAACTCGGCACTCCATCCAACTTCCGCACTCCACCCAACCTCCGCACTCCACCCAACCTCCCCACTTCACCCAACCTCCCCACTTCACCAAACCTCCCCACTCCATCCAACCTCCCCAAATCACCCAACCTCCCCTCTCCACCCAACATCCCCACTCCACCCAACCTCCCCAATCCACCCAACCTCCCCACCCCAACCAACCTCCCCACTTCACTTAACCTTCCCACTTCACCCAACCTCCCCACTTCACCGAACCTCCCCACTCCATCCAACCTCCGCACTCCACCCAACGTGCGCACTCAACCCAACCTCCCCACTTCACCCAACCTCCCCACTCCACCCAACCTCCCCACTTCACCCATCCTCCCCACTCGACCCAACCTCCTCACTCCACCCAAACTCCGCACTCCACCAAACTTCCGCACTCCACGCAACCTCCCCACTCCAACCAACCTCCCCACTCCACCCAACCTCCCCACTCCACCCAACCTCCCCACGCCACCCAACCTCCCCACTTCACCCAACCTCCTCATTCCACTATACCTCCCCACTTCACCCAACCTCCCCACTCCACCCAACCTCCCCACTTCACCCAAACTCGGCACTCCATCCAACCTCCGCACTCCAGCCAACCTCTGCACTCTAACCAACTTCCGCACTCCACCCAACCTCCGCACTCCACCCAACCTCCCCACTCCACCCAACCTCCCCACTCCACCCAACCTCCCCACTTCACCCAACCTTCCCACTTCACCCAACCTCCCCACTTCACCGAACCTCCCCACTCCACCCAACCTCCGCACTCCACCCAACGTTCGCACTCAACCCAACCTCCCCACTTCACCCAACCTCCCCACTCCACCCAACCTCCCCACTTCACCCAACGTCCCCACTCCACCCAACCTCCTCACTCCACCCAACCTCCCCACTTCACCCTGCTTCCCCACTTCACCCAACCTCCCCACTCCACCCAACCTCCGCACTGCACCCAACCTTCGCTCTCAACCTAACCTCCCCACTTCACCCAACCTCCCAACTCCACCCAACCTCCCTACTTCACCCAACCTCCGCACTCCATCCAACCCCCGCACTCCACCCAACCTCCGCACTCCAACCAACTTCCGCACACCACCCAACCTCCGCACTCCACCCAACTTCCGCACTCCACCCAACCTCCGCACTCCACCCAACCTCCGCACTCCACCCAAACTCCGCACTCCACCAAACTTCCGCACTCCACGCAACCTCCCCACTCCAACCAACCTCCCCACTCCACACAACCTCCCCATTCCACTATACCTCCCCACTTCACCCAACCTCCACACTCCACCCAACCTCCCCACTTCACCCAAACTCGGCACTCCATCCAACCTCCGCACTCCACCCAACCTCCGCACTCCACCCAACTTCCGCACTCCACCCAATATCCGCACTCCACCCAACCTCCCCACTCCAACCAACCTCCCCACTCCACCCAGCCTCCCCACTCCACCCAACCTCCCCACTCCACCCAACCTCCCCACTTCACCCAACCTCCCCACTCCACCCAACCTCCCCACTTCACCCAAACTCGGCACTCCATCCAACCTCCGCACTCCACCCAACCTCCGCACTCCACCCAACTTCCCCACTCCACCCAACCTCCTCACTCCACCCAACCTCCCCACTTCACCCTACCTCCCCACTTCACCCAACCTCCCCACTCCACCCAACCTCCGCACTGCACCCAACCTTCGCTCTCAACCTAACCTCCCCACTTCACCCAACCTCCCAACTCCACCCAACCTCCCCACTTCACCCAACCTCCGCACTCCATCCAACCTCCGCACTCCACCCAACCTCCGCACTCCAACTAACTTCCGCACACCACCCAACCTCCGCACTCCACCCAACTTCCGCACTCCACCCAACTTCCGCACTCCACCCAACCTCCGCACTCCACCCAAACTCCGCACTCCACCAAACTTCCGCACTCCACGCAACCTCCCCACTCCAACCAACCTCCCCACTCCACCCAACCTCCCCACTCCACCCAACCTCCCCACGCCACCCAACCTCCCCACTTCACCCAACCTCCCCACTTCACCCAACCTCCCCACTCCACCCAACCTCCCCACTTCACCCAAACTCGGCACTCCATCCAACCTCCGCACTCCACCCAACCTCCCCACTTCACTTAACCTTCCCACTTCACCCAACCTCCCCACTTCACCGAACCTCCCCACTCCATCCAACCTCCGCACTCCACCCAACGTGCGCACTCAACCCAACCTCCCCACTTCACCCAACCTCCCCACTCCACCCAACCTCCCCACTTCACCCATCCTCCCCACTCGACCCAACCTCCTCACTCCACCCAAACTCCGCACTCCACCAAACTTCCGCACTCCACGCAACCTCCCCACTCCAACCAACCTCCCCACTCCACCCAACCTCCCCACTCCACCCAACCTCCCCACGCCACCCAACCTCCCCACTTCACCCAACCTCCTCATTCCACTATACCTCCCCACTTCACCCAACCTCCCCACTCCACCCAACCTCCCCACTTCACCCAAACTCGGCACTCCATCCAACCTCCGCACTCCAGCCAACCTCTGCACTCTAACCAACTTCCGCACTCCACCCAACCTCCGCACTCCACCCAACCTCCCCACTCCACCCAACCTCCCCACTCCACCCAACCTCCCCACTTCACCCAACCTTCCCACTTCACCCAACCTCCCCACTTCACCGAACCTCCCCACTCCACCCAACCTCCGCACTCCACCCAACGTTCGCACTCAACCCAACCTCCCCACTTCACCCAACCTCCCCACTCCACCCAACCTCCCCACTTCACCCAACGTCCCCACTCCACCCAACCTCCTCACTCCACCCAACCTCCCCACTTCACCCTGCTTCCCCACTTCACCCAACCTCCCCACTCCACCCAACCTCCGCACTGCACCCAACCTTCGCTCTCAACCTAACCTCCCCACTTCACCCAACCTCCCAACTCCACCCAACCTCCCTACTTCACCCAACCTCCGCACTCCATCCAACCCCCGCACTCCACCCAACCTCCGCACTCCAACCAACTTCCGCACACCACCCAACCTCCGCACTCCACCCAACTTCCGCACTCCACCCAACCTCCGCACTCCACCCAACCTCCGCACTCCACCCAAACTCCGCACTCCACCAAACTTCCGCACTCCACGCAACCTCCCCACTCCAACCAACCTCCCCACTCCACACAACCTCCCCATTCCACTATACCTCCCCACTTCACCCAACCTCCACACTCCACCCAACCTCCCCACTTCACCCAAACTCGGCACTCCATCCAACCTCCGCACTCCACCCAACCTCCGCACTCCACCCAACTTCCGCACTCCACCCAATATCCGCACTCCACCCAACCTCCCCACTCCAACCAACCTCCCCACTCCACCCAGCCTCCCCACTCCACCCAACCTCCCCACTCCACCCAACCTCCCCACTTCACCCAACCTCCCCACTCCACCCAACCTCCCCACTTCACCCAAACTCGGCACTCCATCCAACCTCCGCACTCCACCCAACCTCCGCACTCCACCCAACTTCCCCACTCCACCCAACCTCCTCACTCCACCCAACCTCCCCACTTCACCCTACCTCCCCACTTCACCCAACCTCCCCACTCCACCCAACCTCCGCACTGCACCCAACCTTCGCTCTCAACCTAACCTCCCCACTTCACCCAACCTCCCAACTCCACCCAACCTCCCCACTTCACCCAACCTCCGCACTCCATCCAACCTCCGCACTCCACCCAACCTCCGCACTCCAACTAACTTCCGCACACCACCCAACCTCCGCACTCCACCCAACTTCCGCACTCCACCCAACTTCCGCACTCCACCCAACCTCCGCACTCCACCCAAACTCCGCACTCCACCAAACTTCCGCACTCCACGCAACCTCCCCACTCCAACCAACCTCCCCACTCCACCCAACCTCCCCACTCCACCCAACCTCCCCACGCCACCCAACCTCCCCACTTCACCCAACCTCCCCACTTCACCCAACCTCCCCACTCCACCCAACCTCCCCACTTCACCCAAACTCGGCACTCCATCCAACCTCCGCACTCCACCCAACCTCCGCACTCCACCCAACTTCCGCACTCCACCCAACTTCCGCACTCCACCCAACTTCCGCACTCCACCCAACTTCCGCACTCCACCCAACCTCCGCATTCCACCCAAACTCCGCACTCCACCAAACTTCCGCACTCCACGCAACCTCCCCACTCCAACCAACCTCCCCACTCCACCCAGCCGCCCCACTCCACCCAACCTCCCCACTCCACCCAACCTCCCCACTTCACCCAACCTCCCCATTCCACTATACCTCCCCACTTCACCCAACCTCCCCACTCCACCCAACCTCCCCACTTCACCCAAACTCGGCACTCCATCCAACTTCCGCACTCCACCCAACCTCCGCACTCCACCCAACCTCCCCACTTCACCCAACCTCCCCACTTCACCAAACCTCCCCACTCCACCCAACCTCCCCAAATCACCCAACCTCCCCTCTCCACCCAACATCCCCACTCCACCCAACCTCCCCAATCCACCCAACCTCCCCACCCCAACCAACCTCCCCACTTCACTTAACCTTCCCACTTCACCCAACCTCCCCACTTCACCGAACCTCCCCACTCCATCCAACCTCCGCACTCCACCCAACGTGCGCACTCAACCCAACCTCCCCACTTCACCCAACCTCCCCACTCCACCCAACCTCCCCACTTCACCCATCCTCCCCACTCGACCCAACCTCCTCACTCCACCCAACCTCCCCACTTCACCCTACCTCCCCACTTCACCCAACCTCCCCACTCCACCCAACCTCCCCACTTCACCCAACCTCCCCACTCCACCCAACCTCCTCACTCCACCCAACCTCCCCACTTCACCCTACCTCCCCACTTCACCCAACCTCCCCACTCCACCCAACCTTCGCTCTCAACCTAACCTCCCCACTTCACCCAACCTCCCAACTCCACCCAACCTCCCCACTTCACCCAACCTCCGCACTCCATCCAACCTCCGCACTCCACCCAACCTCCGCACTCCACCCAACTTCCGCACTCCACCCAACCTCCGCACTCCACCCAAACTCCGCACTCCACCAAACTTCCGCACTCCACGCAACCTCCCCACTCCAACCAACCTCCCCACTCCTCCCAACCTCCCCACTCCACCCAACCTCCCCACGCCACCCAACCTCCCCACGCCACCCAACCTCCTCATTCCACTATACCTCCCCACTTCACCCAACCTCCCCACTCCACCCAACCTCCCCACTTCACCCAAACTCGGCACTCCATCCAACCTCCGCACTCCAGCCAACCTCTGCACTCTAACCAACTTCCGCACTCCACCCAACCTCCGCACTCCACCCAACCTCCCCACTCCACCCAACCTCCCCACTCCACCCAACCTCCCCACTTCACCCAACCTTCCCACTTCACCCAACCTCCCCACTTCACCGAACCTCCCCACTCCACCCAACCTCAGCACTCCACCCAACGTTCGCACTCAACCCAACCTCCCCACTTCACCCAACCTCCCCACTCCACCCAACCTCCCCACTTCACCCAACGTCCCCACTCCACCCAACCTCCTCACTCCACCCAACCTCCCCACTTCACCCTGCTTCCCCACTTCACCCAACCTCCCCACTCCACCCAACCTCCGCACTGCACCCAACCTTCGCTCTCAACCTAACCTCCCCACTTCACCCAACCTCCCAACTCCACCCAACCTCCCTACTTCACCCAACCTCCGCACTCCATCCAACCCCCGCACTCCACCCAACCTCCGCACTCCAACCAACTTCCGCACACCACCCAACCTCCGCACTCCACCCAACTTCCGCACTCCACCCAACCTCCGCACTCCAACCAACTTCCGCACACCACCCAACCTCCGCACTCCACCCAACTTCCGCACTCCACCCAACCTCCGCACTCCACCCAAACTCCGCACTCCACCAAACTTCCGCACTCCACGCAACCTCCCCACTCCAACCAACCTCCCCACTCCACACAACCTCCCCATTCCACTATACCTCCCCACTTCACCCAACCTCCACACTCCACCCAACCTCCCCACTTCACCCAAACTCGGCACTCCATCCAACCTCCGCACTCCACCCAACCTCCGCACTCCACCCAACTTCCGCACTCCACCCAATATCCGCACTCCACCCAACCTCCCCACTCCAACCAACCTCCCCACTCCACCCAGCCTCCCCACTCCACCCAACCTCCCCACTCCACCCAACCTCCCCACTTCACCCAACCTCCCCACTCCACCCAACCTCCCCACTTCACCCAAACTCGGCACTCCATCCAACCTCCGCACTCCACCCAACCTCCGCACTCCACCCAACTTCCCCACTCCACCCAACCTCCTCACTCCACCCAACCTCCCCACTTCACCCTACCTCCCCACTTCACCCAACCTCCCCACTCCACCCAACCTCCGCACTGCACCCAACCTTCGCTCTCAACCTAACCTCCCCACTTCACCCAACCTCCCAACTCCACCCAACCTCCCCACTTCACCCAACCTCCGCACTCCATCCAACCTCCGCACTCCACCCAACCTCCGCACTCCAACTAACTTCCGCACACCACCCAACCTCCGCACTCCACCCAACTTCCGCACTCCACCCAACTTCCGCACTCCACCCAACCTCCGCACTCCACCCAAACTCCGCACTCCACCAAACTTCCGCACTCCACGCAACCTCCCCACTCCAACCAACCTCCCCACTCCACCCAACCTCCCCACTCCACCCAACCTCCCCACGCCACCCAACCTCCCCACTTCACCCAACCTCCCCACTTCACACAACCTCCCCACTCCACCCAACCTCCCCACTTCACCCAAACTCGGCACTCCATCCAACCTCCGCACTCCACCCAACCTCCGCACTCCACCCAACTTCCGCACTCCACCCAACTTCCGCACTCCACCCAACTTCCGCACTCCACCCAACTTCCGCACTCCACCCAACCTCCGCATTCCACCCAAACTCCGCACTCCACCAAACTTCCGCACTCCACGCAACCTCCCCACTCCAACCAACCTCCCCACTCCACCCAGCCGCCCCACTCCACCCAACCTCCCCACTCCACCCAACCTCCCCACTTCACCCAACCTCCCCATTCCACTATACCTCCCCACTTCACCCAACCTCCCCACTCCACCCAACCTCCCCACTTCACCCAAACTCGGCACTCCATCCAACTTCCGCACTCCACCCAACCTCCGCACTCCACCCAACCTCCCCACTTCACCCAACCTCCCCACTTCACCAAACCTCCCCACTCCACCCAACCTCCCCAAATCACCCAACCTCCCCTCTCCACCCAACATCCCCACTCCACCCAACCTCCCCAATCCACCCAACCTCCCCACCCCAACCAACCTCCCCACTTCACTTAACCTTCCCACTTCACCCAACCTCCCCACTTCACCGAACCTCCCCACTCCATCCAACCTCCGCACTCCACCCAACGTGCGCACTCAACCCAACCTCCCCACTTCACCCAACCTCCCCACTCCACCCAACCTCCCCACTTCACCCATCCTCCCCACTCGACCCAACCTCCTCACTCCACCCAACCTCCCCACTTCACCCTACCTCCCCACTTCACCCAACCTCCCCACTCCACCCAACCTCCCCACTTCACCCAACCTCCCCACTCCACCCAACCTCCTCACTCCACCCAACCTCCCCACTTCACCCTACCTCCCCACTTCACCCAACCTCCCCACTCCACCCAACCTTCGCTCTCAACCTAACCTCCCCACTTCACCCAACCTCCCAACTCCACCCAACCTCCCCACTTCACCCAACCTCCGCACTCCATCCAACCTCCGCACTCCACCCAACCTCCGCACTCCACCCAACTTCCGCACTCCACCCAACCTCCGCACTCCACCCAAACTCCGCACTCCACCAAACTTCCGCACTCCACGCAACCTCCCCACTCCAACCAACCTCCCCACTCCTCCCAACCTCCCCACTCCACCCAACCTCCCCACGCCACCCAACCTCCCCACGCCACCCAACCTCCTCATTCCACTATACCTCCCCACTTCACCCAACCTCCCCACTCCACCCAACCTCCCCACTTCACCCAAACTCGGCACTCCATCCAACCTCCGCACTCCAGCCAACCTCTGCACTCTAACCAACTTCCGCACTCCACCCAACCTCCGCACTCCACCCAACCTCCCCACTCCACCCAACCTCCCCACTCCACCCAACCTCCCCACTTCACCCAACCTTCCCACTTCACCCAACCTCCCCACTTCACCGAACCTCCCCACTCCACCCAACCTCAGCACTCCACCCAACGTTCGCACTCAACCCAACCTCCCCACTTCACCCAACCTCCCCACTCCACCCAACCTCCCCACTTCACCCAACGTCCCCACTCCACCCAACCTCCTCACTCCACCCAACCTCCCCACTTCACCCTGCTTCCCCACTTCACCCAACCTCCCCACTCCACCCAACCTCCGCACTGCACCCAACCTTCGCTCTCAACCTAACCTCCCCACTTCACCCAACCTCCCAACTCCACCCAACCTCCCTACTTCACCCAACCTCCGCACTCCATCCAACCCCCGCACTCCACCCAACCTCCGCACTCCAACCAACTTCCGCACACCACCCAACCTCCGCACTCCACCCAACTTCCGCACTCCACCCAACCTCCGCACTCCACCCAACCTCCGCACTCCACCCAAACTCCGCACTCCACCAAACTTCCGCACTCCACGCAACCACCCCACTCCAACCAACCTCCCCACTCCACACAACCTCCCCATTCCACTATACCTCCCCACTTCACCCAACCTCCACACTCCACCCAACCTCCCCACTTCACCCAAACTCGGCACTCCATCCAACCTCCGCACTCCACCCAACCTCCGCACTCCACCCAACTTCCGCACTCCACCCAACATCCGCACTCCACCCAACCTCCCCACTCCAACCAACCTCCCCACTCCACCCAGCCTCCCCAATCCACCCAACCTCCCCACTCCACCCAACCTCCCCACTTCACCCAACCTCCCCACTCCACCCAACCTCCCCACTTCACCCAAACTCGGCACTCCATCCAACTTCCGCACTCCACCCAACCTCCCCACTCCACCCAAACTCCCCACTCCACCCAACCTCCCCACTTCACCCTACCTCCCCACTTCACCCAACCTCCCCACTCCACCCAACCTCCGCACTGCACCCAACCTTCGCTCTCAACCTAACCTCCCCACTTCACCCAACCTCCCAACTCCACCCAACCTCCCCACTTCACCCAACCTCCGCACTCCATCCAACCTCCGCACTCCACCCAACCTCCGCACTCCAACTAACTTCCGCACACCACCCAACCTCCGCACTCCACCCAACTTCCGCACTCCACCCAACTTCCGCACTCCACCCAACCTCCGCACTCCACCCAAACTCCGCACTCCACCAAACTTCCGCACTCCACGCAACCTCCCCACTCCAACCAACCTCCCCACTCCACCCAACCTCCCCACTCCACCCAACCTCCCCACGTCACCCAACCTCCCCACTTCACCCAACCTCCCCACTTCACCCAACCTCCCCACTCCACCCAACCTCCCCACTTCACCCAAACTCGGCACTCCATCCAACCTCCGCACTCCACCCAACCTCCGCACTCCACCCAACTTCCGCACTCCACCCAACTTCCGCACTCCACCCAACTTCCGCACTCCACCCAACGTTCGCACTCAACCCAACCTCCCCACTTCTCCCAACCTCCCCACTCCACCCAACCTCCCCACTTCACGCAACGTCCCCACTCCACCCAACCTCCTCACTCCACCCAACCTCCCCACTTCACCCTACCTCCCCACTTCACCCAACCTCCCCACTCCACCCAACCTCCGCACTTCACCCAACCTCCGCTCTCCATCCAACCTCCGCACTCCACCCAACCTCCGCACTCCAACTAACTTCCGCACACCACCCAACCTCCGCACTCCACCCAACTTCCGCACTCCACCCAACTTCCGCACTCCACCCAACCTCCGCACTCCACCCAAACTCCGCACTCCACCAAACTTCCGCACTCCACCCAACCTCCGCATTCCACCCAAACTCCGCACTCCACCAAACTTCCGCACTCCACGCAACCTCCCCACTCCAACCAACCTCCCCACTCCACCCAGCCGCCCCACTCCACCCAACCTCCCCACTCCACCCAACCTCCCCACTTCACCCAACCTCCCCATTCCACTATACCTCCCCACTTCACCCAACCTCCCCACTCCACCCAACCTCCCCACTTCACCCAAACTCGGCACTCCATCCAACTTCCTCACTCCACCCAACCTCCGCACTCCACCCAACCTCCCCACTTCACCCAACCTCCCCACTTCACCAAACCTCCCCACTCCACCCAACCTCCCCAAATCACCCAACCTCCCCTCTCCACCCAACATCCCCACTCCACCCAACCTCCCCAATCCACCCAACCTCCCCACTTCACCCAAACTCGGCACTCCATCCAACCTCCGCACTCCACCCAACCTCCGCACTCCACCCAACTTCCGCACTCCACCCAACTTCCGCACTCCACCCAACTTCCGCACTCCACCCAACTTCCGCACTCCACCCAACTTCCGCACTCCACCCAACCTCCGCATTCCACCCAAACTCCGCACTCCACCAAACTTCCGCACTCCACGCAACCTCCCCACTCCAACCAACCTCCCCACTCCACCCAGCCGCCCCACCCAACCAACCTCCCCACTCCACCCAACCTCCCCACTTCACCCAACCTCCCCATTCCACTATACCTCCCCACTTCACCCAACCTCCCCACTCCACCCAACCTCCCCACTTCACCCAAACTCGGCACTCCATCCAACTTCCGCACTCCACCCAACCTCCGCACTCCACCCAACCTCCCCACTTCACCCAACCTCCCCACTTCACCAAACCTCCCCACTCCACCCAACCTCCCCAAATCACCCAACCTCCCCTCTCCACCCAACATCCCCACTCCACCCAACCTCCCCAATCCACCCAACCTCCCCACCCCAACCAACCTCCCCACTTCACTTAACCTTCCCACTTCACCCAACCTCCCCACTTCACCGAACCTCCCCACTCCATCCAACCTCCGCACTCCACCCAACGTGCGCACTCAACCCAACCTCCCCACTTCACCCAACCTCCCAACTCCACCCAACCTCCCTACTTCACCCAACCTCCGCACTCCATCCAACCCCCGCACTCCACCCAACCTCCGCACTCCAACCAACTTCCGCACACCACCCAACCTCCGCACTCCACCCAACTTCCGCACTCCACCCAACCTCCGCACTCCACCCAACCTCCGCACTCCACCCAAACTCCGCACTCCACCAAACTTCCGCACTCCACGCAACCACCCCACTCCAACCAACCTCCCCACTCCACACAACCTCCCCATTCCACTATACCTCCCCACTTCACCCAACCTCCACACTCCACCCAACCTCCCCACTTCACCCAAACTCGGCACTCCATCCAACCTCCGCACTCCACCCAACCTCCGCACTCCACCCAACTTCCGCACTCCACCCAACATCCGCACTCCACCCAACCTCCCCACTCCAACCAACCTCCCCACTCCACCCAGCCTCCCCAATCCACCCAACCTCCCCACTCCACCCAACCTCCCCACTTCACCCAACCTCCCCACTCCACCCAACCTCCCCACTTCACCCAAACTCGGCACTCCATCCAACTTCCGCACTCCACCCAACCTCCCCACTCCACCCAAACTCCCCACTCCACCCAACCTCCCCACTTCACCCTACCTCCCCACTTCACCCAACCTCCCCACTCCACCCAACCTCCGCACTGCACCCAACCTTCGCTCTCAACCTAACCTCCCCACTTCACCCAACCTCCCAACTCCACCCAACCTCCCCACTTCACCCAACCTCCGCACTCCATCCAACCTCCGCACTCCACCCAACCTCCGCACTCCAACTAACTTCCGCACACCACCCAACCTCCGCACTCCACCCAACTTCCGCACTCCACCCAACTTCCGCACTCCACCCAACCTCCGCACTCCACCCAAACTCCGCACTCCACCAAACTTCCGCACTCCACGCAACCTCCCCACTCCAACCAACCTCCCCACTCCACCCAACCTCCCCACTCCACCCAACCTCCCCACGTCACCCAACCTCCCCACTTCACCCAACCTCCCCACTTCACCCAACCTCCCCACTCCACCCAACCTCCCCACTTCACCCAAACTCGGCACTCCATCCAACCTCCGCACTCCACCCAACCTCCGCACTCCACCCAACTTCCGCACTCCACCCAACTTCCGCACTCCACCCAACTTCCGCACTCCACCCAACGTTCGCACTCAACCCAACCTCCCCACTTCTCCCAACCTCCCCACTCCACCCAACCTCCCCACTTCACGCAACGTCCCCACTCCACCCAACCTCCTCACTCCACCCAACCTCCCCACTTCACCCTACCTCCCCACTTCACCCAACCTCCCCACTCCACCCAACCTCCGCACTGCACCCAACCTTCGCTCTCAACCTAACCTCCCCACTTCACCCAACCTCCCAACTCCACCCAACCTCCCCACTTCACCCAACCTCCGCTCTCCATCCAACCTCCGCACTCCACCCAACCTCCGCACTCCAACTAACTTCCGCACACCACCCAACCTCCGCACTCCACCCAACTTCCGCACTCCACCCAACTTCCGCACTCCACCCAACCTCCGCACTCCACCCAAACTCCGCACTCCACCAAACTTCCGCACTCCACGCAACCTCCCCACTCCAACCAACCTCCCCACTCCACCCAACCTCCCCACTCCACCCAACCTCCCCACGCCACCCAACCTCCCCACTTCACCCAACCTCCCCACTTCACCCAACCTCCCCACTCCACCCAACCTCCCCACTTCACCCAAACTCGGCACTCCATCCAACCTCCGCACTCCACCCAACCTCCGCACTCCACCCAACTTCCCCACTCCACCCAACCTCCTCACTCCACCCAACCTCCCCACTTCACCCTACCTCCCCACTTCACCCAACCTCCCCACTCCACCCAACCTCCGCACTGCACCCAACCTTCGCTCTCAACCTAACCTCCCCACTTCACCCAACCTCCCAACTCCACCCAACCTCCCCACTTCACCCAACCTCCGCACTCCATCCAACCTCCGCACTCCACCCAACCTCCGCACTCCAACTAACTTCCGCACACCACCCAACCTCCGCACTCCACCCAACTTCCGCACTCCACCCAACTTCCGCACTCCACCCAACCTCCGCGCTCCACCCAAACTCCGCACTCCACCAAACTTCCGCACTCCACGCAACCTCCCCACTCCAACCAACCTCCCCACTCCACACAACCTCCCCACTCCACCCAACCTCCCCACGCCACCCAACCTCCCCACTTCACCCAACCTCCCCACTTCACCCAACCTCCCCACTCCACCCAACCTCCCCACTTCACCCAAACTCGGCACTCCATCCAACCTCCGCACTCCACCCAACCTCAGCACTCCACCCAACTTCCGCACTCCACCCAACTTCCGCACTCCACCCAACTTCCGCACTCCACCCAACTTCCGCACTCCACCCAACCTCCGCATTCCACCCAAACTCCGCACTCCACCAAACTTCCGCACTCCACGCAACCTCCCCACTCCAACCAACCTCCCCACTCCACCCAGCCGCCCCACCCCACCCAACCTCCCCACTCCACCCAACCTCCCCACTTCACCCAACCTCCCCATTCCACTATACCTCCCCACTTCACCCAACCTCCCCACTCCACCCAACCTCCCCACTTCACCCAAACTCGGCACTCCATCCAACTTCCTCACTCCACCCAACCTCCGCACTCCACCCAACCTCCCCACTTCACCCAACCTCCCCACTTCACCAAACCTCCCCACTCCACCCAACCTCCCCAAATCACCCAACCTCCCCTCTCCACCCAACATCCCCACTCCACCCAACCTCCCCAATCCACCCAACCTCCCCACCCCAACCAACCTCCCCACTTCACTTAACCTTCCCACTTCACCCAACCTCCCCACTTCACCGAACCTCCCCACTCCATCCAACCTCCGCACTCCACCCAACGTGCGCACTCAACCCAACCTCCCCACTTCACCCAACCTCCCCACTCCACCCAACCTCCCCACTTCACCCAACCTCCCCACTCCACCCAACCTCCTCACTCCACCCAACCTCCCCACTTCACCCTACCTCCCCACTTCACCCAACCTCCCCACTCCACCCAACCTCCCCACTTCACCCAACCTCCCCACTCCACCCAACCTCCTCACTCCACCCAACCTCCCCACTTCACCCTACCTCCCCACTTCACCCAACCTCCCCACTCCACCCAACCTTCGCTCTCAACCTAACCTCCCCACTTCACCCAACCTCCCAACTCCACCCAACCTCCCCACTTCACCCAACCTCCGCACTCCATCCAACCTCCGCACTCCACCCAACCTCCGCACTCCACCCAACTTCCGCACTCCACCCAACCTCCGCACTCCACCCAAACTCCGCACTCCACCAAACTTCCGCACTCCACGCAACCTCCCCACTCCAACCAACCTCCCCACTCCACCCAACCTCCCCACTCCACCCAACCTCCCCACGCCACCCAACCTCCCCACTTCACCCAACCTCCCCATTCCACTATACCTCCCCACTTATCCCAACCTCCCCATTCCACCCAACCTCCCCACTTCACCCAAACTCGGCACTCCATCCAACTTCCGCACTCCACCCAACCTCCGCACTCCACCCGACCTCCCCACTTCACCCAACCTCCCCACTTCACCAAACCTCCCCACTCCACCCAACCTCCCCAAATCACCCAACCTCCCCTCTCCACCCAACATCCCCACTCCACCCAACCTCCCCACTCCACCCAACCTCCACACTCCACCCAACCTCCCCACTTCACCCAACCTTCCCACTTCACCCAACCTCCCCACTTCACCGAAACTCCCCACTCCACCCAACCTCCGCACTCCACCTAACGTTCGCACTCAACCCAACCTCCCCACTTCACCCAACCTCCCCACTCCACCCAACCTCCCCACTTCACCAACGTCCCCACTCCACCCAACCTCCTCACTCCACCCAACCTCCCCACTTCACCCTACCTCCCCACTTCACCCAACCTCCCCACTCCACCCAACCTCCGCACTGCACCCAACCTTCGCTCTCAACCTAACCTCCCCACTTCACCCAACCTCCCAACTCCACCCAACCTCCCCACTTCACCCAACCTCCGCACTCCATCCAACCTCCGCACTCCACCCAACCTCCGCACTCCAACCAACTTCCGCACACCACCCAACCTCCGCACTCCACCCAACTTCCGCACTCCACCCAACCTCCGCACTCCACCCAACCTCCCCACTCCACCCAACCTCCCCACTCCACCCAACCTCCCCACTTCACCCAACCTTCCCACTTCACCCAACCTCCCCACTTCACCGAACCTCCCCACTCCACCCAACCTCCGCACTCCACCCAACGTTCGCACTCAACCCAACCTCCCCACTTCACCCAACCTCCCCACTCCACCCAACCTCCCCACTTCACCCAACGTCCCCACTCCACCCAACCTCCTCACTCCACCCAACCTCCCCACTTCACCCTGCTTCCCCACTTCACCCAACCTCCCCACTCCACCCAACCTCCGCACTGCACCCAACCTTCGCTCTCAACCTAACCTCCCCACTTCACCCAACCTCCCAACTCCACCCAACCTCCCTACTTCACCCAACCTCCGCACTCCATCCAACCCCCGCACTCCACCCAACCTCCGCACTCCAACCAACTTCCGCACACCACCCAACCTCCGCACTCCACCCAACTTCCGCACTCCACCCAACCTCCGCACTCCACCCAACCTCCGCACTCCACCCAAATTCCGCACTCCACCAAACTTCCGCACTCCACGCAACCTCCCCACTCCAACCAACCTCCCCACTCCACACAACCTCCCCATTCCACTATACCTCCCCACTTCACCCAACCTCCACACTCCACCCAACCTCCCCACTTCACCCAAACTCGGCACTCCATCCAACCTCCGCACTCCACCCAACCTCCGCACTCCACCCAACTTCCGCACTCCACCCAACATCCGCACTCCACCCAACCTCCCCACTCCAACCAACCTCCCCACTCCACCCAGCCTCCCCACTCCACCCAACCTCCCCACTCCACCCAACCTCCCCACTTCACCCAACCTCCCCACTCCACCCAACCTCCCCACTTCACCCAAACTCGGCACTCCATCCAACCTCCGCACTCCACCCAACCTCCGCACTCCACCCAACTTCCCCACTCCACCCAACCTCCTCACTCCACCCAACCTCCCCACTTCACCCTACCTCCCCACTTCACCCAACCTCCCCACTCCACCCAACCTCCGCACTGCACCCAACCTTCGCTCTCAACCTAACCTCCCCACTTCACCCAACCTCCCAACTCCACCCAACCTCCCCACTTCACCCAACCTCCGCACTCCATCCAACCTCCGCACTCCACCCAACCTCCGCACTCCAACTAACTTCCGCACACCACCCAACCTCCGCACTCCACCCAACTTCCGCACTCCACCCAACTTCCGCACTCCACCCAACCTCCGCACTCCACCCAAACTCCGCACTCCACCAAACTTCCGCACTCCACGCAACCTCCCCACTCCAACCAACCTCCCCACTCCACCCAACCTCCCCACTCCACCCAACCTCCCCACGCCACCCAACCTCCCCACTTCACCCAACCTCCCCACTTCACCCAACCTCCCCACTCCACCCAACCTCCCCACTTCACCCAAACTCGGCACTCCATCCAACCTCCGCACTCCACCCAACCTCCGCACTCCACCCAACTTCCGCACTCCACCCAACTTCCGCACTCCACCCAACTTCCGCACTCCACCCAACTTCCGCACTCCACCCAACTTCCGCACTCCACCCAACCTCCGCATTCCACCCAAACTCCGCACTCCACCAAACTTCCGCACTCCACGCAACCTCCCCACTCCAACCAACCTCCCCACTCCACCCAGCCGCCCCACTCCACCCAACCTCCCCACTCCACCCAACCTCCCCACTTCACCCAACCTCCCCATTCCACTATACCTCCCCACTTCACCCAACCTCCCCACTCCACCCAACCTCCCCACTTCACCCAAACTCGGCACTCCATCCAACTTCCGCACTCCACCCAACCTCCGCACTCCACCCAACCTCCCCACTTCACCCAACCTCCCCACTTCACCAAACCTCCCCACTCCACCCAACCTCCCCAAATCACCCAACCTCCCCTCTCCACCCAACATCCCCACTCCACCCAACCTCCCCAATCCACCCAACCTCCCCACCCCAACCAACCTCCCCACTTCACTTAACCTTCCCACTTCACCCAACCTCCCCACTTCACCGAACCTCCCCACTCCATCCAACCTCCGCACTCCACCCAACGTGCGCACTCAACCCAACCTCCCCACTTCACCCAACCTCCCCACTCCACCCAACCTCCCCACTTCACCCATCCTCCCCACTCCACCCAACCTCCTCACTCCACCCAACCTCCCCACTTCACCCTACCTCCCCACTTCACCCAACCTCCCCACTCCACCCAACCTCCCCACTTCACCCAACCTCCCCACTCCACCCAACCTCCTCACTCCACCCAACCTCCCCACTTCACCCTACCTCCCCACTTCACCCAACCTCCCCACTCCACCCAACCTTCGCTCTCAACCTAACCTCCCCACTTCACCCAACCTCCCAACTCCACCCAACCTCCCCACTTCACCCAACCTCCGCACTCCATCCAACCTCCGCACTCCACCCAACCTCCGCACTCCACCCAACTTCCGCACTCCACCCAACCTCCGCACTCCACCCAAACTCCGCACTCCACCAAACTTCCGCACTCCACGCAACCTCCCCACTCCAACCAACCTCCCCACTCCACCCAACCTCCCCACTCCACCCAACCTCCCCACGCCACCCAACCTCCCCACTTCACCCAACCTCCTCATTCCACTATACCTCCCCACTTCACCCAACCTCCCCACTCCACCCAACCTCCCCACTTCACCCAAACTCGGCACTCCATCCAACCTCCGCACTCCAGCCAACCTCTGCACTCTAACCAACTTCAGCACTCCACCCAACCTCCGCACTCCACCCAACCTCCCCACTCCACCCAACCTCCCCACTCCACCCAACCTCCCCACTTCACCCAACCTTCCCACTTCACCCAACCTCCCCACTTCACCGAACCTCCCCACTCCACCCAACCTCCGCACTCCACCCAACGTTCGCACTCAACCCAACCTCCCCACTTCACCCAACCTCCCCACTCCACCCAACCTCCCCACTTCACCCAACGTCCCCACTCCACCCAACCTCCTCACTCCACCCAACCTCCCCACTTCACCCTGCTTCCCCACTTCACCCAACCTCCCCACTCCACCCAACCTCCGCACTGCACCCAACCTTCGCTCTCAACCTAACCTCCCCACTTCACCCAACCTCCCAACTCCACCCAAACTCCCTACTTCACCCAACCTCCGCACTCCATCCAACCCCCGCACTCCACCCAACCTCCGCACTCCAACCAACTTCCGCAAACCCCCAACCTCCGCACTCCACCCAACTTCCGCACTCCACCCAACCTCCGCACTCCACCCAACCTCCGCACTCCACCCAACCTCCGCACTCCACCCAACTTCCGCACTCCACCAAACCTCCGCACTCCACCCAAACTCCGCACTCCACCAAACTTCCGCACTCCACGCAACCTCCCCACTCCAACCAACCTCCCCACTCCACCCAACCTCCCCACTCCACCCAACCTCCCCACGCCACCCAACCTCCCCACTTCACCCAACCTCCTCATTCCACTATACCTCCCCACTTCACCCAACCTCCCCACTCCACCCAACCTCCCCACTTCACCCAAACTCGGCACTCCATCCAACCTCCGCACTCCAGCCAACCTCTGCACTCTAACCAACTTCCGCACTCCACCCAACCTCCGCACTCCACCCAACCTCCCCACTCCACCCAACCTCCCCACTCCACCCAACCTCCCCACTTCACCCAACCTTCCCACTTCACCCAACCTCCCCACTTCACCGAACCTCCCCACTCCACCCAACCTCCGCACTCCACCCAACGTTCGCACTCAACCCAACCTCCCCACTTCACCCAACCTCCCCACTCCACCCAACCTCCCCACTTCACCCAACGTCCCCACTCCACCCAACCTCCTCACTCCACCCAACCTCCCCACTTCACCCTGCTTCCCCACTTCACCCAACCTCCCCACTCCACCCAACCTCCGCACTGCACCCAACCTTCGCTCTCAACCTAACCTCCCCACTTCACCCAACCTCCCAACTCCACCCAACCTCCCTACTTCACCCAACCTCCGCACTCCATCCAACCCCCGCACTCCACCCAACCTCCGCACTCCAACCAACTTCCGCACACCACCCAACCTCCGCACTCCACCCAACTTCCGCACTCCACCCAACCTCCGCACTCCACCCAACCTCCGCACTCCACCCAAACTCCGCACTCCACCAAACTTCCGCACTCCACGCAACCTCCCCACTCCAACCAACCTCCCCACTCCACACAACCTCCCCATTCCACTATACCTCCCCACTTCACCCAACCTCCACACTCCACCCAACCTCCCCACTTCACCCAAACTCGGCACTCCATCCAACCTCCGCACTCCACCCAACCTCCGCACTCCACCCAACTTCCGCACTCCACCCAACATCCGCACTCCACCCAACCTCCCCACTCCAACCAACCTCCCCACTCCACCCAGCCTCCCCACTCCACCCAACCTCCCCACTCCACCCAACCTCCCCACTTCACCCAACCTCCCCACTCCACCCAACCTCCCCACTTCACCCAAACTCGGCACTCCATCTAACTTCCGCACTCCACCCAACCTCCCCACTCCACCCAAACTCCCCACTCCACCCAACCTCCCCACTTCACCCAACCTCCCCATTCCACTATACCTCCCCACTTATCCCAACCTCCCCATTCCACCCAACCTCCCCACTTCACCCAAACTCGGCACTCCATCCAACTTCCGCACTCCACCCAACCTCCGCACTCCACCCGACCTCCCCACTTCACCAAACCTCCCCACTCCACCCAACCTCCCCAAATCACCCAACCTCCCCTCTCCACCCAACATCCCCACTCCACCCAACCTCCCCACTCCACCCAACCTCCACACTCCACCCAACCTCCCCACTTCACCCAACCTTCCCACTTCACCCAACCTCCCCACTTCACCGAAACTCCCCACTCCACCCAACCTCCGCACTCCACCCAACGTTCGCACTCAACCCAACCTCCCCACTTCACCCAACCTCCCCACTCCACCCAACCTCCCCACTTCACCAACGTCCCCACTCCACCCAACCTCCTCACTCCACCCAACCTCCCCACTTCACCCTACCTCCCCACTTCACCCAACCTCCCAACTCCACCCAACCTCCCCACTTCACCCAACCTCCGCACTCCATCCAACCTCCGCACTCCACCCAACCTCCGCACTCCAACCAACTTCCGCACACCACCCAACCTCCGCACTCCACCCAACTTCCGCACTCTACCCAACTTCCGCACTCCACCCAACCTCCGCACTCCACCCAAACTCCGCACTCCACCAAACTTCCGCACTCCACGCAACCTCCCCACTCCAACCAACCTCCCCACTCCAACCAACCTCCCCACTCCACCCAACCTCCCCACTCCACCCAACCTCCCCACGCCACCCAACCTCCCCACTTCACCCAACCTCCCCATTCCACTATACCTCCCCACTTCACCCAACCTCCCCACTCCACCCAACCTCCCCACTTCACCCAAACTCGGCACTCCATCCAACCTCCGCACTCCACCCAACCTCCGCACTCCACCCAACTTCCGCACTCCACCCAACTTCCGCACTCCACCCAACTTCCGCACTCCACCCAACCTCCGCATTCCACCCAAACTCCGCACTCCACCAAACTTCCGCACACCACACAACCTCCCCACTCCAACCAACCTCCCCACTCCACCCAGCCTCCCCACTCCACCCAACCTCCCCACTCCACCCAACCTCCCCACTTCACCCAACCTCCCCATTCCACTATACCTCCCCACTTCACCCAACCTCCCCACTCCACCCAACCTCCCCACTTCACCCAAACTCGGCACTCCATCCAACTTCCGCACTCCACCCAACCTCCCCACTCCACCCAACCTCCCCACTCCACCCAACCTCCCCACTTCACCCAACCTCCCCATTGCACTATACCTCCCCACTCCACCCAACCTCCCCACTTCACCCAAACTCGGCACTCCATCCAACTTCCGCACTCCACCCAACCTCCGCACTCCACCCAACCTCCCCACTTCACCCAACCTCCCCATTTCACCAAACCTCCCCACTCCACCCAACCTCCCCAAATCACCCAACCTCCCCTCTCCACCCAACATCCCCACACCACCCAACCTCCCCACTCCACCCAACCTTCCCACTTCACCCAACGTCCCCACTCCACCCAACCTCCTCACTCCACCCAACCTCCCCACTTCACCCTGCTTCCCCACTTCACCCAACCTCCCCACTCCACCCAACCTCCGCACTGCACCCAACCTTCGCTCTCAACCTAACCTCCCCACTTCACCCAACCTCCCAACTCCACCCAACCTCCCTACTTCACCCAACCTCCGCACTCCATCCAACCCCCGCACTCCACCCAACCTCCGCACTCCAACCAACTTCCGCACACCACCCAACCTCCGCACTCCACCCAACTTCCGCACTCCACCCAACCTCCGCACTCCACCCAACCTCCGCACTCCACCCAAACTCCGCACTCCACCAAACTTCCGCACTCCACGCAACCTCCCCACTCCAACCAACCTCCCCACTCCACACAACCTCCCCATTCCACTATTCCTCCCCACTTCACCCAACCTCCACACTCCACCCAACCTCCCCACTTCACCCAAACTCGGCACTCCATCCAACCTCCGCACTCCACCCAACCTCCGCACTCCACCCAACTTCCGCACTCCACCCAACATCCGCACTCCACCCAACCTCCCCACTCCAACCAACCTCCCCACTCCACCCAGCCTCCCCACTCCACCCAACCTCCCCACTCCAACCAACCTCCCCACTTCACCCAACCTCCCCACTCCACCCAACCTCCCCACTTCACCCAAACTCGGCACTCCATCCAACTTCCGCACTCCACCCAACCTCCCCACTCCACCCAAACTCCCCACTCCACCCAACCTCCCCACTTCACCCAACCTCCCCATTCCACTATACCTCCCCACTTATCCCAACCTCCCCATTCCACCCAACCTCCCCACTTCACCCAAACTCGGCACTCCATCCAACTTCCGCACTCCACCCAACCTCCGCACTCCACCCGACCTCCCCACTTCACCCAACCTCCCCACTTCACCAAACCTCCCCACTCCACCCAACCTCCCCAAATCACCCAACCTCCCCTCTCCACCCAACATCCCCACTCCACCCAACCTCCCCACTCCACCCAACCTCCACACTCCACCCAACCTCCCCACTTCACCCAACCTTCCCACTTCACCCAACCTCCCCACTTCACCGAAACTCCCCACTCCACCCAACCTCCGCACTCCACCCAACGTTCGCACTCAACCCAACCTCCCCACTTCACCCAACCTCCCCACTCCACCCAACCTCCCCACTTCACCAACGTCCCCACTCCTCCCAACCTCCTCACTCCACCCAACCTCCCCACTTCACCCTACCTCCCCACTTCACCCAACCTCCCCACTCCACCCAACCTCCGCACTGCACCCAACCTTCGCTCTCAACCTAACCTCCCCACTTCACCCAACCTCCCCACTCCACCCAACCTCCCCACTTCACCAACGTCCCCACTCCACCCAACCTCCTCACTCCACCCAACCTCCCCACTTCACCCTACCTCCCCACTTCACCCTACCTCCCCACTTCACCCAACCTCCCAACTCCACCCAACCTCCGCACTCCAACCAACTTCCGCACACCACCCAACCTCCGCACTCCACCCAACTTCCGCACTCTACCCAACTTCCGCACTCCACCCAACCTCCCCACTTCACCCAAACTCGGCACTCCATCCAACTTCCGCACTCCACCCAACCTCCGCACTCCACCCAACCTCCCCACTTCACCCAACCTCCCCACTTCACCAAACCTCCCCACTCCACCCAACCTCCCCAAATCACCCAACCTCCCCTCTCCACCCAACATCCCCACTCCACCCAACCTCCCCAATCCACCCAACCTCCCCACCCCAACCAACCTCCCCACTTAACTTAACCTTCCCACTTCACCCAACCTCCCCACTTCACCGAAACTCCCCACTCCATCCAACCTCCGCACTCCACCCAACGTGCGCACTCAACCCAACCTCCCCACTTCACCCAACCTCCCCACTCCACCCAACCTCCCCACTTCACCCATCCTCCCCACTCCACCCAACCTCCTCACTCCACCCAACCTCCCCACTTCACCCTACCTCCCCACTTCACCCAACCTCCCCACTCCACCCAACCTCCCCACTTCACCCAACCTCCCCACTCCACCCAACCTCCTCACTCCACCCAACCTCCCCACTTCACCCTACCTCACCCAACCTCCCCACTCCACCCAACCTTCGCTCTCAACCTAACCTCCCCACTTCACCCAACCTCCCAACTCCACCCAACCTCCCCACTTCACCCAACCTCCGCACTCCATCCAACCTCCGCACTCCACCCAACCTCCGCACTCCACCCAACTTCCGCACTCCACCCAACCTCCGCACTCCACCCAAACTCCGCACTCCACCAAACTTCCGCATTCCACGCAACCTCCCCACTCCAACCAACCTCCCCACTCCACCCAACCTCCCCACTCCACCCAACCTCCCCACGCCACCCAACCTCCCCACTTCACCCAACCTCCTCATTCCACTATACCTCCCCACTTCACCCAACCTCCCCACTCCACCCAACCTCCCCACTTCACCCAAACTCGGCACTCCATCCAACCTCCGCACTCCACCCAACCTCCCCACTTCACCTAAACTCGGCACTCCATCTAACTTCCGCACTCCACCCAACCTCCCCACTCCACCCAAACTCCCCACTCCACCCAACCTCCCCACTTCACCCAACCTCCCCATTCCACTATACCTCCCCACTTATCCCAACCTCCCCATTCCACCCAACCTCCCCACTTCACCCAAACTCGGCACTCCATCCAACTTCCGCACTCCACCCAACCTCCGCACTCCACCCGACCTCCCCACTTCACCAAACCTCCCCACTCCACCCAACCTCCCCAAATCACCCAACCTCCCCTCTCCACCCAACATCCCCACTCCACCCAACCTCCCCACTCCACCCAACCTCCACACTCCACCCAACCTCCCCACTTCACCCAACCTTCCCACTTCACCCAACCTCCCCACTTCACCGAAACTCCCCACTCCACCCAACCTCCGCACTCCACCCAACGTTCGCACTCAACCCAACCTCCCCACTTCACCCAACCTCCCCACTCCACCCAACCTCCCCACTTCACCAACGTCCCCACTCCACCCAACCTCCTCACTCCACCCAACCTCCCCACTTCACCCTACCTCCCCACTTCACCCAACCTCCCAACTCCACCCAACCTCCCCACTTCACCCAACCTCCGCACTCCATCCAACCTCCGCACTCCACCCAACCTCCGCACTCCAACCAACTTCCGCACACCACCCAACCTCCGCACTCCACCCAACTTCCGCACTCTACCCAACTTCCGCACTCCACCCAACCTCCGCACTCCACCCAAACTCCGCACTCCACCAAACTTCCGCACTCCACGCAACCTCCCCACTCCAACCAACCTCCCCACTCCAACCAACCTCCCCACTCCACCCAACCTCCCCACTCCACCCAACCTCCCCACGCCACCCAACCTCCCCACTTCACCCAACCTCCCCATTCCACTATACCTCCCCACTTCACCCAACCTCCCCACTCCACCCAACCTCCCCACTTCACCCAAACTCGGCACTCCATCCAACCTCCGCACTCCACCCAACCTCCGCACTCCACCCAACTTCCGCACTCCACCCAACTTCCGCACTCCACCCAACTTCCGCACTCCACCCAACCTCCGCATTCCACCCAAACTCCGCACTCCACCAAACTTCCGCACACCACACAACCTCCCCACTCCAACCAACCTCCCCACTCCACCCAGCCTCCCCACTCCACCCAACCTCCCCACTCCACCCAACCTCCCCACTTCACCCAACCTCCCCATTCCACTATACCTCCCCACTTCACCCAACCTCCCCACTCCACCCAACCTCCCCACTTCACCCAAACTCGGCACTCCATCCAACTTCCGCACTCCACCCAACCTCCCCACTCCACCCAACCTCCCCACTCCACCCAACCTCCCCACTTCACCCAACCTCCCCATTGCACTATACCTCCCCACTCCACCCAACCTCCCCACTTCACCCAAACTCGGCACTCCATCCAACTTCCGCACTCCACCCAACCTCCGCACTCCACCCAACCTCCCCACTTCACCCAACCTCCCCATTTCACCAAACCTCCCCACTCCACCCAACCTCCCCAAATCACCCAACCTCCCCTCTCCACCCAACATCCCCACACCACCCAACCTCCCCACTCCACCCAACCTTCCCACTTCACCCAACGTCCCCACTCCACCCAACCTCCTCACTCCACCCAACCTCCCCACTTCACCCTGCTTCCCCACTTCACCCAACCTCCCCACTCCACCCAACCTCCGCACTGCACCCAACCTTCGCTCTCAACCTAACCTCCCCACTTCACCCAACCTCCCAACTCCACCCAACCTCCCTACTTCACCCAACCTCCGCACTCCATCCAACCCCCGCACTCCACCCAACCTCCGCACTCCAACCAACTTCCGCACACCACCCAACCTCCGCACTCCACCCAACTTCCGCACTCCACCCAACCTCCGCACTCCACCCAACCTCCGCACTCCACCCAAACTCCGCACTCCACCAAACTTCCGCACTCCACGCAACCTCCCCACTCCAACCAACCTCCCCACTCCACACAACCTCCCCATTCCACTATTCCTCCCCACTTCACCCAACCTCCACACTCCACCCAACCTCCCCACTTCACCCAAACTCGGCACTCCATCCAACCTCCGCACTCCACCCAACCTCCGCACTCCACCCAACTTCCGCACTCCACCCAACATCCGCACTCCACCCAACCTCCCCACTCCAACCAACCTCCCCACTCCACCCAGCCTCCCCACTCCACCCAACCTCCCCACTCCAACCAACCTCCCCACTTCACCCAACCTCCCCACTCCACCCAACCTCCCCACTTCACCCAAACTCGGCACTCCATCCAACTTCCGCACTCCACCCAACCTCCCCACTCCACCCAAACTCCCCACTCCACCCAACCTCCCCACTTCACCCAACCTCCCCATTCCACTATACCTCCCCACTTATCCCAACCTCCCCATTCCACCCAACCTCCCCACTTCACCCAAACTCGGCACTCCATCCAACTTCCGCACTCCACCCAACCTCCGCACTCCACCCGACCTCCCCACTTCACCCAACCTCCCCACTTCACCAAACCTCCCCACTCCACCCAACCTCCCCAAATCACCCAACCTCCCCTCTCCACCCAACATCCCCACTCCACCCAACCTCCCCACTCCACCCAACCTCCACACTCCACCCAACCTCCCCACTTCACCCAACCTTCCCACTTCACCCAACCTCCCCACTTCACCGAAACTCCCCACTCCACCCAACCTCCGCACTCCACCCAACGTTCGCACTCAACCCAACCTCCCCACTTCACCCAACCTCCCCACTCCACCCAACCTCCCCACTTCACCAACGTCCCCACTCCACCCAACCTCCTCACTCCACCCAACCTCCCCACTTCACCCTACCTCCCCACTTCACCCAACCTCCCCACTCCACCCAACCTCCGCACTGCACCCAACCTTCGCTCTCAACCTAACCTCCCCACTTCACCCAACCTCCCAACTCCACCCAACCTCCGCACTCCAACCAACTTCCGCACACCACCCAACCTCCGCACTCCACCCAACTTCCGCACTCTACCCAACTTCCGCACTCCACCCAACCTCCCCACTTCACCCAAACTCGGCACTCCATCCAACTTCCGCACTCCACCCAACCTCCGCACTCCACCCAACCTCCCCACTTCACCCAACCTCCCCACTTCACCAAACCTCCCCACTCCACCCAACCTCCCCAAATCACCCAACCTCCCCTCTCCACCCAACATCCCCACTCCACCCAACCTCCCCAATCCACCCAACCTCCCCACCCCAACCAACCTCCCCACTTAACTTAACCTTCCCACTTCACCCAACCTCCCCACTTCACCGAACCTCCCCACTCCATCCAACCTCCGCACTCCACCCAACGTGCGCACTCAACCCAACCTCCCCACTTCACCCAACCTCCCCACTCCACCCAACCTCCCCACTTCACCCATCCTCCCCACTCCACCCAACCTCCTCACTCCACCCAACCTCCCCACTTCACCCTACCTCCCCACTTCACCCAACCTCCCCACTCCACCCAACCTCCCCACTTCACCCAACCTCCCCACTCCACCCAACCTCCTCACTCCACCCAACCTCCCCACTTCACCCTACCTCACCCAACCTCCCCACTCCACCCAACCTTCGCTCTCAACCTAACCTCCCCACTTCACCCAACCTCCCAACTCCACCCAACCTCCCCACTTCACCCAACCTCCGCACTCCATCCAACCTCCGCACTCCACCCAACCTCCGCACTCCACCCAACTTCCGCACTCCACCCAACCTCCGCACTCCACCCAAACTCCGCACTCCACCAAACTTCCGCATTCCACGCAACCTCCCCACTCCAACCAACCTCCCCACTCCACCCAACCTCCCCACTCCACCCAACCTCCCCACGCCACCCAACCTCCCCACTTCACCCAACCTCCTCATTCCACTATACCTCCCCACTTCACCCAACCTCCCCACTCCACCCAACCTCCCCACTTCACCCAAACTCGGCACTCCATCCAACCTCCGCACTCCAGCCAACCTCTGCACTCTAACCAACTTCCGCACTCCACCCAACCTCCGCACTCCACCCAACCTCCCCACTCCACCCAACCTCCCCACTCCACCCAACCTCCCCACTTCACCCAACCTTCCCACTTCACCCAACCTCCCCACTTCACCGAACCTCCCCACTTCACCAAACCTCCCCACTCCACCCAACCTCCCCAAATCACCCAACCTCCCCTCTCCACCCAACATCCCCACTCCACCCAACCTCCCCACTCCACCCAACCTCCACACTCCACCCAACCTCCCCACTTCACCCAACCTTCCCACTTCACCCAACCTCCCCACTTCACCGAAACTCCCCACTCCACCCAACCTCCGCACTCCACCCAACGTTCGCACTCAACCCAACCTCCCCACTTCACCCAACCTCCCCACTCCACCCAACCTCCCCACTTCACCAACGTCCCCACTCCACCCAACCTCCTCACTCCACCCAACCTCCCCACTTCACCCTACCTCCCCACTTCACCCAACCTCCCCACTCCACCCAACCTCCGCACTGCACCCAACCTTCGCTCTCAACCTAACCTCCCCACTTCACCCAACCTCCCAACTCCACCCAACCTCCGCACTCCAACCAACTTCCGCACACCACCCAACCTCCGCACTCCACCCAACTTCCGCACTCTACCCAACTTCCGCACTCCACCCAACCTCCCCACTTCACCCAAACTCGGCACTCCATCCAACTTCCGCACTCCACCCAACCTCCGCACTCCACCCAACCTCCCCACTTCACCCAACCTCCCCACTTCACCAAACCTCCCCACTCCACCCAACCTCCCCAAATCACCCAACCTCCCCTCTCCACCCAACATCCCCACTCCACCCAACCTCCCCAATCCACCCAACCTCCCCACCCCAACCAACCTCCCCACTTCACTTAACCTTCCCACTTCACCCAACCTCCCCACTTCACCGAACCTCCCCACTCCATCCAACCTCCGCACTCCACCCAACGTGCGCACTCAACCCAACCTCCCCACTTCACCCAACCTCCCCACTCCACCCAACCTCCCCACTTCACCCATCCTCCCCACTCCACCCAACCTCCTCACTCCACCCAACCTCCCCACTTCACCCTACCTCCCCACTTCACCCAACCTCCCCACTCCACCCAACCTCCCCACTTCACCCAACCTCCCCACTCCACCCAACCTCCTCACTCCACCCAACCTCCCCACTTCACCCTACCTCACCCAACCTCCCCACTCCACCCAACCTTCGCTCTCAACCTAACCTCCCCACTTCACCCAACCTCCCAACTCCACCCAACCTCCCCACTTCACCCAACCTCCGCACTCCATCCAACCTCCGCACTCCACCCAACCTCCGCACTCCACCCAACTTCCGCACTCCACCCAACCTCCGCACTCCACCCAAACTCCGCACTCCACCAAACTTCCGCATTCCACGCAACCTCCCCACTCCAACCAACCTCCCCACTCCACCCAACCTCCCCACTCCACCCAACCTCCCCACGCCACCCAACCTCCCCACTTCACCCAACCTCCTCATTCCACTATACCTCCCCACTTCACCCAACCTCCCCACTCCACCCAACCTCCCCACTTCACCCAAACTCGGCACTCCATCCAACCTCCGCACTCCAGCCAACCTCTGCACTCTAACCAACTTCCGCACTCCACCCAACCTCCGCACTCCACCCAACCTCCCCACTCCACCCAACCTCCCCACTCCACCCAACCTCCCCACTTCACCCAACCTTCCCACTTCACCCAACCTCCCCACTTCACCGAACCTCCCCACTCCACCCAACCTCCGCACTCCACCCAACGTTCGCACTCAACCCAACCTCCCCACTTCACCCAACCTCCCCACTCCACCCAACCTCCCCACTTCACCCAACGTCCCCACTCCACCCAACCTCCTCACTCCACCCAACCTCCCCACTTCACCCTGCTTCCCCACTTCACCCAACCTCCCCACTCCACCCAACCTCCGCACTGCACCCAACCTTCGCTCTCAACCTAACCTCCCCACTTCACCCAACCTCCCAACTCCACCCAACCTCCCTACTTCACCCAACCTCCGCACTCCATCCAACCCCCGCACTCCACCCAACCTCCGCACTCCAACCAACTTCCGCACACCACCCAACCTCCGCACTCCACCCAACTTCCGCACTCCACCCAACCTCCGCACTCCACCCAACCTCCGCACTCCACCCAAACTCCGCACTCCACCAAACTTCCGCACTCCACGCAACCTCCCCACTCCAACCAACCTCCCCACTCCACACAACCTCCCCATTCCACTATACCTCCCCACTTCACCCAACCTCCACACTCCACCCAACCTCCCCACTTCACCCAAACTCGGCACTCCATCCAACCTCCGCACTCCACCCAACCTCCGCACTCCACCCAACTTCCGCACTCCACCCAACATCCGCACTCCACCCAACCTCCCCACTCCAACCAACCTCCCCACTCCACCCAGCCTCCCCACTCCACCCAACCTCCCCACTCCACCCAACCTCCCCACTTCACCCAACCTCCCCACTCCACCCAACCTCCCCACTTCACCCAAACTCGGCACTCCATCTAACTTCCGCACTCCACCCAACCTCCCCACTCCACCCAAACTCCCCACTCCACCCAACCTCCCCACTTCACCCAACCTCCCCATTCCACTATACCTCCCCACTTATCCCAACCTCCCCATTCCACCCAACCTCCCCACTTCACCCAAACTCGGCACTCCATCCAACTTCCGCACTCCACCCAACCTCCGCACTCCACCCGACCTCCCCACTTCACCCAAACTCCCCACTTCACCAAACCTCCCCACTCCACCCAACCTCCCCAAATCACCCAACCTCCCCTCTCCACCCAACATCCCCACTCCACCCAACCTCCCCACTCCACCCAACCTCCACACTCCACCCAACCTCCCCACTTCACCCAACCTTCCCACTTCACCCAACCTCCCCACTTCACCGAAACTCCCCACTCCACCCAACCTCCGCACTCCACCCAACGTTCGCACTCAACCCAACCTCCCCACTTCACCCAACCTCCCCACTCCACCCAACCTCCCCACTTCACCAACGTCCCCACTCCACCCAACCTCCTCACTCCACCCAACCTCCCCACTTCACCCTACCTCCCCATTTCACCCAACCTCCCCACTCCACCCAACCTCCGCACTGCACCCAACCTTCGCTCTCAACCTAACCTCCCCACTTCACCCAACCTCCCCTCTCCACCCAACATCCCCACTCCCCCAACCTCCCCACTCCACCCAACCTCCACACTCCACCCAACCTCCCCACTTCACCCAACCTTCCCACTTCACCCAACCTCCCCACTTCACCGAAACTCCCCACTCCACCCAACCTCCGCACTCCACCCAACGTTCGCACTCAACCCAACCTCCCCACTTCACCCAACCTCCCCACTCCACCCAACCTCCCCACTTCACCAACGTCCCCACTCCACCCAACCTCCTCACTCCACCCAACCTCCCCACTTCACCCTACCTCCCCACTTCACCCAACCTCCCCACTCCACCCAACCTCCGCACTGCACCCAACCTTCGCTCTCAACCTAACCTCCCCACTTCACCCAACCTCCCAACTCCACCCAACCTCCCCACTTCACCCAACCTCCGCACTCCATCCAACCTCCGCACTCCACCCAACCTCCGCACTCCAACCAACTTCCGCACACCACCCAACCTCCGCACTCCACCCAACTTCCGCACTCTACCCAACTTCCGCACTCCACCCAACCTTCGCACTCCACCCAAACTCCGCACTCCACCAAACTTCCGCACTCCACGCAACCTCCCCACTCCAACCAACCTCCCCACTCCAACCAACCTCCCCACTCCACCCAACCTCCCCACTCCACCCAACCTCCCCACGCCACCCAACCTCCCCACTTCACCCAACCTCCCCATTCCATTATACCTCCCCACTTCACCCAACCTCCCCACTCCACCCAACCTCCCCACTTCACCCAAACTCGGCACTCCATCCAACCTCCGCACTCCACCCAACCTCCGCACTCCACCCAACTTCCGCACTCCACCCAACTTCCGCACTCCACCCAACTTCCGCACTCCACCCAACCTCCGCATTCCACCCAAACTCCGCACTCCACCAAACTTCCGCACACCACGCAACCTCCCCACTCCAACCAACCTCCCCACTCCACCCAGCCTCCCCACTCCACCCAACCTCCCCACTCCACCCAACCTCCCCACTTCACCCAACCTCCCCATTCCACTATACCTCCCCACTTCACCCAACCTCCCCACTCCACCCAACCTCCCCACTTCACCCAAACTCGGCACTCCATCCAACTTCCGCACTCCACCCAACCTCCCCACTCCACCCAACCTCCCCACTCCACCCAACCTCCCCACTTCACCCAACCTCCCCATTGCACTATACCTCCCCACTCCACCCAACCTCCCCACTTCACCCAAACTCGGCACTCCATCCAACTTCCGCACTCCACCCAACCTCCCCATTTCACCAAACCTCCCCACTTCACCCAACCTCCCCATTTCACCAAACCTCCCCACTCCACCCAACCTCCCCAAATCACCCAACCTCCCCTCTCCACCCAACATCCCCACACCACCCAACCTCCCCACTCCACCCAACCTTCCCACTTCACCCAACGTCCCCACTCCACCCAACCTCCTCACTCCACCCAACCTCCCCACTTCACCCTGCTTCCCCACTTCACCCAACCTCCCCACTCCACCCAACCTCCGCACTGCACCCAACCTTCGCTCTCAACCTAACCTCCCCACTTCACCCAACCTCCCAACTCCACCCAACCTCCCTACTTCACCCAACCTCCGCACTCCATCCAACCCCCGCACTCCACCCAACCTCCGCACTCCAACCAACTTCCGCACACCACCCAACCTCCGCACTCCACCCAACTTCCGCACTCCACCCAACCTCCGCACTCCACCCAACCTCCGCACTCCACCCAAACTCCGCACTCCACCAAACTTCCGCACTCCACGCAACCTCCCCACTCCAACCAACCTCCCCACTCCACACAACCTCCCCATTCCACTATTCCTCCCCACTTCACCCAACCTCCACACTCCACCCAACCTCCCCACTTCACCCAAACTCGGCACTCCATCCAACCTCCGCACTCCACCCAACCTCCGCACTCCACCCAACTTCCGCACTCCACCCAACATCCGCACTCCACCCAACCTCCCCACTCCAACCAACCTCCCCACTCCACCCAGCCTCCCCACTCCACCCAACCTCCCCACTCCACCCAACCTCCCCACTTCACCCAACCTCCCCACTCCACCCAACCTCCCCACTTCACCCAAACTCGGCACTCCATCCAACTTCCGCACTCCACCCAACCTCCCCACTCCACCCAAACTCCCCACTCCACCCAACCTCCCCACTTCACCCAACCTCCCCATTCCACTATACCTCCCCACTTATCCCAACCTCCCCATTCCACCCAACCTCCCCACTTCACCCAAACTCGGCACTCCATCCAACTTCCGCACTCCACCCAACCTCCGCACTCCACCCGACCTCCCCACTTCACCCAACCTCCCCACTTCACCAAACCTCCCCACTCCACCCAACCTCCCCAAATCACCCAACCTCCCCTCTCCACCCAACATCCCCACTCCACCCAACCTCCCCACTCCACCCAACCTCCACACTCCACCCAACCTCCCCACTTCACCCAACCTTCCCACTTCACCCAACCTCCCCACTTCACCGAAACTCCCCACTCCACCCAACCTCCGCACTCCACCCAACGTTCGCACTCAACCCAACCTCCCCACTTCACCCAACCTCCCCACTCCACCCAACCTCCCCACTTCACCAACGTCCCCACTCCACCCAACCTCCTCACTCCACCCAACCTCCCCACTTCACCCTACCTCCCCACTTCACCCAACCTCCCCACTCCACCCAGCCTCCCCACTCCACCCAACCTCCCCACTCCACCCAACCTCCCCACTTCACCCAACCTCCCCATTCCACTATACCTCCCCACTTCACCCAACCTCCCCACTCCACCCAACCTCCCCACTTCACCCAAACTCGGCACTCCATCCAACTTCCGCACTCCACCCAACCTCCCCACTCCACCCAACCTCCCCACTCCACCCAACCTCCCCACTTCACCCAACCTCCCCATTGCACTATACCTCCCCACTCCACCCAACCTCCCCACTTCACCCAAACTCGGCACTCCATCCAACTTCCGCACTCCACCCAACCTCCGCACTCCACCCAACCTCCCCACTTCACCCAACCTCCCCATTTCACCAAACCTCCCCACTCCACCCAACCTCCCCAAATCACCCAACCTCCCCTCTCCACCCAACATCCCCACACCACCCAACCTCCCCACTCCACCCAACCTTCCCACTTCACCCAACGTCCCCACTCCACCCAACCTCCTCACTCCACCCAACCTCCCCACTTCACCCTGCTTCCCCACTTCACCCAACCTCCCCACTCCACCCAACCTCCGCACTGCACCCAACCTTCGCTCTCAACCTAACCTCCCCACTTCACCCAACCTCCCAACTCCACCCAACCTCCCTACTTCACCCAACCTCCGCACTCCATCCAACCCCCGCACTCCACCCAACCTCCGCACTCCAACCAACTTCCGCACACCACCCAACCTCCGCACTCCACCCAACTTCCGCACTCCACCCAACCTCCGCACTCCACCCAACCTCCGCACTCCACCCAAACTCCGCACTCCACCAAACTTCCGCACTCCACGCAACCTCCCCACTCCAACCAACCTCCCCACTCCACACAACCTCCCCATTCCACTATTCCTCCCCACTTCACCCAACCTCCACACTCCACCCAACCTCCCCACTTCACCCAAACTCGGCACTCCATCCAACCTCCGCACTCCACCCAACCTCCGCACTCCACCCAACTTCCGCACTCCACCCAACATCCGCACTCCACCCAACCTCCCCACTCCAACCAACCTCCCCACTCCACCCAGCCTCCCCACTCCACCCAACCTCCCCACTCCACCCAACCTCCCCACTTCACCCAACCTCCCCACTCCACCCAACCTCCCCACTTCACCCAAACTCGGCACTCCATCCAACTTCCGCACTCCACCCAACCTCCCCACTCCACCCAAACTCCCCACTCCACCCAACCTCCCCACTTCACCCAACCTCCCCATTCCACTATACCTCCCCACTTATCCCAACCTCCCCATTCCACCCAACCTCCCCACTTCACCCAAACTCAGCACTCCATCCAACTTCCGCACTCCACCCAACCTCCGCACTCCACCCGACCTCCCCACTTCACCCAACCTCCCCACTTCACCAAACCTCCCCACTCCACCCAACCTCCCCAAATCACCCAACCTCCCCTCTCCACCCAACATCCCCACTCCACCCAACCTCCCCACTCCACCCAACCTCCACACTCCACCCAACCTCCCCACTTCACCCAACCTTCCCACTTCACCCAACCTCCCCACTTCACCGAAACTCCCCACTCCACCCAACCTCCGCACTCCACCCAACGTTCGCACTCAACCCAACCTCCCCACTTCACCCAACCTCCCCACTCCACCCAACCTCCCCACTTCACCAACGTCCCCACTCCACCCAACCTCCTCACTCCACCCAACCTCCCCACTTCACCCTACCTCCCCACTTCACCCAACCTCCCCACTCCACCCAGCCTCCCCACTCCACCCAACCTCCCCACTTCACCCAACCTTCCCACTTCACCCAACCTCCCCACTTCACCGAACCTCCCCACTCCACCCAACCTCCGCACTCCACCCAACGTTCGCACTCAACCCAACCTCCCCACTTCACCCAACCTCCCCACTCCACCCAACCTCCCCACTTCACCCAACGTCCCCACTCCACCCAACCTCCTCACTCCACCCAACCTCCCCACTTCACCCTGCTTCCCCACTTCACCCAACCTCCCCACTCCACCCAACCTCCGCACTGCACCTAACCTTCGCTCTCAACCTAACCTCCCCACTTCACCCAACCTCCCAACTCCACCCAACCTCCCTACTTCACCCAACCTCCGCACTCCATCCAACCCCCGCACTCCACCCAACCTCCGCACTCCAACCAACTTCCGCACACCACCCAACCTCCGCACTCCACCCAACTTCCGCACTCCACCCAACCTCCGCACTCCACCCAACCTCCGCACTCCACCCAAACTCCGCACTCCACCAAACTTCCGCACTCCACGCAACCTCCCCACTCCAACCAACCTCCCCACTCCACACAACCTCCCCATTCCACTATACCTCCCCACTTCACCCAACCTCCACACTCCACCCAACCTCCCCACTTCACCCAAACTCGGCACTCCATCCAACCTCCGCACTCCACCCAACCTCCGCACTCCACCCAACTTCCGCACTCCACCCAACATCCGCACTCCACCCAACCTCCCCACTCCAACCAACCTCCCCACTCCACCCAGCCTCCCCACTCCACCCAACCTCCCCACTCCACCCAACCTCCCCACTTCACCCAACCTCCCCACTCCACCCAACCTCCCCACTTCACCCAAACTCGGCACTCCATCCAACCTCCGCACTCCACCCAACCTCCGCACTCCACCCAACTTCCCCACTCCACCCAACCTCCTCACTCCACCCAACCTCCCCACTTCACCCTACCTCCCCACTTCACCCAACCTCCCCACTCCACCCAACCTCCGCACTGCACCCAACCTTCGCTCTCAACCTAACCTCCCCACTTCACCCAACCTCCCCACTCCACCCAACCTCCCCACTTCACCCAACCTCCGCACTCCATCCAACCTCCGCACTCCACCCAACCTCCGCACTCCAACTAACTTCCGCACACCACCCAACCTCCGCACTCCACCCAACTTCCGCACTCCACCCAACTTCCGCACTCCACCCAACCTCCGCACTCCACCCAAACTCCGCACTCCACCAAACTTCCGCACTCCACGCAACCTCCCCACTCCAACCAACCTCCCCACTTCACCCAAACTCGGCACTCCATCCAACCTCCGCACTCCACCCAACCTCCGCACTCCACCCAACTTCCGCACTCCACCCAACATCCGCACTCCACCCAACCTCCCCACTCCAACCAACCTCCCCACTCCACCCAGCCTCCCCACTCCACCCAACCTCCCCACTCCACGCAACCTCCCCACTCCAACCAACCTCCCCACTCCACCCAACCTCCCCACTCCACCCAACCTCCCCACGCCACCCAACCTCCCCACTTCACCCAACCTCCTCATTCCACTATACCTCCCCACTTCACCCAACCTCCCCACTCCACCCAACCTCCCCACTTCACCCAAACTCGGCACTCCATCCAACCTCCGCACTCCAGCCAACCTCTGCACTCTAACCAACTTCCGCACTCCACCCAACCTCCGCACTCCACCCAACCTCCCCACTCCACCCAACCTCCCCACTCCACCCAACCTCCCCACTTCACCCAACCTTCCCACTTCACCCAACCTCCCCACTTCACCGAACCTCCCCACTCCACCCAACCTCCGCACTCCACCCAACGTTCGCACTCAACCCAACCTCCCCACTTCACCCAACCTCCCCACTCCACCCAACCTCCCCACTTCACCCAACGTCCCCACTCCACCCAACCTCCTCACTCCACCCAACCTCCCCACTTCACCCTGCTTCCCCACTTCACCCAACCTCCCCACTCCACCCAACCTCCGCACTGCACCCAACCTTCGCTCTCAACCTAACCTCCCCACTTCACCCAACCTCCCAACTCCACCCAACCTCCGCACTCCAACCAACTTCCGCACACCACCCAACCTCCGCACTCCACCCAACTTCTGCACTCTACCCAACTTCCGCACTCCACCCAACCTCCCCACTTCACCCAAACTCGGCACTCCATCCAACTTCCGCACTCCACCCAACCTCCGCACTCCACTCAACCTCCCCACTTCACCCAACCTCCCCACTTCACCAAACCTCCCCACTCCACCCAACCTCCCCAAATCACCCAACCTCCCCTCTCCACCCAACATCCCCACTCCACCCAACCTCCCCAATCCACCCAACCTCCCCACCCCAACCAACCTCCCCACTTCACTTAACCTTCCCACTTCACCCAACCTCCCCACTTCACCGAACCTCCCCACTCCATCCAACCTCCGCACTCCACCCAACGTGCGCACTCAACCCAACCTCCCCACTTCACCCAACCTCCCCACTCCACCCAACCTCCCCACTTCACCCATCCTCCCCACTCCACCCAACCTCCTCACTCCACCCAACCTCCCCACTTCACCCTACCTCCCCACTTCACCCAACCTCCCCACTCCACCCAACCTCCCCACTTCACCCAACCTCCCCACTCCACCCAACCTCCTCACTCCACCCAACCTCCCCACTTCACCCTACCTCACCCAACCTCCCCACTCCACCCAACCTTCGCTCTCAACCCAACCTCCGCACTCCACCCAACTTCCGCACTCCACCCAACCTCCGCACTCCACCCAAACTCCGCACTCCACCAAACTTCCGCACTCCACGCAACCTCCCCACTCCAACCAACCTCCCCACTCCACCCAACCTCCCCACTCCACCCAACCTCCCCACGCCACCCAACCTCCCCACTTCACCCAACCTCCTCATTCCACTATACCTCCCCACTTCACCCAACCTCCCCACTCCACCCAACCTCCCCACTTCACCCAAACTCGGCACTCCATCCAACCTCCGCACTCCAGCCAACCTCTGCACTCTAACCAACTTCCGCACTCCACCCAACCTCCGCACTCCACCCAACCTCCCCACTCCACCCAACCTCCCCACTCCACCCAACCTCCCCACTTCACCCAACCTTCCCACTTCACCCAACCTCCCCACTTCACCGAACCTCCCCACTCCACCCAACCTCCGCACTCCACCCAACGTTCGCACTCAACCCAACCTCCCCACTTCACCCAACCTCCCCACTCCACCCAACCTCCCAACTTCACCCAACGTCCCCACTCCACCCAACCTCCTCACTCCACCCAACCTCCCCACTTCACCCTGCTTCCCCACTTCACCCAACCTCCCCACTCCACCCAACCTCCGCACTGCACCCAACCTTCGCTCTCAACCTAACCTCCCCACTTCACCCAACCTCCCAACTCCACCCAACCTCCCTACTTCACCCAACCTCCGCACTCCATCCAACCCCCGCACTCCACCCAACCTCCGCACTCCAACCAACTTCCGCACACCACCCAACCTCCGCACTCCACCCAACTTCCGCACTCCACCCAACCTCCGCACTCCACCCAACCTCCGCACTCCACCCAAACTCCGCACTCCACCAAACTTCCGCACTCCACGCAACCTCCCCACTCCAACCAACCTCCCCACTCCACACAACCTCCCCATTCCACTATACCTCCCCACTTCACCCAACCTCCACACTCCACCCAACCTCCCCACTTCACCCAAACTCGGCACTCCATCCAACCTCCGCACTCCACCCAACCTCCGCACTCCACCCAACTTCCGCACTCCACCCAACATCCGCACTCCACCCAACCTCCCCACTCCAACCAACCTCCCCACTCCACCCAACCTCCCCACTTCACCCAACCTCCCCACTCCACCCAACCTCCCCACTTCACCCAAACTCGGCACTCCATCTAACTTCCGCTCTCAACCTTCGCTCTCAACCTAACCTCCCCACTTCACCCAACCTCCCAACTCCACCCAACCTCCCTACTTCACCCAACCTCCGCACTCCATCCAACCCCCGCACTCCACCCAACCTCCGCACTCCAACCAACTTCCGCACACCACCCAACCTCCGCACTCCACCCAACTTCCGCACTCCACCCAACCTCCGCACTCCACCCAACCTCCGCACTCCACCCAAACTCCGCACTCCACCAAACTTCCGCACTCCACGCAACCTCCCCACTCCAACCAACCTCCCCACTCCACACAACCTCCCCATTCCACTATACCTCCCCACTTCACCCAACCTCCACACTCCACCCAACCTCCCCACTTCACCCAAACTCGGCACTCCATCCAACCTCCGCACTCCACCCAACCTCCGCACTCCACCCAACTTCCGCACTCCACCCAACATCCGCACTCCACCCAACCTCCCCACTCCAACCAACCTCCCCACTCCACCCAGCCTCCCCACTCCACCCAACCTCCCCACTCCACCCAACCTCCCCACTTCACCCAACCTCCCCACTCCACCCAACCTCCCCACTTCACCCAAACTCGGCACTCCATCTAACTTCCGCACTCCACCCAACCTCCCCACTCCACCCAAACTCCCCACTCCACCCAACCTCCCCACTTCACCCAACCTCCCCATTCCACTATACCTCCCCACTTATCCCAACCTCCCCATTCCACCCAACCTCCCCACTTCACCCAAACTCGGCACTCCATCCAACTTCCGCACTCCACCCAACCTCCGCACTACACCCGACCTCCCCACTTCACCCAACCTCCCCACTTCACCAAACCTCCCCACTCCACCCAACCTCCCCAAATCACCCAACCTCCCCTCTCCACCCAACATCCCCACTCCACCCAACCTCCCCACTCCACCCAACCTCCACACTCCACCCAACCTCCCCACTTCACCCAACCTTCCCACTTCACCCAACCTCCCCACTTCACCGAAACTCCCCACTCCACCCAACCTCCGCACTCCACCCAACGTTCGCACTCAACCCAACCTCCCCACTTCACCCAACCTCCCCACTCCACCCAACCTCCCCACTTCACCAACGTCCCCACTCCACCCAACCTCCTCACTCCACCCAACCTCCCCACTTCACCCTACCTCCCCATTTCACCCAACCTCCCCACTCCACCCAACCTCCGCACTGCACCCAACCTTCGCTCTCAACCTAACCTCCCCACTTCACCCAACCTCCCAACTCCACCCAACCTCCCCACTTCACCCAACCTCCGCACTCCATCCAACCTCCGCACTCCACCCAACCTCCGCACTCCAACCAACTTCCGCACACCACCCAACCTCCGCACTCCACCCAACTTCCGCACTCCACCCAACCTCCGCACTCCACCCAACCTCCCCACTCCACCCAACCTCCCCACTCCACCCAACCTCCCCACTTCACCCAACCTTCCCACTTCACCCAACCTCCCCACTTCACCGAACCTCCCCACTCCACCCAACCTCCGCACTCCACCCAACGTTCGCACTCAACCCAACCTCCCCACTTCACCCAACCTCCCCACTCCACCCAACCTCCCCACTTCACCCAACGTCCCCACTCCACCCAACCTCCTCACTCCACCCAACCTCCCCACTTCACCCTGCTTCCCCACTTCACCCAACCTCCCCACTCCACCCAACCTCCGCACTGCACCCAACCTTCGCTCTCAACCTAACCTCCCCACTTCACCCAACCTCCCAACTCCACCCAACCTCCCTACTTCACCCAACCTCCCAACTCCACCCAACCTCCCTACTTCACCCAACCTCCGCACTCCATCCAACCCCCGCACTCCACCCAACCTCCGCACTCCAACCAACTTCCGCACACCACCCAACCTCCGCACTCCACCCAACTTCCGCACTCCACCCAACCTCCGCACTCCACCCAACCTCCGCACTCCACCCAAACTCCGCACTCCACCAAACTTCCGCACTCCACGCAACCTCCCCACTCCAACCAACCTCCCCACTCCACACAACCTCCCCATTCCACTATACCTCCCCACTTCACCCAACCTCCACACTCCACCCAACCTCCCCACTTCACCCAAACTCGGCACTCCATCCAACCTCCGCACTCCACCCAACCTCCGCACTCCACCCAACTTCCGCACTCCACCCAACATCCGCACTCCACCCAACCTCCCCACTCCAACCAACCTCCCCACTCCACCCAGCCTCCCCACTCCACCCAACCTCCCCACTCCACCCAACCTCCCCACTTCACCCAACCTCCCCACTCCACCCAACCTCCCCACTTCACCCAAACTCGGCACTCCATCCAACCTCCGCACTCCACCCAACCTCCGCACTCCACCCAACTTCCCCACTCCACCCAACCTCCTCACTCCACCCAACCTCCCCACTTCACCCTACCTCCCCACTTCACCCAACCTCCCCACTCCACCCAACCTCCGCACTGCACCCAACCTTCGCTCTCAACCTAACCTCCCCACTTCACCCAACCTCCCCACTCCACCCAACCTCCCCACTTCACCCAACCTCCGCACTCCATCCAACCTCCGCACTCCACCCAACCTCCGCACTCCAACTAACTTCCGCACACCACCCAACCTCCGCACTCCACCCAACTTCCGCACTCCACCCAACTTCCGCACTCCACCCAACCTCCGCACTCCACCCAAACTCCGCACTCCACCAAACTTCCACACTCCACGCAACCTCCCCACTCGAACCAACCTCCCCACTTCACCCAAACTCGGCACTCCATCCAACCTCCGCACTCCACCCAACCTCCGCACTCCACCCAACTTCCGCACTCCACCCAACATCCGCACTCCACCCAACCTCCCCACTCCAACCAACCTCCCCACTCCACCCAGCCTCCCCACTCCACCCAACCTCCCCACTCCACGCAACCTCCCCACTCCAACCAACCTCCCCACTCCACCCAACCTCCCCACTCCACCCAACCTCCCCACGCCACCCAACCTCCCCACTTCACCCAACCTCCTCATTCCACTATACCTCCCCACTTCACCCAACCTCCCCACTCCACCCAACCTCCCCACTTCACCCAAACTCGGCACTCCATCCAACCTCCGCACTCCAGCCAACCTCTGCACTCTAACCAACTTCCGCACTCCACCCAACCTCCGCACTCCACCCAACCTCCCCACTCCACCCAACCTCCCCACTCCACCCAACCTCCCCACTTCACCCAACCTTCCCACTTCACCCAACCTCCCCACTTCACCGAACCTCCCCACTCCACCCAACCTCCGCACTCCACCCAACGTTCGCACTCAACCCAACCTCCCCACTTCACCCAACCTCCCCACTCCACCCAACCTCCCCACTTCACCCAACGTCCCCACTCCACCCAACCTCCTCACTCCACCCAACCTCCCCACTTCACCCTGCTTCCCCACTTCACCCAACCTCCCCACTCCACCCAACCTCCGCACTGCACCCAACCTTCGCTCTCAACCTAACCTCCCCACTTCACCCAACCTCCCAACTCCACCCAACCTCCCTACTTCACCCAACCTCCGCACTCCATCCAACCCCCGCACTCCACCCAACCTCCGCACTCCAACCAACTTCCGCACACCACCCAACCTCCGCACTCCACCCAACTTCCGCACTCCACCCAACCTCCGCACTCCACCCAACCTCCGCACTCCACCCAAACTCCGCACTCCACCAAACTTCCGCACTCCACGCAACCTCCCCACTCCAACCAACCTCCCCACTCCACACAACCTCCCCATTCCACTATACCTCCCCACTTCACCCAACCTCCACACTCCACCCAACCTCCCCACTTCACCCAAACTCGGCACTCCATCCAACCTCCGCACTCCACCCAACCTCCGCACTCCACCCAACTTCCGCACTCCACCCAACATCCGCACTCCACCCAACCTCCCCACTCCAACCAACCTCCCCACTCCACCCAGCCTCCCCACTCCACCCAACCTCCCCACTCCACCCAACCTCCCCACTTCACCCAACCTCCCCACTCCACCCAACCTCCCCACTTCACCCAAACTCGGCACTCCATCTAACTTCCGCACTCCACCCAACCTCCCCACTCCACCCAAACTCCCCACTCCACCCAACCTCCCCACTTCACCCAACCTCCCCATTCCACTATACCTCCCCACTTATCCCAACCTCCCCATTCCACCCAACCTCCCCACTTCACCCAAACTCGGCACTCCATCCAACTTCCGCACTCCACCCAACCTCCGCACTCCACCCGACCTCCCCACTTCACCCAACCTCCCCACTTCACCAAACCTCCCCACTCCACCCAACCTCCCCAAATCACCCAACCTCCCCTCTCCACCCAACATCCCCACTCCACCCAACCTCCCCACTCCACCCAACCTCCACACTCCACCCAACCTCCCCACTTCACCCAACCTTCCCACTTCACCCAACCTCCCCACTTCACCGAAACTCCCCACTCCACCCAACCTCCGCACTCCACCCAACGTTCGCACTCAACCCAACCTCCCCACTTCACCCAACCTCCCCACTCCACCCAACCTCCCCACTTCACCAACGTCCCCACTCCACCCAACCTCCTCACTCCACCCAACCTCCCCACTTCACCCTACCTCCCCATTTCACCCAACCTCCCCACTCCACCCAACCTCCGCACTGCACCCAACCTTCGCTCTCAACCTAACCTCCCCACTTCACCCAACCTCCCAACTCCACCCAACCTCCCCACTTCACCCAACCTCCGCACTCCATCCAACCTCCGCACTCCACCCAACCTCCGCACTCCAACCAACTTCCGCACACCACCCAACCTCCGCACTCCACCCAACTTCCGCACTCCACCCAACCTCCGCACTCCACCCAACCTCCCCACTCCACCCAACCTCCCCACTCCACCCAACCTCCCCACTTCACCCAACCTTCCCACTTCACCCAACCTCCCCACTTCACCCAACCTCCCCACTCCACCCAACCTCCGCACTCCACCCAACGTTCGCACTCAACCCAACATTCCCACTTCTCCCAACCTCCCCACTCCACCCAACCTCCCCACTTCACCCAACGTCCCCACTCCACCCAACCTCCTCACTCCACCCAACCTCCCCACTTCACCCTGCTTCCCCACTTCACCCAACCTCCCCACTCCACCCAACCTCCGCACTGCACCCAACCTTCGCTCTCAACCTAACCTCCCCACTTCACCCAACCTCCCAACTCCACCCAACCTCCCTACTTCACCCAACCTCCGCACTCCATCCAACCCCCGCACTCCACCCAACCTCCGCACTCCAACCAACTTCCGCACACCACCCAACCTCCGCACTCCACCCAACTTCCGCACTCCACCCAACCTCCGCACTCCACCCAACCTCCGCACTCCACCCAAACTCCGCACTCCACCAAACTTCCGCACTCCACGCAACCTCCCCACTCCAACCAACCTCCCCACTCCACACAACCTCCCCATTCCACTATACCTCCCCACTTCACCCAACCTCCACACTCCACCCAACCTCCCCACTTCACCCAAACTCGGCACTCCATCCAACCTCCGCACTCCACCCAACCTCCGCACTCCACCCAACTTCCGCACTCCACCCAACATCCGCACTCCACCCAACCTCCCCACTCCAACCAACCTCCCCACTCCACCCAGCCTCCCCACTCCACCCAACCTCCCCACTCCACCCAACCTCCCCACTTCACCCAACCTCCCCACTCCACCCAACCTCCCCACTTCACCCAAACTCGGCACTCCATCCAACCTCCGCACTCCACCCAACCTCCGCACTCCACCCAACTTCCCCACTTCACCCAACCTCCCCACTCCACCCAACCTCCCCACTTCACCCAAACTCGGCACTCCATCTAACTTCCGCACTCCACCCAACCTCCCCACTCCACCCAAACTCCCCACTCCACCCAACCTCCCCACTTCACCCAACCTCCCCATTCCACTATACCTCCCCACTTATCCCAACCTCCCCATTCCACCCAACCTCCCCACTTCACCCAAACTCGGCACTCCATCCAACTTCCGCACTCCACCCAACCTCCGCACTCCACCCGACCTCCCCACTTCACCCAACCTCCCCACTTCACCAAACCTCCCCACTCCACCCAACCTCCCCAAATCACCCAACCTCCCCTCTCCACCCAACATCCCCACTCCACCCAACCTCCCCACTCCACCCAACCTCCACACTCCACCCAACCTCCCCACTTCACCCAACCTTCCCACTTCACCCAACCTCCCCACTTCACCGAAACTCCCCACTCCACCCAACCTCCGCACTCCACCCAACGTTCGCACTCAACCCAACCTCCCCACTTCACCCAACCTCCCCACTCCACCCAACCTCCCCACTTCACCAACGTCCCCACTCCACCCAACCTCCTCACTCCACCCAACCTCCCCACTTCACCCTACCTCCCCATTTCACCCAACCTCCCCACTCCACCCAACCTCCGCACTGCACCCAACCTTCGCTCTCAACCTAACCTCCCCACTTCACCCAACCTCCCAACTCCACCCAACCTCCCCACTTCACCCAACCTCCGCACTCCATCCAACCTCCGCACTCCACCCAACCTCCGCACTCCAACCAACTTCCGCACACCACCCAACCTCCGCACTCCACCCAACTTCCGCACTCCACCCAACCTCCGCACTCCACCCAACCTCCCCACTCCACCCAACCTCCCCACTCCACCCAACCTCCCCACTTCACCCAACCTTCCCACTTCACCCAACCTCCCCACTTCACCGAACCTCCCCACTCCACCCAACCTCCGCACTCCACCCAACGTTCGCACTCAACCCAACCTCCCCACTTCACCCAACCTCCCCACTCCACCCAACCTCCCCACTTCACCCAACGTCCCCACTCCACCCAACCTCCTCACTCCACCCAACCTCCCCACTTCACCCTGCTTCCCCACTTCACCCAACCTCCCCACTCCACCCAACCTCCGCACTGCACCTAACCTTCGCTCTCAACCTAACCTCCCCACTTCACCCAACCTCCCAACTCCACCCAACCTCCCTACTTCACCCAACCTCCGCACTCCATCCAACCCCCGCACTCCACCCAACCTCCGCACTCCAACCAACTTCCGCACACCACCCAACCTCCGCACTCCACCCAACTTCCGCACTCCACCCAACCTCCGCACTCCACCCAACCTCCGCACTCCACCCAAACTCCGCACTCCACCAAACTTCCGCACTCCACGCAACCTCCCCACTCCAACCAACCTCCCCACTCCACACAACCTCCCCATTCCACTATACCTCCCCACTTCACCCAACCTCCACACTCCACCCAACCTCCCCACTTCACCCAAACTCGGCACTCCATCCAACCTCCGCACTCCACCCAACCTCCGCACTCCACCCAACTTCCGCACTCCACCCAACATCCGCACTCCACCCAACCTCCCCACTCCAACCAACCTCCCCACTCCACCCAGCCTCCCCACTCCACCCAACCTCCCCACTCCACCCAACCTCCCCACTTCACCCAACCTCCCCACTCCACCCAACCTCCCCACTTCACCCAAACTCGGCACTCCATCCAACCTCCGCACTCCACCCAACTTCCCCACTCCACCCAACCTCCTCACTCCACCCAACCTCCCCACTTCACCCTACCTCCCCACTTCACCCAACCTCCCCACTCCACCCAACCTCCGCACTGCACCCAACCTTCGCTCTCAACCTAACCTCCCCACTTCACCCAACCTCCCCACTCCACCCAACCTCCCCACTTCACCCAACCTCCGCACTCCATCCAACCTCCGCACTCCACCCAACCTCCGCACTCCAACTAACTTCCGCACACCACCCAACCTCCGCACTCCACCCAACTTCCGCACTCCACCCAACTTCCGCACTCCACCCAACCTCCGCACTCCACCCAACCTCCGCACTCCACCCAACTTCCGCACTCCACCCAACATCCGCACTCCACCCAACCTCCCCACTCCACCCAACCTCCCCACTTCACCCAACCTCCTCATTCCACTATACCTCCCCACTTCACCCAACCTCCCCACTCCACCCAACCTCCCCACTTCACCCAAACTCGGCACTCCATCCAACCTCCGCACTCCAGCCAACCTCTGCACTCTAACCAACTTCCGCACTCCACCCAACCTCCGCACTCCACCCAACCTCCCCACTCCACCCAACCTCCCCACTCCACCCAACCTCCCCACTTCACCCAACCTTCCCACTTCACCCAACCTCCCCACTTCACCGAACCTCCCCACTCCACCCAACCTCCGCACTCCACCCAACGTTCGCACTCAACCCAACCTCCCCACTTCACCCAACCTCCCCACTCCACCCAACCTCCCCACTTCACCCAACGTCCCCACTCCACCCAACCTCCTCACTCCACCCAACCTCCCCACTTCACCCTGCTTCCCCACTTCACCCAACCTCCCCACTCCACCCAACCTCCGCACTGCACCCAACCTTCGCTCTCAACCTAACCTCCCCACTTCACCCAACCTCCCAACTCCACCCAACCTCCGCACTCCAACCAACTTCCGCACACCACCCAACCTCCGCACTCCACCCAACTTCTGCACTCTACCCAACTTCCGCACTCCACCCAACCTCCCCACTTCACCCAAACTCGGCACTCCATCCAACTTCCGCACTCCACCCAACCTCCGCACTCCACTCAACCTCCCCACTTCACCCAACCTCCCCACTTCACCAAACCTCCCCACTCCACCCAACCTCCCCAAATCACCCAACCTCCCCTCTCCACCCAACATCCCCACTCCACCCAACCTCCCCAATCCACCCAACCTCCCCACCCCAACCAACCTCCCCACTTCACTTAACCTTCCCACTTCACCCAACCTCCCCACTTCACCGAACCTCCCCACTCCATCCAACCTCCGCACTCCACCCAACGTGCGCACTCAACCCAACCTCCCCACTTCACCCAACCTCCCCACTCCACCCAACCTCCCCACTTCACCCATCCTCCCCACTCCACCCAACCTCCTCACTCCACCCAACCTCCCCACTTCACCCTACCTCCCCACTTCACCCAACCTCCCCACTCCACCCAACCTCCCCACTTCACCCAACCTCCCCACTCCACCCAACCTCCTCACTCCACCCAACCTCCCCACTTCACCCTACCTCACCCAACCTCCCCACTCCACCCAACCTTCGCTCTCAACCTAACCTTTCCACTTCACCCAACCTCCCAACTCCACCCAACCTCCCCACTTCACCCAACCTCCGCACTCCATCCAACCTCCGCACTCCACCCAACCTCCGCACTCCACCCAACTTCCGCACTCCACCCAACCTCCGCACTCCACCCAAACTCCGCACTCCACCAAACTTCCGCACTCCACGCAACCTCCCCACTCCAACCAACCTCCCCACTCCACCCAACCTCCCCACTCCACCCAACCTCCCCACGCCACCCAACCTCCCCACTTCACCCAACCTCCTCATTCCACTATACCTCCCCACTTCACCCAACCTCCCCACTCCACCCAACCTCCCCACTTCACCCAAACTCGGCACTCCATCCAACCTCCGCACTCCAGCCAACCTCTGCACTCTAACCAACTTCCGCACTCCACCCAACCTCCGCACTCCACCCAACCTCCCCACTCCACCCAACCTCCCCACTCCACCCAACCTCCCCACTTCACCCAACCTTCCCACTTCACCCAACCTCCCCACTTCACCGAACCTCCCCACTCCACCCAACCTCCGCACTCCACCCAACGTTCGCACTCAACCCAACCTCCCCACTTCACCCAACCTCCCCACTCCACCCAACCTCCCAACTTCACCCAACGTCCCCACTCCACCCAACCTCCTCACTCCACCCAACCTCCCCACTTCACCCTGCTTCCCCACTTCACCCAACCTCCCCACTCCACCCAACCTCCGCACTGCACCCAACCTTCGCTCTCAACCTAACCTCCCCACTTCACCCAACCTCCCAACTCCACCCAACCTCCCTACTTCACCCAACCTCCGCACTCCATCCAACCCCCGCACTCCACCCAACCTCCGCACTCCAACCAACTTCCGCACACCACCCAACCTCCGCACTCCACCCAACTTCCGCACTCCACCCAACCTCCGCACTCCACCCAACCTCCGCACTCCACCCAAACTCCGCACTCCACCAAACTTCCGCACTCCACGCAACCTCCCCACTCCAACCAACCTCCCCACTCCACACAACCTCCCCATTCCACTATACCTCCCCACTTCACCCAACCTCCACACTCCACCCAACCTCCCCACTTCACCCAAACTCGGCACTCCATCCAACCTCCGCACTCCACCCAACCTCCGCACTCCACCCAACTTCCGCACTCCACCCAACATCCGCACTCCACCCAACCTCCCCACTCCAACCAACCTCCCCACTCCACCCAACCTCCCCACTTCACCCAACCTCCCCACTCCACCCAACCTCCCCACTTCACCCAAACTCGGCACTCCATCTAACTTCCGCTCTCAACCTTCGCTCTCAACCTAACCTCCCCACTTCACCCAACCTCCCAACTCCACCCAACCTCCCTACTTCACCCAACCTCCGCACTCCATCCAACCCCCGCACTCCACCCAACCTCCGCACTCCAACCAACTTCCGCACACCACCCAACCTCCGCACTCCACCCAACTTCCGCACTCCACCCAACCTCCGCACTCCACCCAACCTCCGCACTCCACCCAAACTCCGCACTCCACCAAACTTCCGCACTCCACGCAACCTCCCCACTCCAACCAACCTCCCCACTCCACACAACCTCCCCATTCCACTATACCTCCCCACTTCACCCAACCTCCACACTCCACCCAACCTCCCCACTTCACCCAAACTCGGCACTCCATCCAACCTCCGCACTCCACCCAACCTCCGCACTCCACCCAACTTCCGCACTCCACCCAACATCCGCACTCCACCCAACCTCCCCACTCCAACCAACCTCCCCACTCCACCCAGCCTCCCCACTCCACCCAACCTCCCCACTCCACCCAACCTCCCCACTTCACCCAACCTCCCCACTCCACCCAACCTCCCCACTTCACCCAAACTCGGCACTCCATCTAACTTCCGCACTCCACCCAACCTCCCCACTCCACCCAAACTCCCCACTCCACCCAACCTCCCCACTTCACCCAACCTCCCCATTCCACTATACCTCCCCACTTATCCCAACCTCCCCATTCCACCCAACCTCCCCACTTCACCCAAACTCGGCACTCCATCCAACTTCCGCACTCCACCCAACCTCCGCACTCCACCCGACCTCCCCACTTCACCCAACCTCCCCACTTCACCAAACCTCCCCACTCCACCCAACCTCCCCAAATCACCCAACCTCCCCTCTCCACCCAACATCCCCACTCCACCCAACCTCCCCACTCCACCCAACCTCCACACTCCACCCAACCTCCCCACTTCACCCAACCTTCCCACTTCACCCAACCTCCCCACTTCACCGAAACTCCCCACTCCACCCAACCTCCGCACTCCACCCAACGTTCGCACTCAACCCAACCTCCCCACTTCACCCAACCTCCCCACTCCACCCAACCTCCCCACTTCACCAACGTCCCCACTCCACCCAACCTCCTCACTCCACCCAACCTCCCCACTTCACCCTACCTCCCCATTTCACCCAACCTCCCCACTCCACCCAACCTCCGCACTGCACCCAACCTTCGCTCTCAACCTAACCTCCCCACTTCACCCAACCTCCCAACTCCACCCAACCTCCCCACTTCACCCAACCTCCGCACTCCATCCAACCTCCGCACTCCACCCAACCTCCGCACTCCAACCAACTTCCGCACACCACCCAACCTCCGCACTCCACCCAACTTCCGCACTCCACCCAACCTCCGCACTCCACCCAACCTCCCCACTCCACCCAACCTCCCCACTCCACCCAACCTCCCCACTTCACCCAACCTTCCCACTTCACCCAACCTCCCCACTTCACCGAACCTCCCCACTCCACCCAACCTCCGCACTCCACCCAACGTTCGCACTCAACCCAACCTCCCCACTTCACCCAACCTCCCCACTCCACCCAACCTCCCCACTTCACCCAACGTCCCCACTCCACCCAACCTCCTCACTCCACCCAACCTCCCCACTTCACCCTGCTTCCCCACTTCACCCAACCTCCCCACTCCACCCAACCTCCGCACTGCACCCAACCTTCGCTCTCAACCTAACCTCCCCACTTCACCCAACCTCCCAACTCCACCCAACCTCCCTACTTCACCCAACCTCCGCACTCCATCCAACCCCCGCACTCCACCCAACCTCCGCACTCCAACCAACTTCCGCACACCACCCAACCTCCGCACTCCACCCAACTTCCGCACTCCACCCAACCTCCGCACTCCACCCAACCTCCGCACTCCACCCAAACTCCGCACTCCACCAAACTTCCGCACTCCACGCAACCTCCCCACTCCAACCAACCTCCCCACTCCACACAACCTCCCCATTCCACTATACCTCCCCACTTCACCCAACCTCCACACTCCACCCAACCTCCCCACTTCACCCAAACTCGGCACTCCATCCAACCTCCGCACTCCACCCAACCTCCGCACTCCACCCAACTTCCGCACTCCACCCAACATCCGCACTCCACCCAACCTCCCCACTCCAACCAACCTCCCCACTCCACCCAGCCTCCCCACTCCACCCAACCTCCCCACTCCACCCAACCTCCCCACTTCACCCAACCTCCCCACTCCACCCAACCTCCCCACTTCACCCAAACTCGGCACTCCATCCAACCTCCGCACTCCACCCAACCTCCGCACTCCACCCAACTTCCCCACTCCACCCAACCTCCTCACTCCACCCAACCTCCCCACTTCACCCTACCTCCCCACTTCACCCAACCTCCCCACTCCACCCAACCTCCGCACTGCACCCAACCTTCGCTCTCAACCTAACCTCCCCACTTCACCCAACCTCCCCACTCCACCCAACCTCCCCACTTCACCCAACCTCCGCACTCCATCCAACCTCCGCACTCCACCCAACCTCCGCACTCCAACTAACTTCCGCACACCACCCAACCTCCGCACTCCACCCAACTTCCGCACTCCACCCAACTTCCGCACTCCACCCAACCTCCGCACTCCACCCAAACTCCGCACTCCACCAAACTTCCACACTCCACGCAACCTCCCCACTCCAACCAACCTCCCCACTTCACCCAAACTCGGCACTCCATCCAACCTCCGCACTCCACCCAACCTCCGCACTCCACCCAACTTCCGCACTCCACCCAACATCCGCACTCCACCCAACCTCCCCACTCCAACCAACCTCCCCACTCCACCCAGCCTCCCCACTCCACCCAACCTCCCCACTCCACGCAACCTCCCCACTCCAACCAACCTCCCCACTCCACCCAACCTCCCCACTCCACCCAACCTCCCCACGCCACCCAACCTCCCCACTTCACCCAACCTCCTCATTCCACTATACCTCCCCACTTCACCCAACCTCCCCACTCCACCCAACCTCCCCACTTCACCCAAACTCGGCACTCCATCCAACCTCCGCACTCCAGCCAACCTCTGCACTCTAACCAACTTCCGCACTCCACCCAACCTCCGCACTCCACCCAACCTCCCCACTCCACCCAACCTCCCCACTCCACCCAACCTCCCCACTTCACCCAACCTTCCCACTTCACCCAACCTCCCCACTTCACCCAACCTCCCCACTCCACCCAACCTCCGCACTCCACCCAACGTTCGCACTCAACCCAACCTCCCCACTTCACCCAACCTCCCCACTCCACCCAACCTCCCCACTTCACCCAACGTCCCCACTCCACCCAACCTCCTCACTCCACCCAACCTCCCCACTTCACCCTGCTTCCCCACTTCACCCAACCTCCCCACTCCACCCAACCTCCGCACTGCACCCAACCTTCGCTCTCAACCTAACCTCCCCACTTCACCCAACCTCCCAACTCCACCCAACCTCCCTACTTCACCCAACCTCCGCACTCCATCCAACCCCCGCACTCCACCCAACCTCCGCACTCCAACCAACTTCCGCACACCACCCAACCTCCGCACTCCACCCAACTTCCGCACTCCACCCAACCTCCGCACTCCACCCAACCTCCGCACTCCACCCAAACTCCGCACTCCACCAAACTTCCGCACTCCACGCAACCTCCCCACTCCAACCAACCTCCCCACTCCACACAACCTCCCCATTCCACTATACCTCCCCACTTCACCCAACCTCCACACTCCACCCAACCTCCCCACTTCACCCAAACTCGGCACTCCATCCAACCTCCGCACTCCACCCAACCTCCGCACTCCACCCAACTTCCGCACTCCACCCAACATCCGCACTCCACCCAACCTCCCCACTCCAACCAACCTCCCCACTCCACCCAGCCTCCCCACTCCACCCAACCTCCCCACTCCACCCAACCTCCCCACTTCACCCAACCTCCCCACTCCACCCAACCTCCCCACTTCACCCAAACTCGGCACTCCATCTAACTTCCGCACTCCACCCAACCTCCCCACTCCACCCAAACTCCCCACTCCACCCAACCTCCCCACTTCACCCAACCTCCCCATTCCACTATACCTCCCCACTTATCCCAACCTCCCCATTCCACCCAACCTCCCCACTTCACCCAAACTCGGCACTCCATCCAACTTCCGCACTCCACCCAACCTCCGCACTCCACCCGACCTCCCCACTTCACCCAACCTCCCCACTTCACCAAACCTCCCCACTCCACACAACCTCCCCAAATCACCCAACCTCCCCTCTCCACCCAACATCCCCACTCCACCCAACCTCCCCACTCCACCCAACCTCCACACTCCACCCAACCTCCCCACTTCACCCAACCTTCCCACTTCACCCAACCTCCCCACTTCACCGAAACTCCCCACTCCACCCAACCTCCGCACTCCACCCAACGTTCGCACTCAACCCAACCTCCCCACTTCACCCAACCTCCCCACTCCACCCAACCTCCCCACTTCACCAACGTCCCCACTCCACCCAACCTCCTCACTCCACCCAACCTCCCCACTTCACCCTACCTCCCCATTTCACCCAACCTCCCCACTCCACCCAACCTCCGCACTGCACCCAACCTTCGCTCTCAACCTAACCTCCCCACTTCACCCAACCTCCCAACTCCACCCAACCTCCCCACTTCACCCAACCTCCGCACTCCATCCAACCTCCGCACTCCACCCAACCTCCGCACTCCAACCAACTTCCGCACACCACCCAACCTCCGCACTCCACCCAACTTCCGCACTCCACCCAACCTCCGCACTCCACCCAACCTCCCCACTCCACCCAACCTCCCCACTCCACCCAACCTCCCCACTTCACCCAACCTTCCCACTTCACCCAACCTCCCCACTTCACCCAACCTCCCCACTCCACCCAACCTCCGCACTCCACCCAACGTTCGCACTCAACCCAACATTCCCACTTCTCCCAACCTCCCCACTCCACCCAACCTCCCCACTTCACCCAACGTCCCCACTCCACCCAACCTCCTCACTCCACCCAACCTCCCCACTTCACCCTGCTTCCCCACTTCACCCAACCTCCCCACTCCACCCAACCTCCGCACTGCACCCAACCTTCGCTCTCAACCTAACCTCCCCACTTCACCCAACCTCCCAACTCCACCCAACCTCCCTACTTCACCCAACCTCCGCACTCCATCCAACCCCCGCACTCCACCCAACCTCCGCACTCCAACCAACTTCCGCACACCACCCAACCTCCGCACTCCACCCAACTTCCGCACTCCACCCAACCTCCGCACTCCACCCAACCTCCGCACTCCACCCAAACTCCGCACTCCACCAAACTTCCGCACTCCACGCAACCTCCCCACTCCAACCAACCTCCCCACTCCACACAACCTCCCCATTCCACTATACCTCCCCACTTCACCCAACCTCCACACTCCACCCAACCTCCCCACTTCACCCAAACTCGGCACTCCATCCAACCTCCGCACTCCACCCAACCTCCGCACTCCACCCAACTTCCGCACTCCACCCAACATCCGCACTCCACCCAACCTCCCCACTCCAACCAACCTCCCCACTCCACCCAGCCTCCCCACTCCACCCAACCTCCCCACTCCACCCAACCTCCCCACTTCACCCAACCTCCCCACTCCACCCAACCTCCCCACTTCACCCAAACTCGGCACTCCATCCAACCTCCGCACTCCACCCAACCTCCGCACTCCACCCAACTTCCCCACTCCACCCAACCTCCTCACTCCACCCAACCTCCCCACTTCACCCTACCTCCCCACTTCACCCAACCTCCCCACTCCACCCAACCTCCGCACTGCACCCAACCTTCGCTCTCAACCTAACCTCCCCACTTCACCCAACCTCCCAACTCCACCCAACCTCCCCACTTCACCAAACCTCCGCACTCCATCCAACCTCCGCACTCCACCCAACCTCCGCACTCCAACTAACTTCCGCACACCACCCAACCTCCGCACTCCACCCAACTTCCGCACTCCACCCAACTTCCGCACTCCACCCAACCTCCGCACTCCACCCAAACTCCGCACTCCACCAAACTTCCGCACTCCACGCAACCTCCCCACTCCACCCAACCTCCCCACTCCACCCAACCTCCCCACGCCACCCAACCTCCCCACTTCACCCAACCTCCCCACTTCACCCAACCTCCCCACTCCACCCAACCTCCCCACTTCACCCAAACTCGGCACTCCATCCAACCTCCGCACTCCACCCAACCTCCGCACTCCACCCAACTTCCGCACTCCACCCAACTTCCGCACTCCACCCAACTTCCGCACTCCACCCAACTTCCGCACTCCACCCAACTTCCGAACTCCACCCAACCTCCGCATTCCACCCAAACTCCGCACTCCACCAAACTTCCGCACTCCACGCAACCTCCCCACTCCAACCAACCTCCCCACTCCACCCAGCCGCCCCACTCCACCCAACCTCCCCACTCCACCCAACCTCCCCACTTCACCCAACCTCCCCATTCCACTATACCTCCCCACTTCACCCAACCTCCCCACTCCACCCAACCTCCCCATTTCACCCAAACTCGGCACTCCATCCAACTTCCGCACTCCACCCAACCTCCGCACTCCACCCAACCTCCCCACTTCACCCAACCTCCCCACTTCACCAAACCTCCCCACTCCACCCAACCTCCCCAAATCACCCAACCTCCCCTCTCCACCCAACATCCCCACTCCACCCAACCTCCCCACTCCACCCAACCTCCACACTCCACCCAACCTCCCCACTTCACCCAACCTTCCCACTTCACCCAACCTCCCCACTTCACCGAAACTCCCCACTCCACCCAACCTCCGCACTCCACCCAACGTTCGCACTCAACCCAACCTCCCCACTTCACCCAACCTCCCCACTCCACCCAACCTCCCCACTTCACCAACGTCCCCACTCCACCCAACCTCCTCACTCCACCCAACCTCCCCACTTCATCCTACCTCCCCACTTCACCCAACCTCCCCACTCCACCCAACCTCCGCACTGCACCCAACCTTCGCTCTCAACCTAACCTCCCCACTTCACCCAACCTCCCAACTCCACCCAACCTCCCCACTTCACCCAACCTCCGCACTCCATCCAACCTCCGCACTCCACCCAACCTCCGCACTCCAACCAACTTCCGCACACCACCCAACCTCCGCACTCCACCCAACTTCCGCACTCTACCCAACTTCCGCACTCCACCCAACCTCCGCACTCCACCCAAACTCCGCACTCCACCAAACTTCCGCACTCCACGCAACCTCCCCACTCCAACCAACCTCCCCACTCCAACCAACCTCCCCACTCCACCCAACCTCCCCACTCCACCCAACCTCCCCACGCCACCCAACCTCCCCACTTCACCCAACCTCCCCATTCCACTATACCTCCCCACTTCACCCAACCTCCCCACTCCACCCAACCTCCCCACTTCACCCAAACTCGGCACTCCATCCAACCTCCGCACTCCACCCAACCTCCGCACTCCACCCAACTTCCGCACTCCACCCAACTTCCGCACTCCACCCAACTTCCGCACTCCACCCAACCTCCGCATTCCACCCAAACTCCGCACTCCACCAAACTTCCGCACACCACGCAACCTCCCCACTCCAACCAACCTCCCCACTCCACCCAGCCTCCCCACTCCACCCAACCTCCCCACTCCACCCAACCTCCCCACTTCACCCAACCTCCCCATTCCACTATACCTCCCCACTTCACCCAACCTCCCCACTCCACCCAACCTCCCCACTTCACCCAAACTCGGCACTCCATCCAACTTCCGCACTCCACCCAACCTCCCCACTCCACCCAACCTCCCCACTCCACCCAACCTCCCCACTTCACCCAACCTCCCCATTGCACTATACCTCCCCACTCCACCCAACCTCCCCACTTCACCCAAACTCGGCACTCCATCCAACTTCCGCACTCCACCCAACCTCCGCACTCCACCCAACCTCCCCACTTCACCCAACCTCCCCATTTCACCAAACCTCCCCACTCCACCCAACCTCCCCAAATCACCCAACCTCCCCTCTCCACCCAACATCCCCACACCACCCAACCTCCCCACTCCACCCAACCTTCCCACTTCACCCAACGTCCCCACTCCACCCAACCTCCTCACTCCACCCAACCTCCCCACTTCACCCTGCTTCCCCACTTCACCCAACCTCCCCACTCCACCCAACCTCCGCACTGCACCCAACCTTCGCTCTCAACCTAACCTCCCCACTTCACCCAACCTCCCAACTCCACCCAACCTCCCTACTTCACCCAACCTCCGCAATCCATCCAACCCCCGCACTCCATCCAACCTCCGCACTCCAACCAACTTCCGCACACCACCCAACCTCCGCACTCCACCCAACTTCCGCACTCCACCCAACCTCCGCACTCCACCCAACCTCCGCACTCCACCCAATCTCCGCACTCCACCAAACTTCCGCACTCCACGCAACCTCCCCACTCCAACCAACCTCCCCACTCCACACAACCTCCCCATTCCACTATTCCTCCCCACTTCACCCAACCTCCACACTCCACCCAACCTCCCCACTTCACCCAAACTCGGCACTCCATCCAACCTCCGCACTCCACCCAACCTCCGCACTCCACCCAACTTCCGCACTCCAACCAACATCCGCACTCCACCCAACCTCCCCACTCCAACCAACCTCCCCACTCCACCCAGCCTCCCCACTCCACCCAACCTCCCCACTCCACCCAACCTCCCCACTTCACCCAACCTCCCCACTCCACCCAACATCCCCACTTCACCCAAACTCGGCACTCCATCCAACTTCCGCACTCCACCCAACCTCCCCACTCCACCCAAACTCCCCACTCCACCCAACCTCCCCACTTCACCTAACCTCCCCATTCCACTATACCTCCCCACTTATCCCAACCTCCCCATTCCACCCAACCTCCCCACTACACCCAAACTCGGCACTCCATCCAACTTCCGCACTCCACCCAACCTCCACACTCCACCCGACCTCCCCACTTCACCCAACATCCCCACTTCACCAAACCTCCCCACTCCACCCAACCTCCCCAAATCACCCAACCTCCCCTCTCCACCCAACATCCCCACTCCACCCAACCTCCCCACTCCACCCAACCTCCACACTCCACCCAACCTCCCCACTTCACCCAACCTTCCCACTTCACCCAACCTCCCCACTTCACCGAAACTCCCCACTCCACCCAACCTCCGCACTCCACCCAACGTTCGCACTCAACCCAACCTCCCCACTTCACCCAACCTCCCCACTCCACCCAACCTCCCCACTTCACCAACGTCCCCACTCCACCCAACCTCCTCACTCCACCCAACCTCCCCACTTCACCCTACCTCCCCACTTCACCCAACCTCCCCACTCCACCCAACCTCCGCACTGCACCCAACCTTCGCTCTCAACCTAACCTCCCCACTTCACCCAACCTCCCAACTCCACCCAACCTCCTCACTCCAACCAACTTCCGCACACCACCCAACCTCCGCACTCCACCCAACTTCCGCACTCTACCCAACTTCCGCACTCCACCCAACCTCCGCACTCCACCCAAACTCCGCACTCCACCAAACTTCCGAACTCCACGCAACCTCCCCACTCCAACCAACCTCCCCACTCCAACCAACCTCCCCACTCCACCCAACCTCCCCACTCCACCCAACCTCCCCACGCCACCCAACCTCCCCACTTCACCCAACCTCCCCATTCCACTATACCTCCCCACTTCACCCAACCTCCCCACTCCACCCAACCTCCCCACTTCACCCAAACTCGGCACTCCATCCAACCTCCGCACTCCACCCAACCTCCGCACTCCACCCAACTTCCGCACTCCACCCAACTTCCGCACTCCACCCAACTTCCGCACTCCACCCAACCTCCGCATTCCACCCAAACTCCGCACTCCACCAAACTTCCGCACACCACGCAACCTCCCCACTCCAACCAACCTCCCCACTCCACCGAGCCTCCCCACTCCACCCAACCTCCCCACTCCACCCAACCTCCCCACTTCACCCAACCTCCCCATTCCACTATACCTCCCCACTTCACCCAACCTCCCCACTCCACCCAACCTCCCCACTTCACCCAAACTCGGCACTCCATCCAACTTCCGCACTCCACCCAACCTCCCCACTCCACCCAACCTCCCCACTCCACCCAACCTCCCCACTTCACCCAACCTCCCCATTGCACTATACCTCCCCACTTAACCCAACCTCCCCACTCCACCCAACCTCCCCACTTCACCCAAACTCGGCACTCCATCCAACTTCCGCACTCCACCCAACCTCCGCACTCCACCCAACCTCCCCACTTCACCCAACCTCCCCATTTCACCAAACCTCCCCACTCCACCCAACCTCCCCAAATCACCCAACCTCCCCTCTCCACCCAACATCCCCACACCACCCAACCTCCCCACTCCACCCAACCTTCCCACTTCACCCAACCTCCCCACTTCACCGAACCTCCCCACTCCACCCAACCTCCGCACTCCGCCCAACGTTCGCACTCAACCCAACCTCCTCACTTCACCCAACCTCCCCACTCCACCCAACCTCCCCACTTCACCCAACGTCCCCACTCCACCCAACCTCCTCACTCCACCCAACCTCCCCACTTCACCCTACCTCCCCACTTCACCCAACCTCTCCACTCCACCCAACCTCCGCACTCCACTCAACCTTCGCACTCAACCCAACCTCCCCACTTCACCCAACCTCCCAACTCCACCCAACCTCCCCACTTCACCCAACCTCCGCACTCCATCCAACCTCCGCACTGCACCCAATCTCCGCACTCCACCCAACCTCCCCACTTCACCCAACCTCCGCACTCCATCCAACCTCCGCACTCCACCCAACTTCCGCACTCCACCCAACTTCCGCACTCCACCCAACCTCCGCATTCCACCCAAACTCCGCACTCCACCAAACTTCCGCACTCCACCCAGCCTTCCCACTCCACCCAACCTCCCAACTCCACCCAACCTCCCCACTTCACCCAACCTCCGCACTCCATCCAACCCCCGCACTCCACCAAACCTCCGCACTCCAACCAACTTCCGCACACCACCCAACCTCCGCACTCCACCCAACTTCCGCACTCCACCCAACCTCCGCACTCCACCCAACCTCCGCACTCCACCCAAACTCCGCACTCCACCAAACTTCCGCACTCCACGCAACCTCCCCACTCCAACCAACCTCCCCACTCCACACAACCTCCCCATTCCACTATACCTCCCCACTTCACCCAACCTCCACACTCCACCCAACCTCCCCACTTCACCCAAACTCGGCACTCCATCCAACCTCCGCACTCCACCCAACCTCCGCACTCCACCCAACTTCCGCACTCCACCCAACATCCGCACTCCACCCAACCTCCCCACTCCAACCAACCTCCCCACTCCACCCAGCCTCCCCACTCCACCCAACCTCCCCACTCCACCCAACCTCCCCACTTCACCCAACCTCCCCACTCCACCCAACCTCCCCACTTCACCCAAACTCGGCACTCCATCTAACTTCCGCACTCCACCCAACCTCCCCACTCCACCCAAACTCCCCACTCCACCCAACCTCCCCACTTCACCCAACCTCCCCATTCCACTATACCTCCCCACTTATCCCAACCTCCCCATTCCACCCAACCTCCCCACTTCACCCAAACTCGGCACTCCATCCAACTTCCGCACTCCACCCAACCTCCGCACTCCACCCGACCTCCCCACTTCACCCAACCTCCCCACTTCACCAAACCTCCCCACTCCACCCAACCTCCCCAAATCACCCAACCTCCCCTCTCCACCCAACATCCCCACTCCACCCAACCTCCCCACTCCACCCAACCTCCACACTCCACCCAACCTCCCCACTTCACCCAACCTTCCCACTTCACCCAACCTCCCCACTTCACCGAAACTCCCCACTCCACCCAACCTCCGCACTCCACCAAACGTTCGCACTCAACCCAACCTCCCCACTTCACCCAACCTCCCCACTCCACCCAACCTCCCCACTTCACCAACGTCCCCACTCCACCCAACCTCCTCACTCCACCCAACCTCCCCACTTCACCCTACCTCCCCACTTCACCCAACCTCCCCACTCCACCCAACCTCCGCACTGCACCCAACCTTCGCTCTCAACCTAACCTCCCCACTTCACCCAACCTCCCAACTCCACCCAACCTCCCCACTTCACCCAACCTCCGCACTCCATCCAACCTCCGCACTCCACCCAACCTCCGCACTCCAACCAACTTCCGCACACCACCCAACCTCCGCACTCCACCCAACTTCCGCACTCTACCCAACTTCCGCACTCCACCCAACCTCCGCACTCCACCCAAACTCCGCACTCCACCAAACTTCCGCACTCCACGCAACCTCCCCACTCCAACCAACCTCCCCACTCCAACCAACCTCCCCACTCCACCCAACCTCCCCACTCCACCCAACCTCCCCACGCCACCCAACCTCCCCACTTCACCCAACCTCCCCATTCCACTATACCTCCCCACTTCACCCAACCTCCCCACTCCACCCAACCTCCCCACTTCACCCAAACTCGGCACTCCATCCAACCTCCGCACTCCACCCAACCTCCGCACTCCACCCAACTTCCGCACTCCACCCAACTTCCGCACTCCACCCAACTTCCGCACTCCACCCAACCTCCGCATTCCACCCAAACTCCGCACTCCACCAAACTTCCGCACACCACGCAACCTCCCCACTCCAACCAACCTCCCCACTCCACCCAGCCTCCCCACTCCACCCAACCTCCCCACTCCACCCAACCTCCCCACTTCACCCAACCTCCCCATTCCACTATACCTCCCCACTTCACCCAACCTCCCCACTCCACCCAACCTCCCCACTTCACCCAAACTCGGCACTCCATCCAACTTCCGCACTCCACCCAACCTCCCCACTCCACCCAACCTCCCCACTCCACCCAACCTCCCCACTTCACCCAACCTCCCCATTGCACTATACCTCCCCACTTAACCCAACCTCCCCACTCCACCCAACCTCCCCACTTCACCCAAACTCGGCACTCCATCCAACTTCCGCACTCCACCCAACCTCCGCACTCCACCCAACCTCCCCACTTCACCCAACCTCCCCATTTCACCAAACCTCCCCACTCCACCCAACCTCCCCAAATCACCCAACCTCCCCTCTCCACCCAACATCCCCACACCACCCAACCTCCCCACTCCACCCAACCTTCCCACTTCACCCAACGTCCCCACTCCACCCAACCTCCTCACTCCACCCAACCTCCCCACTTCACCCTGCTTCCCCACTTCACCCAACCTCCCCACTCCACCCAACCTCCGCACTGCACCCAACCTTCGCTCTCAACCTAACCTCCCCACTTCACCCAACCTCCCAACTCCACCCAACCTCCCTACTTCACCCAACCTCCGCACTCCATCCAACCCCCGCACTCCACCCAACCTCCGCACTCCAACCAACTTCCGCACACCACCCAACCTCCGCACTCCACCCAACTTCCGGACTCCACCCAACCTCCGCACTCCACCCAACCTCCGCACTCCACCCAAACTCCGCACTCCACCAAACTTCCGCACTCCACGCAACCTCCCCACTCCAACCAACCTCCCCACTCCACACAACCTCCCCATTCCACTATTCCTCCCCACTTCACCCAACCTCCACACTCCACCCAACCTCCCCACTTCACCCAAACTCGGCACTCCATCCAACCTCCGCACTCCACCCAACCTCCGCACTCCACCCAACTTCCGCACTCCACCCAACATCCGCACTCCACCCAACCTCCCCACTCCAACCAACCTCCCCACTCCACCCAGCCTCCCCACTCCACCCAACCTCCCCACTCCACCCAACCTCCCCACTTCACCCAACCTCACCACTCCACCCAACCTCCCCACTTCACCCAAACTCGGCACTCCATCCAACTTCCGCACTTCACCCAACCTCCCCACTCCACCCAAACTCCCCACTCCACCCAACCTCCCCACTTCACCCAACCTCCCCATTCCACTATACCTCCCCACTTATCCCAACCTCCCCATTCCACCCAACCTCCCCACTTCACCCAAACTCGGCACTCCATCCAACTTCCGCACTCCACCCAACCTCCGCACTCCACCCGACCTCCCCACTTCACCCAACCTCCCCACTTCACCAAACCTCCCCACTCCACCCAACCTCCCCAAATCACCCAACCTCCCCTCTCCACCCAACATCCCCACTCCACCCAACCTCCCCACTCCACCCAACCTCCACACTCCACCCAACCTCCCCACTTCACCCAACCTTCCCACTTCACCCAACCTCCCCACTTCACCGAAACTCCCCACTCCACCCAACCTCCGCACTCCACCCAACTTCCGGACTCCACCCAACCTCCGCACTCCACCCAACCTCCGCACTCCACCCAAACTCCGCACTCCACCAAACTTCCGCACTCCACGCAACCTCCCCACTCCAACCAACCTCCCCACTCCACACAACCTCCCCATTCCACTATTCCTCCCCACTTCACCCAACCTCCACACTCCACCCAACCTCCCCACTTCACCCAAACTAGGCACTCCATCCAACCTCCGCACTCCACCCAACCTCCGCACTCCACCCAACTTCCGCACTCCACCCAACATCCGCACTCCACCCAACCTCCCCACTCCAACCAACCTCCCCACTCCACCCAACCTCCCCACTTCACCCAACCTCACCACTCCACCCAACCTCCCCACTTCACCCAAACTCGGCACTCCATCCAACTTCCGCACTCCACCCAACCTCCCCACTCCACCCAAACTCCCCACTCCACCCAACCTCCCCACTTCACCCAACCTCCCCATTCCACTATACCTCCCCACTTATCCCAACCTCCCCATTCCACCCAACCTCCCCACTTCAACCAAACTCGGCACTCCATCCAACTTCCGCACTCCACCCAACCTCCGCACTCCACCCGACCTCCCCACTTCACCCAACCTCCCCACTTCACCAAACCTCCCCACTCCACCCAACCTCCCCAAATCACCCAACCTCCCCTCTCCACCCAACATCCCCACTCCACCCAACCTCCCCACTCCACCCAACCTCCACACTCCACCCAACCTCCCCACTTCACCCAACCTTCCCACTTCACCCAACCTCCCCACTTCACCGAAACTCCCCACTCCACCCAACCTCCGCACTCCACCCAACGTTCGCACTCAACCCAAGCTCCCCACTTCACCCAACCTCCCCACTCCACCCAACCTCCCCACTTCACCAACGTCCCCACTCCACCCAACCTCCTCACTCCACCCAACCTCCCCACTTCACCCTACCTCCCCACTTCACCCAACCTCCCCACTCCACCCAACCTCCGCACTGCACCCAACCTTCGCTCTCAACCTAACCTCCCCACTTCACCCAACCTCCCAACTCCACCCAACCTCCGCACTCCAACCAACTTCCGCACACCACCCAACCTCCGCACTCCACCCAACTTCCGCACTCTACCCAACTTCCGCACTCCACCCAACCTCCGCACTCCACCCAAACTCCGCACTCCACCAAACTTCCGCACTCCACGCAACCTCCCCACTCCAACCAACCTCCCCACTCCAACCAACCTCCCCACTCCACCCAACCTCCCCACTCCACCCAACCTTCCCACGCCACCCAACCTCCCCACTTCACCCAACCTCCCCATTCCACTATACCTCCCCACTTCACCCAACCTCCCCACTCCACCCAACCTCCCCACTTCACCCAAACTCGGCACTCCATCCAACCTCCGCACTCCACCCAACCTCCGCACTCCACCCAACTTCCGCACTCCACCCAACTTCCGCACTCCACCCAACTTCCGCACTCCACCCAACCTCCGCATTCCACCCAAACTCCGCACTCCACCAAACTTCCGCACACCACGCAACCTCCCCACTCCAACCAACCTCCCCACTCCACCCAGCCTCCCCACTCCACCCAACCTCCCCACTCCACCCTACCTCCCCACTTCACCCAACCTCCCCATTCCACTATACCTCCCCACTTCACCCAACCTCCCCACTCCACCCAACCTCCCCACTTCACCCAAACTCGGCACTCCATCCAACTTCCGCACTCCACCCAACCTCCCCACTCCACCCAACCTCCCCACTCCACCCAACCTCCCCACTTCACCCAAACTCCCCATTGCACTATACCTCCCCACTTAGCCCAACCTCCCCACTCCACCCAACCTCCCCACTTCACCCAAACTCGGCACTCCATCCAACTTCCGCACTCCACCCAACCTCCGCACTCCACCCAACCTCCCCACTTCACCCAACCTCCCCATTTCACCAAACCTCCCCACTCCACCCAACCTCCCCAAATCACGCAACCTCCCCTCTCCACCCAACATCCCCACACCACCCAACCTCCCCACTCCACCCAACCTTCCCACTTCACCCAACCTCCCCACTTCACCGAACTTCCCCACTCCACCCAACCTCCGCACTCCGCCCAACGTTCGCACTCAACCCAACCTCCTCACTTCACCCAACCTCCCCACTCCACCCAACCTCCCCACTTCACCCAACGTCCCCACTCCACCCAACCTCCTCACTCCACCCAACCTCCCCACTTCACCCTACCTCCCCACTTCACCCAACCTCTCCACTCCACCCAACCTCCGCACTCCACTCAACCTTCGCACTCAACCCAACCTCCCCACTTCACCCAACCTCCCAACTCCACCCAACCTCCCCACTTCACCCAACCTCCGCACTCCATCCAACCTCCGCACTGCACCCAATCTCCGCACTCCACCCAACCTCCCCACTTCACCCAACCTCCGCACTCCATCCAACCTCCGCACTCCACCCAACTTCCGCACTCCACCCAACTTCCGCACTCCACCCAACCTCCGCATTCCACCCAAACTCCGCACTCCACCAAACTTCCGCACTCCACCCAACCTCCCCACTCCACCCAACCTCCCCACTCCACCCAACCTCCCCACTTCACCCAACCTCCCCATTGCACTATACCTCCCCACTTAACCCAACCTCCCCACTCCACCCAACCTCCCCACTTCACCCAAACTCGGCACTCCATCCAACTTCCGCACTCCACCCAACCTCCGCACTCCACCCAACCTCCCCACTTCACCCAACCTCCCCATTTCACCAAACCTCCCCACTCCACCCAACCTCCCCAAATCACCCAACCTCCCCTCTCCACCCAACATCCCCACACCACCCAACCTCCCCACTCCACCCAACCTTCCCACTTCACCCAACGTCCCCACTCCACCCAACCTCCTCACTCCACCCAACCTCCCCACTTCACCCTGCTTCCCCACTTCACCCAACCTCCCCACTCCACCCAACCTCCGCACTGCACCCAACCTTCGCTCTCAACCTAACCTCCCCACTTCACCCAACCTCCCAACTCCACCCAACCTCCCTACTTCACCCAACCTCCGCACTCCATCCAACCCCCGCACTCCACCCAACCTCCGCACTCCAACCAACTTCCGCACACCACCCAACCTCCGCACTCCACCCAACTTCCGGACTCCACCCAACCTCCGCACTCCACCCAACCTCCGCACTCCACCCAAACTCCGCACTCCACCAAACTTCCGCACTCCACGCAACCTCCCCACTCCAACCAACCTCCCCACTCCACACAACCTCCCCATTCCACTATTCCTCCCCACTTCACCCAACCTCCACACTCCACCCAACCTCCCCACTTCACCCAAACTCGGCACTCCATCCAACCTCCGCACTCCACCCAACCTCCGCACTCCACCCAACTTCCGCACTCCACCCAACATCCGCACTCCACCCAACCTCCCCACTCCAACCAACCTCCCCACTCCACCCAGCCTCCCCACTCCACCCAACCTCCCCACTCCACCCAACCTCCCCACTTCACCCAACCTCACCACTCCACCCAACCTCCCCACTTCACCCAAACTCGGCACTCCATCCAACTTCCGCACTTCACCCAACCTCCCCACTCCACCCAAACTCCCCACTCCACCCAACCTCCCCACTTCACCCAACCTCCCCATTCCACTATACCTCCCCACTTATCCCAACCTCCCCATTCCACCCAACCTCCCCACTTCACCCAAACTCGGCACTCCATCCAACTTCCGCACTCCACCCAACCTCCGCACTCCACCCGACCTCCCCACTTCACCCAACCTCCCCACTTCACCAAACCTCCCCACTCCACCCAACCTCCCCAAATCACCCAACCTCCCCTCTCCACCCAACATCCCCACTCCACCCAACCTCCCCACTCCACCCAACCTCCACACTCCACCCAACCTCCCCACTTCACCCAACCTTCCCACTTCACCCAACCTCCCCACTTCACCGAAACTCCCCACTCCACCCAACCTCCGCACTCCACCCAACTTCCGGACTCCACCCAACCTCCGCACTCCACCCAACCTCCGCACTCCACCCAAACTCCGCACTCCACCAAACTTCCGCACTCCACGCAACCTCCCCACTCCAACCAACCTCCCCACTCCACACAACCTCCCCATTCCACTATTCCTCCCCACTTCACCCAACCTCCACACTCCACCCAACCTCCCCACTTCACCCAAACTAGGCACTCCATCCAACCTCCGCACTCCACCCAACCTCCGCACTCCACCCAACTTCCGCACTCCACCCAACATCCGCACTCCACCCAACCTCCCCACTCCAACCAACCTCCCCACTCCACCCAACCTCCCCACTTCACCCAACCTCACCACTCCACCCAACCTCCCCACTTCACCCAAACTCGGCACTCCATCCAACTTCCGCACTCCACCCAACCTCCCCACTCCACCCAAACTCCCCACTCCACCCAACCTCCCCACTTCACCCAACCTCCCCATTCCACTATACCTCCCCACTTATCCCAACCTCCCCATTCCACCCAACCTCCCCACTTCAACCAAACTCGGCACTCCATCCAACTTCCGCACTCCACCCAACCTCCGCACTCCACCCGACCTCCCCACTTCACCCAACCTCCCCACTTCACCAAACCTCCCCACTCCACCCAACCTCCCCAAATCACCCAACCTCCCCTCTCCACCCAACATCCCCACTCCACCCAACCTCCCCACTCCACCCAACCTCCACACTCCACCCAACCTCCCCACTTCACCCAACCTTCCCACTTCACCCAACCTCCCCACTTCACCGAAACTCCCCACTCCACCCAACCTCCGCACTCCACCCAACGTTCGCACTCAACCCAAGCTCCCCACTTCACCCAACCTCCCCACTCCACCCAACCTCCCCACTTCACCAACGTCCCCACTCCACCCAACCTCCTCACTCCACCCAACCTCCCCACTTCACCCTACCTCCCCACTTCACCCAACCTCCCCACTCCACCCAACCTCCGCACTGCACCCAACCTTCGCTCTCAACCTAACCTCCCCACTTCACCCAACCTCCCAACTCCACCCAACCTCCGCACTCCAACCAACTTCCGCACACCACCCAACCTCCGCACTCCACCCAACTTCCGCACTCTACCCAACTTCCGCACTCCACCCAACCTCCGCACTCCACCCAAACTCCGCACTCCACCAAACTTCCGCACTCCACGCAACCTCCCCACTCCAACCAACCTCCCCACTCCAACCAACCTCCCCACTCCACCCAACCTCCCCACTCCACCCAACCTTCCCACGCCACCCAACCTCCCCACTTCACCCAACCTCCCCATTCCACTATACCTCCCCACTTCACCCAACCTCCCCACTCCACCCAACCTCCCCACTTCACCCAAACTCGGCACTCCATCCAACCTCCGCACTCCACCCAACCTCCGCACTCCACCCAACTTCCGCACTCCACCCAACTTCCGCACTCCACCCAACTTCCGCACTCCACCCAACCTCCGCATTCCACCCAAACTCCGCACTCCACCAAACTTCCGCACACCACGCAACCTCCCCACTCCAACCAACCTCCCCACTCCACCCAGCCTCCCCACTCCACCCAACCTCCCCACTCCACCCTACCTCCCCACTTCACCCAACCTCCCCATTCCACTATACCTCCCCACTTCACCCAACCTCCCCACTCCACCCAACCTCCCCACTTCACCCAAACTCGGCACTCCATCCAACTTCCGCACTCCACCCAACCTCCCCACTCCACCCAACCTCCCCACTCCACCCAACCTCCCCACTTCACCCAAACTCCCCATTGCACTATACCTCCCCACTTAGCCCAACCTCCCCACTCCACCCAACCTCCCCACTTCACCCAAACTCGGCACTCCATCCAACTTCCGCACTCCACCCAACCTCCGCACTCCACCCAACCTCCCCACTTCACCCAACCTCCCCATTTCACCAAACCTCCCCACTCCACCCAACCTCCCCAAATCACGCAACCTCCCCTCTCCACCCAACATCCCCACACCACCCAACCTCCCCACTCCACCCAACCTTCCCACTTCACCCAACCTCCCCACTTCACCGAACTTCCCCACTCCACCCAACCTCCGCACTCCGCCCAACGTTCGCACTCAACCCAACCTCCTCACTTCACCCAACCTCCCCACTCCACCCAACCTCCCCACTTCACCCAACGTCCCCACTCCACCCAACCTCCTCACTCCACCCAACCTCCCCACTTCACCCTACCTCCCCACTTCACCCAACCTCTCCACTCCACCCAACCTCCGCACTCCACTCAACCTTCGCACTCAACCCAACCTCCCCACTTCACCCAACCTCCCAACTCCACCCAACCTCCCCACTTCACCCAACCTCCGCACTCCATCCAACCTCCGCACTGCACCCAATCTCCGCACTCCACCCAACCTCCCCACTTCACCCAACCTCCGCACTCCATCCAACCTCCGCACTCCACCCAACTTCCGCACTCCACCCAACTTCCGCACTCCACCCAACCTCCGCATTCCACCCAAACTCCGCACTCCACCAAACTTCCGCACTCCACCCAGCCTTCCCACTCCACCCAACCTCCCAACTCCACCCAACCTCCCCACTTCACCCAACCTCCGCACTCCATCCAACCTCCGCACTCCACCCAACCTCCGCACTCCAACTAACTTCCGCACACCACCCAACCTCCGCACTCCACCCAACTTCCGCACTCCACCCAACTTCCGCACTCCACCCAACCTCCGCACTCCACCCAAACTCCGCACTCCACCAAACTTCCGCACTCCACGCAACCTCCCCACTCCAACCAACCTCCCCACTCCACCCAACCTCCCCACTCCACCCAACCTCCCCACGCCACCCAACCTCCCCACTTCACCCAACCTCCCCACTTCACCCAACCTCCCCACTCCACCCAACCTCCCCACTTCACCCAAACTCGGCACTCCATCCAACCTCCGCACTCCACCCAACCTCCGCACTCCACCCAACTTCCGCACTCCACCCAACTTCCGCACTCCACCCAACTTCCGCACTCCACCCAACTTCCGCACTCCACCCAACCTCCGCATTCCACCCAAACTCCGCACTCAACCAAACTTCCGCACTCCACGCAACCTCCCCACTCCAACCAACCTCCCCACTCCACCCAGCCGCCCCACTCCACCCAACCTCCCCACTCCACCCAACCTCCCCACTTCACCCAACCTCCCCATTCCACTATACCTCCCCACTTCACCCAACCTCCCCATTCCACCCAACATCCCCACTTCACCCAAACTCGGCACTCCATCCAACTTCCGCACTCCACCCAACCTCCGCACTCCACCCAACCTCCCCACTTCACCAAACCTCCCCACTCCACCCAACCTCCCCAAATCACCCAACCTCCCCTCTCCACCCAACATCCCCACTCCACCCAACCTCCCCAATCCACCCAACCTCCCCACCCCAACCAACCTCCCCACTTCACTTAACCTTCCCACTTCACCCAACCTCCCCACTTCACCGAACCTCCCCACTCCATCCAACCTCCGCACTCCACCCAACGTGCGCACTCAACCCAACCTCCCCACTTCACCCAACCTCCCCACTCCACCCAACCTCCCCACTTCACCCATCCTCCCCACTCCACCCAACCTCCTCACTCCACCCAACCTCCCCACTTCACCCTACCTCCCCACTTCACCCAACCTCCCCACTCCACCCAACCTCCCCACTTCACCCAACCTCCCCACTCCACCCAACCTCCTCACTCCACCCAACCTCCCCACTTCACCCTACCTCCCCACTTCACCCAACCTCCCCACTCCACCCAACCTTCGCTCTCAACCCAACCTCCCCACTTCACCCAATCTCCCAACTCCACCCAACCTCCCCACTTCACCCAACCTCCGCACTCCATCCAACCTCCGCACTCCACCCAACCTCCGCACTCCACCCAACTTCCGCACTCCACCCAACCTCCGCACTCCACCCAAACTCCGCACTCCACCAAACTTCCGCACTCCACGCAACCTCCCCACTCCAACCAACCTCCCCACTCCACCCAACCTCCCCACTCCACCCAACCTCACCACGCCACCCAACCTCCCCACTTCACCCAACCTCCTCATTCCACTATACCTCCCCACTTCACCCAACCTCCCCACTCCACCCAACCTCCCCACTTCACCCAAACTCGGCACTCCATCCAACCTCCGCACTCCAGCCAACCTCTGCACTCTAACCAACTTCCGCACTCCACCCAACCTCCGCACTCCACCCAACCTCCCCACTCCACCCAACCTCCCCACTCCACCCAACCTCCCCACTTCACCCAACCTTCCCACTTCACCCAACCTCCCCAATTCACCGAACCTCCCCACTCCACCCAACCTCCGCACTCCACCCAACGTTCGCACTCAACCCAACCTCCCCACTTCACCCAACCTCCCCACTCCACCCAACCTCCCCACTTCACCCAACGTCCCCACTCCACCCAACCTCCTCACTCCACCCAACCTCCCCACTTCACCCTGCTTCCCCACTTCACCCAACCTCCCCACTCCACCCAACCTCCGCACTGCACCCAACCTTCGCTCTCAACCTAACCTCCCCACTTCACCCAACCTCCCAACTCCACCCAACCTCCCTACTTCACCCAACCTCCGCACTCCATCCAACCCCCGCACTCCACCCAACCTCCGCACTCCAACCAACTTCCGCACACCACCCAACCTCCGCACTCCACCCAACTTCCGCACTCCACCCAACCTCCGCACTCCACCCACCCTCCGCACTCCACCCAAACTCCGCACTCCACAAAACTTCCGCACTCCACGCAACCTCCCCACTCCAACCAACCTCCCCACTCCACACAACCTCCCCATTCCACTATACCTCCCCACTTCACCCAACCTCCACACTCCACCCAACCTCCCCACTTCACCCAAACTCGGAACTCCATCCAACCTCCGCACTCCACCCAACCTCCGCACTCCACCCAACTTCCGCACTCCACCCAACATCCGCACTCCACCCAACCTCCCCACTCCAACCAACCTCCCCACTCCACCCAGCCTCCCCACTCCACCCAACCTCCCCACTCCACCCAACCTCCCCACTTCACCCAACCTCCCCACTCCACCCAACCTCCCCACTTCACCCAAACTCGGCACTCCATCCAACTTCCGCACTCCACCCAACCTCCCCACTCCACCCAAACTCCCCACTCCACCCAACCTCCCCACTTCACCCTACCTCCCCACTTCACCCAACCTCCCCACTCCACCCAACCTCCGCACTGCACCCAACCTTCGCTCTCAACCTAACCTCCCCACTTCACCCAACCTCCCAACTCCACCCAACCTCCCCACTTCACCCAACCTCCGCACTCCATCCAACCTCCGCACTCCACCCAACCTCCGCACTCCAACTAACTTCCGCACACCACCCAACCTCCGCACTCCACCCAACTTCCGCACTCCACCCAACTTCCGCACTCCACCCAACCTCCGCACTCCACCCAAACTCCGCACTCCACCAAACTTCCGCACTCCACGCAACCTCCCCACTCCAACCAACCTCCCCACTCCACCCAACCTCCCCACTCCACCCAACCTCCCCACGCCACCCAACCTCCCCACTTCACCCAACCTCCCCACTTCACCCAACCTCCCCACTCCACCCAACCTCCCCACTTCACCCAAACTCGGCACTCCATCCAACCTCCGCACTCCACCCAACCTCCGCACTCCACCCAACTTCCGCACTCCACCCAACTTCCGCACTCCACCCAACTTCCGCACTCCACCCAACGTTCGCACTCAACCCAACCTCCCCACTTCTCCCAACCTCCCCACTCCACCCAACCTCCCCACTTCACGCAACGTCCCCACTCCACCCAACCTCCTCACTCCACCCAACCTCCCCACTTCACCCTACCTCCCCACTTCACCCAACCTCCCCACTCCACCCAACCTCCGCACTGCACCCAACCTTCGCTCTCAACCTAACCTCCCCACTTCACCCAACCTCCCAACTCCACCCAACCTCCCCACTTCACCCAACCTCCGCTCTCCATCCAACCTCCGCACTCCACCCAACCTCCGCACTCCAACTAACTTCCGCACACCACCCAACCTCCGCACTCCACCCAACTTCCGCACTCCACCCAACTTCCTCACTCCACCCAACCTCCGCACTCCACCCAAACTCCGCACTCCACCAAACTTCCGCACTCCACGCAACCTCCCCACTCCAACCAACCTCCCCACTCCACCCAACCTCCCCACTCCACCCAACCTCCCCACGCCACCCAACCTCCCCACTTCACCCAACCTCCCCACTTCACCCAACCTCCCCACTCCACCCAACCTCCCCACTTCACCCAAACTCGGCACTCCATCCAACCTCCGCACTCCACCCAACCTCCGCACTCCACCCAACTTCCCCACTCCACCCAACCTCCTCACTCCACCCAACCTCCCCACTTCACCCTACCTCCCCACTTCACCCAACCTCCCCACTCCACCCAACCTCCGCACTGCACCCAACCTTCGCTCTCAACCTAACCTCCCCACTTCACCCAACCTCCCAACTCCACCCAACCTCCCCACTTCACCCAACCTCCGCACTCCATCCAACCTCCGCACTCCACCCAACCTCCGCACTCCAACTAACTTCCGTACACCACCCAACCTCCGCACTCCACCCAACTTCCGCACTCCACCCAACTTCCGCACTCCACCCAACCTCCGCACTCCACCCAAACTCCGCACTCCACCAAACTTCCGCACTCCACGCAACCTCCCCACTCCAACCAACCTCCCCACTCCACCCAACCTCCCCACTCCACCCAACCTCCCCACGCCACCCAACCTCCCCACTTCACCCAACCTCCCCACTTCACCCAACCTCCCCACTCCACCCAACCTCCCCACTTCACCCAAACTCGGCACTCCATCCAACCTCCGCACTCCACCCAACCTCCGCACTCCACCCAACTTCGGCACTCCACCCAACTTCCGCACTCCACCCAACTTCCGCACTCCACCCAACTTCCGCACTCCACCCAACCTCCGCATTCCACCCAAACTCCGCACTCCACCAAACTTCCGCACTCCACGCAACCTCCCCACTCCAACCAACCTCCCCACTCCACCCAGCCGCCCCACTCCACCCAACCTCCCCACTCCACCCAACCTCCCCACTTCACCCAACCTCGGCACTCCATCCAACTTCCTCACTCCACCCAACCTCCGCACTCCACCCAACCTCCCCACTTCACCCAACCTCCCCACTTCACCAAACCTCCCCACTCCACCCAACCTCCCCAAATCACCCAACCTCCCCTCTCCACCCAACATCCCCACTCCACCCAACCTCCCCAATCCACCCAACCTCCCCAACCCAACCAACCTCCCCACTTCACTTAACCTTCCCACTTCACCCAACCTCCCCACTTCACCGAACCTCCCCACTCCATCCAACCTCCGCACTCCACCCAACGTGCGCACTCAACCCAACCTCCCCACTTCACCCAACCTCCCCACTCCACCCAACCTCCCCACTTCACCCAACCTCCCCACTCCACCCAACCTCCTCACTCCACCCAACCTCCCCACTTCACCCTACCTCCCCACTTCACCCAACCTCCCCACTCCACCCAACCTCCCCACTTCACCCAACCTCCCCACTCCACCCAACCTCCTCACTCCACCCAACCTCCCCACTTCACCCTACCTCCCCACTTCACCCAACCTCCCCACTCCACCCAACCTTCGCTCTCAACCTAACCTCCCCATTTCACCCAACCTCCCAACTCCACCCAACCTCCCCACTTCACCCAACCTCCGCACTCCATCCAACCTCTGCAATCCACCCAACCTCCGCACTCCACCCAACTTCCGCACTCCACCCAACCTCCGCACTCCACCCAAACTCCGCACTCCACCAAACTTCCGCACTCCACGCAACCTCCCCACTCCAACCAACCTCCCCACTCCACCCAACCTCCCCACTCCACCCAACCTCCCCACGCCACCCAACCTCCCCACTTCACCCAACCTCCTCATTCCACTATACCTCCCCACTTCACCCAACCTCCCCACTCCACCCAACCTCCCCACTTCACCCAAACTCGGCACTCCATCCAACCTCCGCACTCCAGCCAACCTCTGCACTCTAACCAACTTCCGCACTCCACCCAACCTCCGCACTCCACCCAACCTCCCCACTCCACCCAACCTCCCCACTCCACCCAACCTCCCCACTTCACCCAACCTTCCCACTTCACCCAACCTCCCCACTTCACCGAACCTCCCCACTCCACCCAACCTCCGCACTCCACCCAACGTTCGCACTCAACCCAACCTCCCCACTTCACCCAACCTCCCCACTCCACCCAACCTCCCCACTTCACCCAACGTCCCCACTCCACCCAACCTCCTCACTCCACCCAACCTCCCCACTTCACCCTGCTTCCCCACTTCACCCAACCTCCCCACTCCACCCAACCTCCGCACTGCACCCAACCTTCGCTCTCAACCTAACCTCCCCACTTCACCCAACCTCCGCACTCCATCCAACCCCCGCACTCCACCCAACCTCCGCACTCCAACCAACTTCCGCACACCACCCAACCTCCGCACTCCACCCAACTTCCGCACTCCACCCAACCTCCGCACTCCACCCAACCTCCGCACTCCACCCAAACTCCGCACTCCACCAAACTTCCGCACTCCACGCAACCTCCCCACTTCACCCAACGTCCCCACTCCACCCAACCTCCTCACTCCACCCAACCTCCCCACTTCACCCTGCTTCCCCACTTCACCCAACCTCCCCACTCCACCCAACCTCCGCACTGCACCCAACCTTCGCTCTCAACCTAACCTCCCCACTTCACCCAACCTCCCAACTCCACCCAACCTCCCTACTTCACCCAACCTCCGCACTCCATCCAACCCCCGCACTCCACCCAACCTCCGCACTCCAACCAACTTCCGCACACCACCCAACCTCCGCACTCCACCCAACTTCCGCACTCCACCCAACCTCCGCACTCCACCCAACCTCCGCACTCCACCCAAACTCCGCACTCCACCAAACTTCCGCACTCCTCGCAACCTCCCCACTCCAACCAACCTCCCCACTCCACACAACCTCCCCATTCCACTATACCTCCCCACTTCACCCAACCTCCACACTCCACCCAACCTCCCCACTTCACCCAAACTCGGCACTCCATCCAACCTCCGCACTCCACCCAACCTCCGCACTCCACCCAACTTCCGCACTCCACCCAACATCCGCACTCCACCCAACCTCCCCACTCCAACCAACCTCCCCACTCCACCCAGCCTCCCCACTCCACCCAACCTCCCCACTCCACCCAACCTCCCCACTTCACCCAACCTCCCCACTCCACCCAACCTCCCCACTTCACCCAAACTCGGCACTCCATCCAACCTCCGCACTCCACCCAACCTCCGCACTCCACCCAACTTCCCCACTCCACCCAACCTCCTCACTCCACCCAACCTCCCCACTCCACCCAACCTCCCCACGCCACCCAACCTCCCCACTTCACCCAACCTCCCCACTTCACCCAACCTCCCCACTCCACCCAACCTCCCCACTTCACCCAAACTCGGCACTCCATCCAACCTCCGCACTCCACCCAACCTCCGCACTCCACCCAACTTCCGCACTCCACCCAACTTCCGCACTCCACCCAACTTCCGCACTCCACCCAACCTCCGCATTCCACCCAAACTCCGCACTCCACCAAACTTCCGCACTCCACGCAACCTCCCCACTCCAACCAACCTCCCCACTCCACCCAGCCGCCCCACTCCACCCAACCTCCCCACTCCACCCAACCTCCCCACTTCACCCAACCTCCCCATTCCACTATACCTCCCCACTTCACCCAACCTCCCCACTCCACCCAACCTCCCCACTTCACCCAAACTCGGCACTCCATCCAACTTCCGCACTCCACCCAACCTCCGCACTCCACCCAACCTCCCCACTTCACCCAACCTCCCCACTTCACCAAACCTCCCCACTCCACCCAACCTCCCCAAATCACCCAACCTCCCCTCTCCACCCAACATCCCCACTCCACCCAACCTCCCCAATCCACCCAACCTCCCCACCCCAACCAACCTCCCCACTTCACTTAAACTTCCCACTTCACCCAACCTCCCCACTTCACCGAACCTCCCCACTCCATCCAACCTCCGCACTCCACCCAACGTGCGCACTCAACCCAACCTCCCCACTTCACCCAACCTCCCCACTCCACCCAACCTCCCCACTTCACCCATACTCCCCACTCCACCCAACCTCCTCACTCCACCCAACCTCCCCACTTCACCCTACCTCCCCACTTCACCCAACCTCCCCACTCCACCCAACCTCACCACTTCACCCAACCACCCCACTACACCCAACCTCCTCACTCCACCCAACCTCCCCACTTCACCCTACCTCCCCACTTCACCCAACCTCCCCACTCCACCCAACCTTCGCTCTCAACCTAACCTCCCCACTTCACCCAACCTCCCAACTCCACCCAACCTCCCCACTTCACCCAACCTCCGCACTCCATCCAACCTCCGCACTCCACCCAACCTCCGCACTCCACCCAACTTCCGCACTCCACCCAACCTCCGCACTCCACCCAAACTCCGCACTCCACCAAACTTCCGCACTCCACGCAACCTCCCCACTCCAACCAACCTCCCCACTCCACCCAACCTCCCCACTCCACCCAACCTCCCCACGCCACCCAACCTCCCCACTTCACCCAACCTCCTCATTCCACTATACCTCCCCACTTCACCCAACCTCCCCACTCCACCCAACCTCCCCACTTCACCCAAACTCGGCACTCCATCCAACCTCCGCACTCCAGCCAACCTCTGCACTCTAACCAACTTCCGCACTCCACCCACCCTCCGCACTCCACCCAACCTCCCCACTCCACCCAACCTCCCCACTCCACCCAACCTCCCCACTTCACCCAACCTTCCCACTTCACCCAACCTCCCCACTTCACCGAACCTCCCCACTCCACCCAACCTCCGCACTCCACCCAACGTTCGCACTCAACCCAACCTCCCCACTTCACCCAACCTCCCCACTCCACCCAACCTCCCCACTTCACCCAACGTCCCCACTCCACCCAACCTCCTCACTCCACCCAACCTCCCCACTTCACCCTGCTTCCCCACTTCACCCAACCTCCCCACTCCACCCAACCTCCGCACTGCACCCAACCTTCGCTCTCAACCTAACCTCCCCACTTCACCCAACCTCCCAACTCCACCCAACCTCCCTACTTCACCCAACCTCCGCACTCCATCCAACCCCCGCACTCCACCCAACCTCCGCACTCCAACCAACTTCCGCACACCACCCAACCTCCGCTCTCCACCCAACTTCCGCACTCCACCCAACCTCCGCACTCCACCCAACCTCCGCACTCCACCCAAACTCCGCACTCCACCAAACTTCCGCACTCCACGCAACCTCCCCACTCCAACCAACCTCCCCACTCCACACAACCTCCCCATTCCACTATACCTCCCCACTTCACCCAACCTCCACACTCCACCCAACCTCCCCACTTCACCCAAACTCGGCACTCCATCCAACCTCCGCACTCCACCCAACCTCCGCACTCCACCCAACTTCCGCACTCCACACAACATCCGCACTCCACCCAACCTCCCCACTCCAACCAACCTCCCCACTCCACCCAGCCTCCCCACTCCACCCAACCTCCCCACTCCACCCAACCTCCCCACTTCACCCAACCTCCCCACTCCACCTAACCTCCCCACTTCACCCAAACTCGGCACTCCATCCAACTTCCGCACTCCACCCAACCTCCCCACTCCACCCAAACTCCCCACTCCAACCAACCTCCCCACTTCACCCAACCTCCCCATTCCACTATACCTCCCCACTTATCCCAACCTCCCCATTCCACCCAACCTCCCCACTTCACCCAAACTCGGCACTCCATCCAACTTCCGCACTCCACCCAACCTCCGCACTCCACCCGACCTCCCCACTTCACCCAACCTCCCCACTTCACCAAACCTCCCCACTCCACCCAACCTCCCCAAATCACCCAACCTCCCCTCTCCACCCAACATCCCCACTCCACCCAACCTCCCCACTCCACCCAACCTCCACACTCCACCCAACCTCCCCACTTCACCCAACCTTCCCACTTCACCCAACCTCCCCACTTCACCGAAACTCCCCACTCCACCCAACCTCCGCACTCCACCCAACGTTCGCACTCAACCCAACCTCCCCACTACACCCAACCTCCCCACTCCACCCAACCTCCCCACTTCACCAACGTCCCCACTCCACCCAACCTCCTCACTCCACCCAACCTCCCCACTTCACCCTACCTCCCCACTTCACCCAACCTCCCCACTCCACCCAACCTCCGCACTGCACCCAACCTTCGCTCTCAACCTAACCTCCCCACTTCACCCAACCTCCCAACTCCACCCAACCTCCCCACTTCACCCAACCTCCGCACTCCATCCAACCTCCGCACTCCACCCAACCTCCGCACTCCAACCAACTTCCGCACACCACCCAACCTCCGCACTCCACCCAACTTCCGCACTCTACCCAACTTCCGCACTCCACCCAACCTCCGCACTCCACCCAAACTCCGCACTCCACCAAACTTCCGCACTCCACGCAACCTCCCCACTCCAACCAACCTCCCCACTCCAACCAACCTCCCCACTCCACCCAACCTCCCCACTCCACCCAACCTCCCCACGCCACCCAACCTCCCCACTTCACCCAACCTCCCCATTCCACTATACCTCCCCACTTCACCCAACCTCCCCACTCCACCCAACCTCCCCACTTCACCCAAACTCGGCACTCCATCCAACCTCCGCACTCCACCCAACCTCCGCACTCCACCCAACCTCCGCACTCCACCCAACTTCCGAAATCCACCCAACTTCCGCACTCCACCCAACCTCCGCATTCCACCCAAACTCCGCACTCCACCAAACTTCCGCACACCACGCAACCTCCCCACTCCAACCAACCTCCCCACTCCACCCAGCCTCCCCACTCCACCCAACCTCCCCACTCCACCCAACCTCCCCACTTCACCCAACCTCCCCATTCCGCTATACCTCCCCACTTCACCCAACCTCCCCACTCCACCCAACCTCCCCACTTCACCCAAACTCGGCACTCCATCCAACTTCCGCACTCCACCCAACCTCCCCACTCCACCCAACCTCCCCACTCCACCCAACCTCCCCACTTCACCCAACCTCCCCATTGCACTATACCTCCCCACTTAACCCAACCTCCCCACTCCACCCAACCTCCCCACTTCACCCAAACTCCGCACTCCACCAAACTTCCGCACTCCACGCAACCTCCCCACTCCAACCAACCTCCCCACTCCACACAACCTCCCCATTCCACTATACCTCCCCACTTCACCCAACCTCCACACTCCACCCAACCTCCCCACTTCACCCAAACTCGGCACTCCATCCAACCTCCGCACTCCACCCAACCTCCGCACTCCACCCAACTTCCGCACTCCACCCAACATCCGCACTCCACCCAACCTCCCCACTCCAACCAACCTCCCCACTCCACCCAGCCTCCCCACTCCACCCAACCTCCCCACTCCACCCAACCTCCCCACTTCACCCAACCTCCCCACTCCACCCATCCTCCCCACTTCACCCAAACTCGGCACTCCATCCAACTTCCGCACTCCACCCAACCTCCCCACTCCACCCAAAATCCCCACTCCACCCAACCTCCCCACTTCACCCAACCTCCCCATTCCACTATACCTCCCCACTTATCCCAACCTCCCCATTCCACCCAACCTCCCCACTTCACCCAAACTCGGCACTCCATCCAACTTCCGCACTCCACCCAACCTCCGCACTCCACCCGACCTCCCCACTTCACCCAACCTCCCCACTTCACCAAACCTCCCCACTCCACCCAACCTCCCCAAATCACCCAACCTCCCCTCTCCACCCAACATCCCCACTCCACCCAACCTCCCCACTCCACCCAACCTCCACACTCCACCCAACCTCCCCACTTCACCCAACCTTCCCACTTCACCCAACCTCCCCACTTCACCGAAACTCCCCACTCCACCCAACCTCCGCACTCCACCCAACGTTCGCACTCAACCCAATCTCCCCACTTCACCCAACCTCCCCACTCCACCCAACCTCCCCACTTCACCAACGTCCCCACTCCACCCAACCTCCTCACTCCACCCAACCTCCCCACTTCACCCTACCTCCCCACTTCACCCAACCTCCCCACTCCACCCAACCTCCGCACTGCACCCAACCTTCGCTCTCAACCTAACCTCCCCACTTCACCCAACCTCCCAACTCCACCCAACCTCCCCACTTCACCCAACCTCCGCACTCCATCCAACCTCCGCACTCCACCCAACCTCCGCACTCCAACCAACTTCCGCACACCACCCAACCTCCGCACTCCACCCAACTTCCGCACTCTACCCAACTTCCGCACTCCACCCAACCTCCGCACTCCACCCAAACTCCGCACTCCACCAAACTTCCGCACTCCACGCAACCTCCCCACTCCAACCAACCTCCCCACTCCAACCAACCTCCCCACTCCACCCAACCTCCCCACTCCACCCAACCTCCCCACGCCACCCAACCTCCCCACTTCACCCAACCTCCCCATTCCACTATACCTCCCCACTTCACCCAACCTCCCCACTCCACCCAACCTCCCCACTTCACCCAAACTCGGCACTCCATCCAACTTCCGCACTCCACCCAACATCCGCACTCCACCCAACCTCCCCACTCCAACCAACCTCCCCACTCCACCCAGCCTCCCCACTCCACCCAACCTCCCCACTCCACCCAACCTCCCCACTTCACCCAACCTCCCCACTCCACCCATCCTCCCCACTTCACCCAAACTCGGCACTCCATCCAACTTCCGCACTCCACCCAACCTCCCCACTCCACCCAAAATCCCCACTCCACCCAACCTCCCCACTTCACCCAACCTCCCCATTCCACTATACCTCCCCACTTATCCCAACCTCCCCATTCCACCCAACCTCCCCACTTCACCCAAACTCGGCACTCCATCCAACTTCCGCACTCCACCCAACCTCCGCACTCAACCCAACCTCCCCACTTCACCCAACCTCCCCACTCCACCCAACCTCCCCACTTCACCAACGTCCACACTCCACCCAACCTCCTCACTCCACCCAACCTCCCCACTTCACCCTACCTCCCCACTTCACCCAACCTCCCCACTCCACCCAACCTCCCCACTCCACCCAACCTCCCCACTTCACCCAACATCCCCACTCCACCCAACCTCCTCACTCCACCCAACCTCCCCACTTCACCCTGCTTCCCCACTTCACCCAACCTCCCCACTCCACCCAACCTCCGCACTGCACCCAACCTTCGCTCTCAACCTAACCTCCCCACTTCACCCAACCTCCCAACTCCACCCAACCTCCCTACTTCACCCAACCTCCGCTCTCCATCCAACCCCCGCACTCCACCCAACCTCCGCACTCCAACCAACTTCCGCACACCACCCAACCTCCGCTCTCCACCCAACTTCCGCACTCCACCCAACCTCCGCACTCCACCCAACCTCCGCACTCCACCCAAACTCCGCACTCCACCAAACTTCCGCACTCCACGCAACCTCCCCACTCCAACCAACCTCCCCACTCCACACAACCTCCCCATTCCACTATACCTCCCCACTTCACCAAAACTCCACACTCCACCCAACCTCCCCACTTCACCCAAACTCGGCACTCCATCCAACCTCCCCACTCCACACAACCTCCCCATTCCACTATACCTCCCCACTTCACCCAACCTCCACACTCCACCCAACCTCCCCACTTCACCCAAACTCGGCACTCCATCCAACCTCCGCACTCCACCCAACCTCCGCACTCCACCCAACTTCCGCACTCCACCCAACATCCGCACTCCACCCAACCTCCCCACTCCAACCAACCTCCCCACTCCACCCAGCCTCCCCACTCCACCCAACCTCCCCACTCCACCCAACCTCCCCACTTCACCCAACCTCCCCACTCCACCCAACCTCCCCACTTCACCCAAACTCGGCACTCCATCCAACTTCCGCACTCCACCCAACCTCCCCACTTCACCCAACCTCCCCACTCCACCCAACCTCCCCACTTCACCCAACGTCCCCACTCCACCCAACCTCCTCACTCCACCCAACCTCCCCACTTCACCCTGCTTCCCCACTTCACCCAACCTCCCCACTCCACCCAACCTCCGCACTGCACCCAACCTTCGCTCTCAACCTAACCTCCCCACTTCACCCAACCTCCCAACTCCACCCAACCTCCCTACTTCACCCAACCTCCGCACTCCATCCAACCCCCGCACTCCACCCAACCTCCGCACTCCAACCAACTTCCGCACACCACCCAACCTCCGCTCTCCACCCAACTTCCGCACTCCACCCAACCTCCGCACTCCACCCAACCTCCGCACTCCACCCAAACTCCGCACTCCACCAAACTTCCGCACTCCACGCAACCTCCCCACTCCAACCAACCTCCCCACTCCACACAACCTCCCCATTCCACTATACCTCCCCACTTCACCCAAACTCCACACTCCACCCAACCTCCCCACTTCACCCAAACTCGGCACTCCATCCAACCTCCGCACTCCACCCAACCTCCGCACTCCACCCAACTTCCGCACTCCACCCAACATCCGCACTCCACCCAGCCTCCCCACTCCACCCAACCTCCCCACTCCACCCAACCTCCCCACTTCACCCAACCTCCCCACTCCACCCAACCTCCCCACTTCACCCAAACTCGGCACTCCATCCAACTTCCGCACTCCACCCAACCTCCCCACTCCACCCAAACTCCCCACTCCAACCAACCTCCCCACTTCACCCAACCTCCCCATTCCACTATACCTCCCCACTTATCCCAACCTCCCCATTCCACCCAACCTCCCCACTTCACCCAAACTCGGCACTCCATCCCACTTCCGCACTCCACCCAACCTCCGCACTCCACCCGACCTCCCTACTTCACCCAACCTCCCCACTTCACCAAACCTCCCCACTCCACCCAACCTCCCCAAATCACCCAACCTCCCCTCTCCACCCAAAATCCCCACTCCACCCAACCTCCCCACTCCACCCAACCTCCACACTCCACCCAACCTCCCCACTTCACCCAACCTTCCCACTTCACCCAACCTCCCCACTTCACCGAAACTCCCCACTCCACCCAACCTCCGCACTCCACCCAACGTTCGCACTCAACCCAACCTCCCCACTTCACCCAACCTCCCCACTCCACCCAACCTCCCCACTTCACCAACGTCCCCACTCCACCCAACCTCCTCACTCCACCCAACCTCCCCACTTCACCCTACCTCCCCACTTCACCCAACCTCCCCACTCCACCCAACCTCCGCACTGCACCCAACCTTCGCTCTCAACCTAACCTCCCCACTTCACCCAACCTCCCAACTCCACCCAACCTCCCCACTTCACCCAACCTCCGCACTCCATCCAACCTCCGCACTCCACCCAACCTCCGCACTCCAACCAACTTCCGCACACCACCCAACCTCCGCACTCCACCCAACTTCCGCACTCTACCCAACTTCCGCACTCCACCCAACCTCCGCACTCCACCCAAACTCCGCACTCCACCAAACTTCCGCACTCCACGCAACCTCCCCACTCCAACCAACCTCCCCACTCCAACCAACCTCCCCACTCCACCCAACCTCCCCACTCCACCCAACCTCCCCACGCCACCCAACCTCCCCACTTCACCCAACCTCCCCATTCCACTATACCTCCCCACTTCACCCAACCTCCCCACTCCACCCAACCTCCCCACTTCACCCAAACTCGGCACTCCATCCAACCTCCGCACTCCACCCAACCTCCGCACTCCACCCAACCTCCGCACTCCACCCAACTTCCGCACTCCACCCAACTTCCGCACTCCACCCAACCTCCGCATTCCACCCAAACTCCGCACTCCACCAAACTTCCGCACACCACGCAACCTCCCCACTCCAACCAACCTCCCCACTCCACCCAGCCTCCCCACTCCACCCAACCTCCCCACTCCACCCAACCTCCCCACTTCACCCAACCTCCCCATTCCACTATACCTCCCCACTTCACCCAACCTCCCCACTCCACCCAACCTCCCCACTTCACCCAAACTCGGCACTCCATCCAACTTCCGCACTCCACCCAACCTCCCCACTCCACCCAACCTCCCCACTCCACCCAACCTCCCCACTTCACCCAACCTCCCCATTGCACTATACCTCCCCACTTAACCCAACCTCCCCACTCCACCCAACCTCCCCACTTCACCCAAACTCGGCACTCCATCCAACTTCCGCACTCCACCCAACCTCCGCACTCCACCCAACCTCCCCACTTCACCCAACCTCCCCATTTCACCAAACCTCCCCACTCCACCCAACCTCCCCAAATCACCCAACCTCCCCTCTCCACCCAACATCCCCACACCACCCAACCTCCCCACTCCACCCAACCTTCCCACTTCACCCAACGTCCCCACTCCACCCAACCTCCTCACTCCACCCAACCTCCCCACTTCACCCTGCTTCCCCACTTCACCCAACCTCCCCACACCACCCAACCTCCGCACTGCACCCAACCTTCGCTCTCAACCTAACCTCCCCACTTCACCCAACCTCCCAACTCCACCCAACCTCCCTACTTCACCCAACCTCCGCACTCCATCCAACCCCCGCACTCCACCCAACCTCCGCACTCCAACCAACTTCCGCACACCACCCAACCTCCGCACTCCACCCAACTTCCGCACTCCACGCAACCTCCCCACTCCAACCAACCTCCCCACTCCACACAACCTCCCCATTCCACTATACCTCCCCACTTCACCCAACCTCCACACTCCACCCAACCTCCCCACTTCACCCAAACTCGGCACTCCATCCAACCTCCGCACTCCACCCAACCTCCGCACTCCACCCAACTTCCGCACTCCACCCAACATCCGCACTCCACCCAACCTCCCCACTCCAACCAACCTCCCCACTCCACCCAGCCTCCCCACTCCACCCAACCTCCCCACTCCACCCAACCTCCCCACTTCACCCAACCTCCCCACTCCACCCATCCTCCCCACTTCACCCAAACTCGGCACTCCATCCAACTTCCGCACTCCACCCAACCTCCCCACTCCACCCAAAATCCCCACTCCACCCAACCTCCCCACTTCACCCAACCTCCCCATTCCACTATACCTCCCCACTTATCCCAACCTCCCCATTCCACCCAACCTCCCCACTTCACCCAAACTCGGCACTCCATCCAACTTCCGCACTCCACCCAACCTCCGCACTCCACCCGACCTCCCCACTTCACCCAACCTCCCCACTTCACCAAACCTCCCCACTCCACCCAACCTCCCCAAATCACCCAACCTCCCCTCTCCACCCAACATCCCCACTCCACCCAACCTCCCCACTCCACCCAACCTCCACACTCCACCCAACCTCCCCACTTCACCCAACCTTCCCACTTCACCCAACCTCCCCACTTCACCGAAACTCCCCACTCCACCCAACCTCCGCACTCCACCCAACGTTCGCACTCAACCCAACCTCCCCACTTCACCCAACCTCCCCACTCCACCCAACCTCCCCACTTCACCAACGTCCCCACTCCACCCAACCTCCTCACTCCACCCAACCTTCCCACTTCACCCTACCTCCCCACTTCACCCAACCTCCCCACTCCACCCAACCTCCGCACTGCACCCAACCTTCGCTCTCAACCTAACCTCCCCACTTCACCCAACCTCCCAACTCCACCCAACCTCCCCACTTCACCCAACCTCCGCACTCCATCCAACCTCCGCACTCCACCCAACCTCCGCACTCCAACCAACTTCCGCACACCACCCAACCTCCGCACTCCACCCAACTTCCGCACTCTACCCAACTTCCGCACTCCACCCAACCTCCGCACTCCACCCAAACTCCGCACTCCACCAAACTTCCGCACTCCACGCAACCTCCCCACTCCAACCAACCTCCCCACTCCAACCAACCTCCCCACTCCACCCAACCTCCCCACTCCACCCAACCTCCCCACGCCACCCAACCTCCCCACTTCACCCAACCTCCCCATTCCACTATACCTCCCCACTTCACCCAACCTCCCCACTCCACCCAACCTCCCCACTTCACCCAAACTCGGCACTCCATCCAACTTCCGCACTCCACCCAACATCCGCACTCCACCCAACCTCCCCACTCCAACCAACCTCCCCACTCCACCCAGCCTCCCCACTCCACCCAACCTCCCCACTCCACCCAACCTCCCCACTTCACCCAACCTCCCCACTCCACCCATCCTCCCCACTTCACCCAAACTCGGCACTCCATCCAACTTCCGCACTCCACCCAACCTCCCCACTCCACCCAAAATCCTCACTCCACCCAACCTCCCCACTTCACCCAACCTCCCCATTCCACTATACCTCCCCACTTATCCCAACCTCCCCATTCCACCCAACCTCCCCACTTCACCCAAACTCGGCACTCCATCCAACTTCCGCACTCCACCCAACCTCCGCACTCAACCCAACCTCCCCACTTCACCCAACCTCCCCACTCCACCCAACCTCCCCACTTCACCAACGTTCCCACTCCACCCAACCTCCTCACTCCACCCAACCTCCCCACTTCACCCTGCTTCCCCACTTCACCCAACCTCCCCACTCCACCCAACCTCCGCACTGCACCCAACCTTCGCTCTCAACCTAACCTCCCCACTTCACCCAACCTCCCAACTCCACCCAACCTCCCTACTTCACCCAACCTCCGCACTCCATCCAACCCCCGCACTCCACCCAACCTCCGCACTCCAACCAACTTCCGCACACCACCCAACCTCCGCACTCCACCCAACTTCCGCACTCCACCCAACCTCCGCACTCCACCCAACCTCCGCACTCCACACAAACTCCGCACTCCACCAAACTTCCGCACTCCACGCAACCTCCCCACTCCAACCAACCTCCCCACTCCACACAACCTCCCCATTCCACTATACCTCCCCACTTCACCCAACCTCCACACTCCACCCAACCTCCCCACTTCACCCAAACTCGGCACTCCATCCAACCTCCGCACTCCACCCAACCTCCGCACTCCACCCAACTTCCGCACTCCACCCAACATCCGCACTCCACCCAACCTCCCCACTCCAACCAACCTCCCCACTCCACCCAGCCTCCCCACTCCACCCAACCTCCCCACTCCACCCAACCTCCCCACTTCACCCAACCTCCCCACTCCACCCATCCTCCCCACTTCACCCAAACTCGGCACTCCATCCAACTTCCGCACTCCACCCAACCTCCCCACTCCACCCAAAATCCCCACTCCACCCAACCTCCCCACTTCACCCAACCTCCCCATTCCACTATACCTCCCCACTTATCCCAACCTCCCCATTCCACCCAACCTCCCCACTTCACCCAAACTCGGCACTCCATCCAACTTCCGCACTCCACCCAACCTCCGCACTCCACCCGACCTCCCCACTTCACCCAACCTCTCCACTTCACCAAACCTCCCCACTCCACCCAACCTCCCCAAATCACCCAACCTCCCCTCTCCACCCAACATCCCCACTCCACCCAACCTCCCCACTCCACCCAACCTCCACACTCCACCCAACCTCCCCACTTCACCCAACCTTCCCACTTCACCCAACCTCCCCACTTCACCGAAACTCCCCACTCCACCCAACCTCCGCACTCCACCCAACGTTCGCACTCAACCCAACCTCCCCACTTCACCCAACCTCCCCACTCCACCCAACCTCCCCACTTCACCAACGTCCCCACTCCACCCAACCTCCTCACTCCACCCAACCTCCCCACTTCACCCTACCTCCCCACTTCACCCAACCTCCCCACTCCACCCAACCTCCGCACTGCACCCAACCTTCGCTCTCAACCTAACCTCCCCACTTCACCCAACCTCCCAACTCCACCCAACCTCCCCACTTCACCCAACCTCCGCACTCCATCCAACCTCCGCACTCCACCCAACCTCCGCACTCCAACCAACTTCCGCACACCACCCAACCTCCGCACTCCACCCAACTTCCGCACTCTACCCAACTTCCGCACTCCACCCAACCTCCGCACTCCACCCAAACTCCGCACTCCACCAAACTTCCGCACTCCACGCAACCTCCCCACTCCAACCAACCTCCCCACTCCAACCAACCTCCCCACTCCACCCAACCTCCCCACTCCACCCAACCTCCCCACGCCACCCAACCTCCCCACTTCACCCAACCTCCCCATTCCACTATACCTCCCCACTTCACCCAACCTCCCCACTCCACCCAACCTCCCCACTTCACCCAAACTCGGCACTCCATCCAACTTCCGCACTCCACCCAACATCCGCACTCCACCCAACCTCCCCACTCCAACCAACCTCCCCACTCCACCCAGCCTCCCCACTCCACCCAACCTCCCCACTCCACCCAACCTCCCCACTTCACCCAACCTCCCCACTCCACCCATCCTCCCCACTTCACCCAAACTCGGCACTCCATCCAACTTCCGCACTCCACCCAACCTCCCCACTCCACCCAAAATCCTCACTCCACCCAACCTCCCCACTTCACCCAACCTCCCCATTCCACTATACCTCCCCACTTATCCCAACCTCCCCATTCCACCCAACCTCCCCACTTCACCCAAACTCGGCACTCCATCCAACTTCCGCACTCCACCCAACCTCCGCTCTCCACCCAACTTCCGCACTCCACCCAACCTCCGCACTCCACCCAACCTCCGCACTCCACCCAACCTCCCCACTTCACCCTGCTTCCCCACTTCACCCAACCTCCCCACTCCACCCAACCTCCGCACTGCACCCAACCTTCGCTCTCAACCTAACCTCCCCACTTCACCCAACCTCCCAACTCCACCCAACCTCCCTACTTCACCCAACCTCCGCTCTCCATCCAACCCCCGCACTCCACCCAACCTCCGCACTCCAACCAACTTCCGCACACCACCCAACCTCCGCTCTCCACCCAACTTCCGCACTCCACCCAACCTCCGCACTCCACCCAACCTCCGCACTCCACCCAAACTCCGCACTCCACCAAACTTCCGCACTCCACGCAACCTCCCCGCTCCAACCAACCTCCCCACTCCACACAACCTCCCCATTCCACTATACCTCCCCACTTCACCCAAACTCCACACTCCACCCAACCTCCCCACTTCACCCAAACTCGGCACTCCATCCAACCTCCGCACTCCACCCAACCTCCGCACTCCACCCAACTTCCGCACTCCACCCAACATCCGCACTCCACCCAACCTCCCCACTCCAACCAACCTCCCCACTCCACCCAGCCTCCCCACTCCACCCAACCTCCCCACTCCACCCAACCTCCCCACTTCACCCAACCTCCCCACTCCACCCAACCTCCCCACTTCACCCAAACTCGGCACTCCATCCAACTTCCGCACTCCACCCAACCTCCCCACTCCACCCAAACTCCCCACTCCAACCAACCTCCCCACTTCACCCAACCTCCCCATTCCACTATACCTCCCCACTTATCCCAACCTCCCCATTCCACCCAACCTCCCCACTTCACCCAAACTCGGCACTCCATCCAACTTCCGCACTCCACCCAACCTCCGCACTCCACCCGACCTCCCTACTTCACCCAACCTCCCCACTTCACCAAACCTCCCCACTCCACCCAACCTCCCCAAATCACCCAACCTCCCCTCTCCACCCAACATCCCCACTCCACCCAACCTCCCCACTCCACCCAACCTCCACACTCCACCCAACCTCCCCACTTCACCCAACCTTCCCACTTCACCCAACCTCCCCACTTCACCGAAACTCCCCACTCCACCCAACCTCCGCACTCCACCCAACGTTCGCACTCAACCCAACCTCCCCACTTCACCCAACCTCCCCACTCCACCCAACCTCCCCACTTCACCAACGTCCCCACTCCACCCAACCTCCTCACTCCACCCAACCTCCCCACTTCACCCTACCTCCCCACTTCACCCAACCTCCCCACTCCATCCAACCCCCGCACTCCACCCAACCTCCGCACTCCAACCAACTTCCGCACACCACCTAACCTCCGCTCTCCACCCAACTTCCGCACTCCACCCAACCTCCGCACTCCACCCAACCTCCGCACTCCACCCAAACTCCGCACTCCACCAAACTTCCGCACTCCACGCAACCTCCCCACTCCAACCAACCTCCCCACTCCACACAACCTCCCCATTCCACTATACCTCCCCACTTCACCCAAACTCCACACTCCACCCAACCTCCCCACTTCACCCAAACTCGGCACTCCATCCAACCTCCCCACTCCACACAACCTCCCCATTCCACTATACCTCCCCACTTCACCCAACCTCCACACTCCACCCAACCTCCCCACTTCACCCAAACTCGGCACTCCATCCAACCTCCGCACTCCACCCAACCTCCGCACTCCACCCAACTTCCGCACTCCACCCAACATCCGCACTCCACCCAACCTCCCCACTCCAACCAACCTCCCCACTCCACCCAGCCTCCCCACTCCACCCAACCTCCCCACTCCACCCAACCTCCCCACTTCACCCAACCTCCCCACTCCACCCAACCTCCCCACTTCACCCAAACTCGGCACTCCATCCAACTTCCGCACTCCACCCAACCTCCCCACTTCACCCAACCTCCCCACTCCACCCAACCTCCCCACTTCACCCAACGTCCCCACTCCACCCAACCTCCTCACTCCACCCAACCTCCCCACTTCACCCTGCTTCCCCACTTCACCCAACCTCCCCACTCCACCCAACCTCCGCACTGCACCCAACCTTCGCTCTCAACCTAACCTCCCCACTTCACCCAACCTCCCAACTCCACCCAACCTCCCTACTTCACCCAACCTCCGCACTCCATCCAACCCCCGCACTCCACCCAACCTCCGCACTCCAACCAACTTCCGCACACCACCCAACCTCCGCTCTCCACCCAACTTCCGCACTCCACCCAACCTCCGCACTCCACCCAACCTCCGCACTCCACCCAAACTCCGCACTCCACCAAACTTCCGCACTCCACGCAACCTCCCCACTCCAACCAACCTCCCCACTCCACACAACCTCCCCATTCCACTATACCTCCCCACTTCACCCAAACTCCACACTCCACCCAACCTCCCCACTTCACCCAAACTCGGCACTCCATCCAACCTCCGCACTCCACCCAAACTCCGCACTCCACCAAACTTCCGCACTCCACGCAACCTCCCCACTCCAACCAACCTCCCCACTCCAACCAACCTCCCCACTCCACCCAACCTCCCCACTCCACCCAACCTCCCCACGCCACCCAACCTCCCCACTTCACCCAACCTCCCCATTCCACTATACCTCCCCACTTCACCCAACCTCCCCACTCCACCCAACCTCCCCACTTCACCCAAACTCGGCACTCCATCCAACCTCCGCACTCCACCCAACCTCCGCACTCCACCCAACCTCCGCACTCCACCCAACTTCCGCACTCCACCCAACTTCCGCACTCCACCCAACCTCCGCATTCCACCCAAACTCCGCACTCCACCAAACTTCCGCACACCACGCAACCTCCCCACTCCAACCAACCTCCCCACTCCACCCAGCCTCCCCACTCCACCCAACCTCCCCACTCCACCCAACCTCCCCACTTCACCCAACCTCCCCATTCCACTATACCTCCCCACTTCACCCAACCTCCCCACTCCACCCAACCTCCCCACTTCACCCAAACTCGGCACTCCATCCAACTTCCGCACTCCACCCAACCTCCCCACTCCACCCAACCTCCCCACTCCACCCAACCTCCCCACTTCACCCAACCTCCCCATTGCACTATACCTCCCCACTTAACCCAACCTCCCCACTCCACCCAACCTCCCCACTTCACCCAAACTCGGCACTCCATCCAACTTCCGCACTCCACCCAACCTCCGCACTCCACCCAACCTCCCCACTTCACCCAACCTCCCCATTTCACCAAACCTCCCCACTCCACCCAACCTCCCCAAATCACCCAACCTCCCCTCTCCACCCAACATCCCCACACCACCCAACCTCCCCACTCCACCCAACCTTCCCACTTCACCCAACGTCCCCACTCCACCCAACCTCCTCACTCCACCCAACCTCCCCACTTCACCCTGCTTCCCCACTTCACCCAACCTCCCCACTCCACCCAACCTCCGCACTGCACCCAACCTTCGCTCTCAACCTAACCTCCCCACTTCACCCAACCTCCCAACTCCACCCAACCTCCCTACTTCACCCAACCTCCGCACTCCATCCAACCCCCGCACTCCACCCAACCTCCGCACTCCAACCAACTTCCGCACACCACCCAACCTCCGCACTCCACCCAACTTCCGCACTCCACCCAACCTCCGCACTCCACCCAACCTCCGCACTCCACACAAACTCCGCACTCCACCAAACTTCCGCACTCCACGCAACCTCCCCACTCCAACCAACCTCCCCACTCCACACAACCTCCCCATTCCACTATACCTCCCCACTTCACCCAACCTCCACACTCCACCCAACCTCCCCACTTCACCCAAACTCGGCACTCCATCCAACCTCCGCACTCCACCCAACCTCCGCACTCCACCCAACTTCCGCACTCCACCCAACATCCGCACTCCACCCAACCTCCCCACTCCAACCAACCTCCCCACTCCACCCAGCCTCCCCACTCCACCCAACCTCCCCACTCCACCCAACCTCCCCACTTAACCCAACCTCCCCACTCCACCCATCCTCCCCACTTCACCCAAACTCGGCACTCCATCCAACTTCCGCACTCCACCCAACCTCCCCACTCCACCCAAAATCCCCACTCCACCCAACCTCCCCACTTCACCCAACCTCCCCATTCCACTATACCTCCCCACTTATCCCAACCTCCCCATTCCACCCAACCTCCCCACTTCACCCAAACTCGGCACTCCATCCAACTTCCGCACTCCACCCAACCTCCGCACTCCACCCGACCTCCCCACTTCACCCAACCTCCCCACTTCACCAAACCTCCCCACTCCACCCAACCTCCCCAAATCACCCAACCTCCCCTCTCCACCCAACATCCCCACTCCACCCAACCTCCCCACTCCACCCAACCTCCACACTCCACCCAACCTCCCCACTTCACCCAACCTTCCCACTTCACCCAACCTCCCCACTTCACCGAAACTCCCCACTCCACCCAACCTCCGCACTCCACCCAACGTTCGCACTCAACCCAACCTCCCCACTTCACCCAACTTCCCCACTCCACCCAACCTCCCCACTCCACCCAACCTCCCCACTTCACCCAACCTCCCCATTGCACTATACCTCCCCACTTAACCCAACCTCCCCACTCCACCCAACCTCCCCACTTCACCCAAACTCGGCACTCCATCCAACTTCCGCACTCCACCCAACCTCCGCACTCCACCCAACCTCCCCACTTCACCCAACCTCCCCATTTCACCAAACCTCCCCACTCCACCCAACCTCCCCAAATCACCCAACCTCCCCTCTCCACCCAACATCCCCACACCACCCAACCTCCCCACTCCACCCAACCTTCCCACTTCACCCAACGTCCCCACTCCACCCAACCTCCTCACTCCACCCAACCTCCCCACTTCACTCTGCTTCCCCACTTCACCCAACCTCCCCACTCCACCCAACCTCCGCACTGCACCCAACCTTCGCTCTCAACCTAACTTCCCCACTTCACCCAACCTCCCAACTCCACCCAACCTCCCTACTTCACCAAACCTCCGCACTCCATCCAAACCCCGCACTCCACCCAACCTCCGCACTCCAACCAACTTCCGCACACCACCCAACCTCCGCACTCCACCCAACTTCCGCACTCCACCCAACCTCCGCACTCCACCCAACCTCCGCACTCCACACAAACTCCGCACTCCACCAAACTTCCGCACTCCACGCAACCTCCCCACTCCAACCAACCTCCCCACTCCACACAACCTCCCCATTCCACTATACCTCCCCACTTCACCCAACCTCCACACTCCACCCAACCTCCCCACTTCACCCAAACTCGGCACTCCATCCAACCTCCGCACTCCACCCAACCTCCGCACTCCACCCAACTTCCGCACTCCACCCAACATCCGCACTCCACCCAACCTCCCCACTCCAACCAACCTCCCCACTCCACCCAGCCTCCCCACTCCACCCAACCTCCCCACTCCACCCAACCTCCCCACTTCACCCAACCTCCCCACTCCACCCATCCTCCCCACTTCACCCAAACTCGGCACTCCATCCAACTTCCGCACTCCACCCAACCTCCCCACTCCACCCAAAATCCCCACTCCACCCAACCTCCCCACTTCACCCAACCTCCCCATTCCACTATACCTCCCCACTTATCCCAACCTCCCCATTCCACCCAACCTCCCCACTTCACCCAAACTCGGCACTCCATCCAACTTCCGCACTCCACCCAACCTCCGCACTCCACCCGACCTCCCCACTTCACCCAACCTCCCCACTTCACCAAACCTCCCCACTCCACCCAACCTCCCCAAATCACCCAACCTCCCCTCTCCACCCAACATCCCCACTCCACCCAACCTCCCCACTCCACCCAACCTCCACACTCCACCCAACCTCCCCACTTCACCCAACCTTCCCACTTCACCCAACCTCCCCACTTCACCGAAACTCCCCACTCCACCCAACCTCCGCACTCCACCCAACGTTCGCACTCAACCCAACCTCCCCACTTCACCCAACCTCCCCACTCCACCCAACCTCCCCACTTCACCAACGTCCCCACTCCACCCAACCTCCTCACTCCACCCAACCTCCCCACTTCACCCTACCTCCCCACTTCACCCAACCTCCCCACTCCACCCAACCTCCGCACTGCACCCAACCTTCGCTCTCAACCTAACCTCCCCACTTCACCCAACCTCCCAACTCCACCCAACCTCCCCACTTCACCCAACCTCCGCACTCCATCCAACCTCCGCACTCCACCCAACCTCCGCACTCCAACCAACTTCCGCACACCACCCAACCTCCGCACTCCACCCAACTTCCGCACTCTACCCAACTTCCGCACTCCACCCAACCTCCGCACTCCACCCAAACTCCGCACTCCACCAAACTTCCGCACTCCACGCAACCTCCCCACTCCAACCAACCTCCCCACTCCAACCAACCTCCCCACTCCACCCAACCTCCCCACTCCACCCAACCTCCCCACGCCACCCAACCTCCCCACTTCACCCAACCTCCCCATTCCACTATACCTCCCCACTTCACCCAACCTCCCCACTCCACCCAACCTCCCCACTTCACCCAAACTCGGCACTCCATCCAACTTCCGCACTCCACCCAACATCCGCACTCCACCCAACCTCCCCACTCCAACCAACCTCCCCACTCCACCCAGCCTCCCCACTCCACCCAACCTCCCCACTCCACCCAACCTCCCCACTTCACCCAACCTCCCCTCTCCACCCATCCTCCCCACTTCACCCAAACTCGGCACTCCATCCAACTTCCGCACTCCACCCAACCTCCCCACTCCACCCAAAATCCCCACTCCACCCAACCTCCCCACTTCACCCAACCTCCCCATTCCACTATACCTCCCCACTTATCCCAACCTCCCCATTCCACCCAACCTCCCCACTTCACCCAAACTCGGCACTCCATCCAACTTCCGCACTTCACCCAACCTCCGCACTCAACCCAACCTCCCCACTTCACCCAACCTCCCCACTCCACCCAACCTCCCCACTTCACCAACGTCCCCACTCCACCCAACCTCCTCACTCCACCCAACCTCCCCACTTCACCCTACCTCCCCACTTCACCCAACCTCCCCACTCCACCCAACCTCCCCACTCCACCCAACCTCCCCACTTCACCCAACGTCCCCACTCCACCCAACCTCCTCACTCCACCCAACCTCCCCACTTCACCCTGCTTCCCCACTTCACCCAACCTCCCCACTCCACCCAACCTCCGCACTGCACCCAACCTTCGCTCTCAACCTAACCTCCCCACTTCACCCAACCTCCCAACTCCACCCAACCTCCCTACTTCACCCAACCTCCGCTCTCCATCCAACCCCCGCACTCCACCCAACCTCCGCACTCCAACCAACTTCCGCACACCACCCAACCTCCCCACTTCACCCAAACTTGGCACTCCATCCAACTTCCGCACTCCACCCAACCTCCGCACTCCACCCGACCTCCCCACTTCACCCAACCTCCCCACTCCACCCAACCTCCACACTCCACCCAACCTCCCCACTTCACCCAACCTTCCCACTTCACCCAACCTCCCCACTTCACCAAACCTCCCCACTCCACCCAACCTCCCCAAATCACCCAACCTCCCCTCTCCACCCAACATCCCCACTCCACCCAACCTCCCCACTCCACCCAACCTCCACACTCCACCCAACCTCCCCACTTCACCCAACCTTCCCACTTCACCCAACCTCCCCACTTCACCGAAACTCCCCACTCCACCCAACCTCCGCACTCCACCCAACGTTCGCACTCAACCCAACCTCCCCACTTCACCCAACCTCCCCACTCCACCCAACCTCCCCACTTCACCAACGTCCCCACTCCACCCAACCTCCTCACTCCACCCAACCTCCCCACTTCACCCTACCTCCCCACTTCACCCAACCTCCCCACTCCACCCAACCTCCGCACTGCACCCAACCTTCGCTCTCAACCTAACCTCCCCACTTCACCCAACCTCCCAACTCCACCCAACCTCCCCACTTCACCCAACCTCCGCACTCCATCCAACCTCCGCACTCCACCCAACCTCCGCACTCCAACCAACTTCCGCACACCACCCAACCTCCGCACTCCACCCAACTTCCGCACTCTACCCAACTTCCGCACTCCACCCAACCTCCGCACTCCACCCAAACTCCGCACTCCACCAAACTTCCGCACTCCACGCAACCTCCCCACTCCAACCAACCTCCCCACTCCAACCAACCTCCCCACTCCACCCAACCTCCCCACTCCACCCAACCTCCCCACGCCACCCAACCTCCCCACTTCACCCAACCTCCCCATTCCACTATACCTCCCCACTTCACCCAACCTCCCCACTCCACCCAACCTCCCCACTTCACCCAAACTCGGCACTCCATCCAACCTCCGCACTCCACCCAACCTCCGCACTCCACCCAACTTCCGCACTCCACCCAACTTCCGCACTCCACCCAACTTCCGCACTCCACCCAACCTCCGCATTCCACCCAAACTCCGCACTCCACCAAACTTCCGCACACCACGCAACCTCCCCACTCCAACCAACCTCCCCACTCCACCCAGCCTCCCCACTCCACCCAACCTCCCCACTCCACCCAACCTCCCCACTTCACCCAACCTCCCCATTCCACTATACCTCCCCACTTCACCCAACCTCCCCACTCCACCCAACCTCCCCACTTCACCCAAACTCGGCACTCCATCCAACTTCCGCACTCCACCCAACCTCCCCACTCCACCCAACCTCCCCACTCCACCCAACCTCCCCACTTCACCCAACCTCCCCATTGCACTATACCTCCCCACTTAACCCAACCTCCCCACTCCACCCAACCTCCCCACTTCACCCAAACTCGGCACTCCATCCAACTTCCGCACTCCACCCAACCTCCGCACTCCACCCAACCTCCCCACTTCACCCAACCTCCCCACTTCACCAAAGCTCCCCACTCCACCCAACCTCCCCAAATCACCCAACCTCCCCTCTCCACCCAACATCCCCACTCCACCCAACCTCCCCAATCCACCCAACCTCCCCACCCCAACCAACCTCCCCACTTCACTTAACCTTCCCACTTCACACAACCTCCCCACTTCACCGAACCTCCCCACTCCATCCAACCTCCGCACTCCACCAAACGTGCGCACTCAACCCAACCTCCCCACTTCACCCAACCTCCCCACTCCACCCAACCTCCCCACTTCACCCAACCTCCCCACTCCACCCAACCTCCTCACTCCACCCAACCTCCCCACTTCACCCAACCTCCCCACTCCACCCAACCTCCCCACTTCACCCAACCTCCCCACTCCAACCAACCTCCCCACTCCAACCAACCTCCCCACTCCACCCAACCTCCCCACTCCACCCAACCTCCCCACGCCACCCAACCTCCCCACTTCACCCAACCTCCCCATTCCACTATACCTCCCCACTTCACCCAACCTCCCCACTCCACCCAACCTCCCCACTTCACCCAAACTCGGCACTCCATCCAACCTCCGCACTCCACCCAACCTCCGCACTCCACCCAACTTCCGCACTCCACCCAACTTCCGCACTCCACCCAACTTCCGCACTCCACCCAACCTCCGCATTCCACCCAAACTCCGCACTCCACCAAACTTCCGCACACCACGCAACCTCCCCACTCCAACCAACCTCCCCACTCCACCCAGCCTCCCCACTCCACCCAACCTCCCCACTCCACCCAACCTCCCCACTTCACCCAACCTCCCCATTCCACTATACCTCCCCACTTCACCCAACCTCCCCACTCCACCCAACCTCCCCACTTCACCCAAACTCGGCACTCCATCCAACTTCCGCACTCCACCCAACCTCCCCACTCCACCCAACCTCCCCACTCCACCCAACCTCCCCACTCCACCCAACCTCCCCACTCCACCCAACCTCCCCACTTCACCCAACCTCCCCACTCCACCCAACCTCCCCACTTAACCCAACCTCCCCACTCCACCCAACCTCCCCACTTCACCCAAACTCGGCACTCCATCCAACTTCCGCACTCCACCCAACCTCCGCACTCCACCCAACCTCCCCACTTCACCCAACCTCCCCACTTCACCAAACCTCCCCACTCCACCCAACCTCCCCAAATCACCCAACCTCCCCTCTCCACCCAACATCCCCACTCCACCCAACCTCCCCAATCCACCCAACCTCCCCACCCCAACCAACCTCCCCACTTCACTTAACCTTCCCACTTCACACAACCTCCCCACTTCACCGAACCTCCCCACTCCATCCAACCTCCGCACTCCACCCAACGTGCGCACTCAACCCAACCTCCCCACTTCACCCAACCTCCCCACTCCACCCAACCTCCCCACTTCACCCAACCTCCCCACTCCACCCAACCTCCTCACTCCACCCAACCTCCCCACTTCACCCTACCTCCCCACTTCACCCAACCTCCCCACTCCACCCAACCTCCCCACTTCACCCAACCTCCCCACTCCACCCAACCTCCTCACTCCACCCAACCTCCCCACTTCACCCTACCTCCCCACTTCACCCAACCTCCCCACTCCACCCAACCTTCGCTCTCAACCTAACCTCCCCACTTCACCCAACCTCCCAACTCCACCCAACCTCCCCACTTCACCCAACCTCCGCACTCCATCCAACCTCCGCACTCCACCCAACCTCCGCACTCCACCCAACTTCCGCACTCCACCCAACCTCCGCACTCCACCCAAACTCCCCACTCCACCAAACTTCCGCACTCCACGCAACCTCCCCACTCCAACCAACCTCCCCACTCCACCCAACCTCCCCACTCCACCCAACCTCCCCACGCCACCCAACCTCCCCACTTCACCCAACCTCCTCATTCCACTATACCTCCCCACTTCACCCAACCTCCCCACTCCACCCAACCTCCCCACTTCACCCAAACTCGGCACTCCATCCAACCTCCGCACTCCAGCCAACCTCCGCACTCCACCCAACCTCCCCACTTCACCCAACCTTCCCACTTCACCCAACCTCCCCACTTCACCGAACCTCCCCACTCCACCCAACCTCCGCACTCCACCCAACGTTCGCACTCAACCCAACCTCCCCACTTCACCCAACCTCCCCACTCCACCCAACCTCCGCACTTCACCCAACGTCCCCACTCCACCCAACCTCCTCACTCCACCCAACCTCCCCACTTCACCCTACTTCCCCACTTCACCCAACCTCCCCACTCCACCCAACCTCCGCACTGCACCCAACCTTCGCTCTCAACCTAACCTCCCCACTTCACCCAACCTCCCAACTCCACCCAACCTCCCTACTTCACCCAACCTCCGCACTCCATCCAACCTCCGCACTCCACCCAACCTCCGCACTCCAACCAACTTCCGCACACCACCCAACCTCCGCACTCCACCCAACTTCCGCACTCCACCCAACCTCCGCACTCCACCCAACCTCCGCACTCCACCCAAACTCCGCACTCCACCAAACTTCCGCACTCCACGCAACCTCCCCACTCCAACTAACCTCCCCACTCCACACAACCTCCCCATTCCACTATACCTCCCCACTTCACCCAACCTCCACACTCCACCCAACCTCCCCACTTCACCCAAACTCGGCACTCCATCCAACCTCCGCACTCCACCCAACCTCCGCACTCCACCCAACTTCCGCACTCCACCCAACATCCGCACTCCACCCAACCTCCCCACTCCAACCAACCTCCCCACTCCACCCAGCCTCCCCACTCCACCCAACCTCCCCACTTCACCCAAACTCGGCACTCCATCCAACCTCCGCACTCCAGCCAACCTCTGCACTCTAACCAACTTCCGCACTCCACCCAACCTCCGCACTCCACCCAACCTCCCCACTCCACCCAACCTCCCCACTCCACCCAACCTCCCCACTTCACCCAACCTTCCCACTTCACCCAACCTCCCCACTTCACCGAACCTCCCCACTCCACCCAACCTCCGCACTCCACCCAACGTTCGCACTCAACCCAACCTCCCCACTTCACCCAACCTCCCCACTCCACCCAACCTCCGCACTTCACCCAACGTCCCCACTCCACCCAACCTCCTCACTCCACCCAACCTCCCCACTTCACCCTACTTCCCCACTTCACCCAACCTCCCCACTCCACCCAACCTCCGCACTGCACCCAACCTTCGCTCTCAACCTAACCTCCCCACTTCACCCAACCTCCCAACTCCACCCAACCTCCCTACTTCACCCAACCTCCGCACTCCATCCAATCTCCGCACTCCACCCAACCTCCGCACTCCAACCAACTTCCGCACACCACCCAACCTCCGCACTCCACCCAACTTCCGCACTCCACCCAACCTCCGCACTCCACCCAACCTCCGCACTCCACCCAAACTCCGCACTCCACCAAACTTCCGCACTCCACGCAATCTCCCCACTCCAACCAACCTCCCCACTCCACACAACCTCCCCATTCCACTATACCTCCCCACTTCACCCAACCTCCACACTCCACCCAACCTCCCCACTTCACCCAATCTCGGCACTCCATCCAACCTCCGCACTCCACCCAACCTCCGCACTCCACCCAACTTCCGCACTCCACCCAACATCCGCACTCCACCCAACCTCCCAACTCCAACCAACCTCCCCACTCCACCCAGCCTCCCCACTCCACCCAACCTCCCCACTCCACCCAACCTCCCCACTTCACCCAACCTCCCCACTCCACCCAACCACCCCACTTCACCCAACCTCCACACTCCACCCAACCTCCCCACTTCACCCAAACTCGGCACTCCATCCAACCTCCGCACTCCACCCAACCTCCGCACTCCACCCAACTTCCGCACTCCACCCAACATCCGCACTCCACCCAACCTCCCCACTCCAACCAACCTCCCCACTCCACCCAGCCTCCCCACTCCACCCAACCTCCCCACTCCACCCAACCTCCCCACTTCACCCAACCTCCCCACTCCACCCAACCTCCCCACTTCACCCAAACTCGGCACTCCATCCAACTTCCGCACTCCACCCAACCTCCCCACTCCACCCAAACTCCCCACTCCACCCAACCTCCCCACTTCACCCAACCTCCCCTTTCCACTATACCTCCCCACTTATCCCAACCTCCCCATTCCACCCGACCTCCCCACTTCACCCAACCTCCCCACTTCACCAAACCTCCCCACTCCACCCAACCTCCCCAAATCACCCAACCTCCCCTCTCCACCCAACATCCCCACTCCACCCAACCTCCCCACTCCACCCAACCTCCACACTCTACCCAACCTCCCCACTTCACCCAACCTTCCCACTTCACCCAACCTCCCCACTTCACCGAAACTCCCCACTCCACCCAACCTCCGCACTCCACCCAACGTTCGCACTCAACCCAACCTCCCCACTTCACCCAACCTCCCCACTCCACCCAACCTCCCCACTTCACCAACGTCCCCACTCCACCCAACCTCCTCACTCCACCCAACCTCCCCACTTCACCCTACCTCCCCACTTCACCCAACCTCCCCACTCCACCCAACCTCCGCACTGCACCCAACCTTCGCTCTCAACCTAACCTCCCCACTTCACCCAACCTCCCAACTCCACCCAACCTCCCCACTTCACCCAACCTCCGCACTCCATCCAACCTCCGCACTCCACCCAACTTCCGCACTCTACCCAACTTCCGCACTCCACCCAACCTCCGCACTCCACCCAAACTCCGCACTCCACCAAACTTCCGCACTCCACGCAACCTCCCCACTCCAACCAACCTCCCCACTCCAACCAACCTCCCCACTCCACCCAACCTCCCCACTCCACCCAACCTCCCCACGCCACCCAACCTCCCCACTTCACCCAACCTCCCCATTCCACTATACCTCCCCACTTCACCCAACCTCCCCACTCCACCCAACCTCCCCACTTCACCCAAACTCGGCACTCCATCCAACCTCCGCACTCCACCCAACCTCCGCACTCCACCCAACTTCCGCACTCCACCCAACTTCCGCACTCCACCCAACTTCCGCACTCCACCCAACCTCCGCATTCCACCCAAACTCCGCACTCCACCAAACTTCCGCACACCACGCAACCTCCCCACTCCAACCAACCTCCCCACTCCACCCAGCCTCCCCACTCCACCCAACCTCCCCACTCCACCCAACCTCCCCACTTCACCCAACCTCCCCATTCCACTATACCTCCCCACTTCACCCAACCTCCCCACTCCACCCAACCTCCCCACTTCACCCAAACTCGGCACTCCATCCAACTTCCGCACTCCACCCAACCTCCCCACTCCACCCAACCTCCCCACTCCACCCAACCTCCCCACTTCACCCAACCTCCCCATTGCACTATACCTCCCCACTTAACCCAACCTCCCCACTCCACCCAACCTCCCCACTTCACCCAAACTCGGCACTCCATCCAACTTCCGCACTCCACCCAACCTCCCCACTCCACCCAACCTCCCCACTCCACCCAACCTCCCCACTTCACCCAACCTCCCCATTGCACTATACCTCCCCACTTAACCCAACCTCCCCACTCCACCCAACCTCCCCACTTCACCCAAACTCGGCACTCCATCCAACTTCCGCACTCCACCCAACCTCCGCACTCCACCCAACCTCCCCACTTCACCCAACCTCCCCACTTCACCAAACCTCCCCACTCCACCCAACCTCCCCAAATCACCCAACCTCCCCTCTCCACCCAACATCCCCACTCCACCCAACCTCCCCAATCCACCCAACCTCCCCACCCCAACCACCCTCCCCACTTCACTTAACCTTCCCACTTCACACAACCTCCCCACTTCACCGAACCTCCCCACTCCATCCAACCTCCGCACTCCACCCAACGTGCGCACTCAACCCAACCTCCCCACTTCACCCAACCTCCCCACTCCACCCAACCTCCCCCCTTCACCCAACATCCCCACTCCACCCAACCTCCTCACTCCACCCAACCTCCCCACTTCACCCTACCTCCCCACTTCACCCAACCTCCCCACTCCACCCAACCTCCCCACTTCACCCAACCTCCCCACTCCACCCAACCTCCTCACTCCACCCAACCTCCCCACTTCACCCTACCTCCCCACTTCACCCAACCTCCCCACTCCACCCAACCTTCGCTCTCAACCTAACCTCCCCACTTCACCCAACCTCCCAACTCCACCCAACCTCCCCACTTCCCCCAACCTCCGCACTCCATCCAACCTCCGCACTCCACCCAACCTCCGCACTCCACCCAACTTCCGCACTCCACCCAACCTCCGCACTCCACCCAAACTCCCCACTCCACCAAACTTCCGCACTCCACGCAACCTCCCCACTCCAACCAACCTCCCCACTCCACCCAACCTCCCCACTCCACCCAACCTCCCCACGCCACCCAACCTCCCCTCTTCACCCAACCTCCTCATTCCACTATACCTCCCCACTTCACCCAACCTCCCCACTCCACCCAACCTCCCCACTTCACCCAAACTCGGCACTCCATCCAACCTCCGCACTCCAGCCAACCTCTGCACTCTAACCAACTTCCGCACTCCACCCAACCTCCGCACTCCACCCAACCTCCCCACTTCACCAAACCTTCCCACTTCACCCAACTTCCCCACTTCACCGAACCTCCCCACTCCACCCAACCTCCGCACTCCACCCAACGTTCGCACTCAACCCAACCTCCCCACTTCACCCAACCTCCCCACTCCACCCAACCTCCGCACTTCACCCAACGTCCCCATTCCACCCAACCTCCTCACTCCACCCAACCTCCCCACTTCACCCTACTTCCCCACTTCACCCCACCTCCCCACTCCACCCAACCTCCGCACTGCACCCAACCTTCGCTCTCAACCTAACCTCCCCACTTCACCCAACCTCCCAACTCCACCCAACCTCCCTACTTCACCCAACCTCCGCACTCCATCCAACCTCCGCACTCCACCCAACCTCCGCACTCCAACCAACTTCCGCACACCACCCAACCTCCGCACTCCACCCAACTTCCGCACTCCACCCAACCTCCGCACTCCACCCAACCTCCGCACTCCACCCAAACTCCGCACTCCACCAAACTTCCGCACTCCACGCAACCTCCCCACTCCAACCAACCTCCCCACTCCACACAACCTCCCCATTCCACTATACCTCCCCACTTCACCCAACCTCCACACTCCACCCAACCTCCCCACTTCACCCAAACTCGGCACTCCATCCAACCTCCGCACTCCACCCAACCTCCGCACTCCACCCAACTTCCGCGCTCCACCCAACATCCGCACTCCACCCAACCTCCCCACTCCAACCAACCTCCCCACTCCACCCAGCCTCCCCACTCCACCCAACCTCCCCACTTCACCCAAACTCGGCACTCCATCCAACCTCCGCACTCCAGCCAACCTCTGCACTCTAACCAACTTCCGCACTCCACCCAACCTCCGCACTCCACCCAACCTCCCCACTCCACCCAACCTCCCCACTCCACCCAACCTCCCCACTTCACCCAACCTTCCCACTTCACCCAACCTCCCCACTTCACCGAACCTCCCCACTCCACCCAACCTCCGCACTCCACCCAACGTTCGCACTCAACCCAACCTCCCCACTTCACCCAACCTCCCAACTCCACCCAACCTCCGCACTTCACCCAACGTCCCCACTCCACCCAACCTCCTCACTCCACCCAACCTCCCCACTTCACCCTACTTCCCCACTTCACCCAACCTCCCCACTCCACCCAACCTCCGCACTGCACCCAACCTTCGCTCTCAACCTAACCTCCCCACTTCACCCAACCTCCCAACTCCACCCAACCTCCCTACTTCACCCAACCTCCGCACTCCATCCAACCTCCGCACTCCACCCAACCTCCGCACTCCAACCAACTTCCGCACACCACCCAACCTCCGCACTCCACCCAACTTCCGCACTCCACCCAACCTCCGCACTCCACCCAACCTCCGCACTCCACCCAAACTCCGCACTCCACCAAACTTCCGCACTCCACGCAACCTCCCCACTCCAACCAACCTCCCCACTCCACACAACCTCCCCATTCCACTATACCTCCCCACTTCACCCAACCTCCACACTCCACCCAACCTCCCCACTTCACCCAAACTCGGCACTCCATCCAACCTCCGCACTCCACCCAACCTCCGCACTCCACCCAACTTCCGCACTCCACCCAACATCCGCACTCCACCCAACCTCCCCACTCCAACCAACCTCCCCACTCCACCCAGCCTCCCCACTCCACCCAACCTCCCCACTCCACCCAACCTCCCCACTTCACCCAACCTCCCCACTCCACCCAACCTCCCCACTTCACCCAAACTCGGCACTCCATCCAACTTCCGCACTCCACCCAACCTCCCCACTCCACCCAAACTCCCCACTCCACCCAACCTCCCCACTTCACCCAACCTCCCCATTCCACTATACCTCCCCACTTATCCCAACCTCCCCATTCCACCCGACCTCCCCACTTCACCCAACCTCCCCACTTCACCAAACCTCCCCACTCCACCCAACCTCCCCAAATCACCCAACCTCCCCTCTCCACCCAACATCCCCACTCCACCCAACCTCCCCACTCCACCCAACCTCCACACTCCACCCAACCTCCCCACTTCACCCAACCTTCCCACTTCACCCAACCTCCCCACTTCACCGAAACTCCCCACTCCACCCAACCTCCGCACTCCACCCAACGTTCGCACTCAACCCAACCTCCCCACTTCACCCAACCTCCCCACTCCACCCAACCTCCCCACTTCACCAACGTCCCCACTCCACCCAACCTCCTCACTCCACCCAACCTCCCCACTTCACCCTACCTCCCCACTTCACCCAACCTCCCCACTCCACCCAACCTCCGCACTGCACCCAACCTTCGCTCTCAACCTAACCTCCCCACTTCACCCAACCTCCCAACTCCACCCAACCTCCCCACTTCACCCAACCTCCGCACTCCATCCAACCTCCGCACTCCACCCAACCTCCGCACTCCAACCAACTTCCGCACACCACCCAACCTCCGCACTCCACCCAACTTCCGCACTCTACCCAACTTCCGCACTCCACCCAACCTCCGCACTCCACCCAAACTCCGCACTCCACCAAACTTCCGCACTCCACGCAACCTCCCCACTCCAACCAACCTCCCCACTCCAACCAACCTCCCCACTCCACCCAACCTCCCCACTCCACCCAACCTCCCCACGCCACCCAACCTCCCCACTTCACCCAACCTCCCCATTCCACTATACCTCCCCACTTCACCCAACCTCCCCACTCCACCCAACCTCCCCACTTCACCCAAACTCGGCACTCCATCCAACCTCCGCACTCCACCCAACCTCCGCACTCCACCCAACTTCCGCACTCCACCCAACTTCCGCACTCCACCCAACTTCCGCACTCCACCCAACCTCCGCATTCCACCCAAACTCCGCACTCCACCAAACTTCCGCACACCACGCAACCTCCCCACTCCAACCAACCTCCCCACTCCACCCAGCCTCCCCACTCCACCCAACCTCCCCATTCCACTATACCTCCCCATTTCACCCAACCTCCCCACTCCACCCAACCTCCCCACTTCACCCAAACTCGGCACTCCATCCAACTTCCGCACTCCACCCAACCTCCCCACTCCACCCAACCTCCCCACTTCACCCAACCTCCCCATTCCACTATACCTCCCCATTTCACCCAACCTCCCCACTCCACCCAACCTCCCCACTTCACCCAAACTCGGCACTCCATCCAACTTCCGCACTCCACCCAACCTCCCCACTCCACCCAACCTCCCCACTCCACCCAACCTCCCCACTTCACCCAACCTCCCCATTGCACTATACCTCCCCACTTAACCCAACCTCCCCACTCCACCCAACCTCCCCACTTCACCCAAACTCGGCACTCCATCCAACTTCCGCACTCCACCCAACCTCCGCACTCCACCCAACCTCCCCACTTCACCCAACCTCCCCATTTCACCAAACCTCCCCACTCCACCCAACCTCCCCACTTCACCCAAACTCGGCACTCCATCCAACCTCCGCACTCCAGCCAACCTCTGCACTCTAACCAACTTCCGCACTCCACCCAACCTCCGCACTCCACCCAACCTCCCCACTTCACCAAACCTTCCCACTTCACCCAACTTCCCCACTTCACCGAACCTCCCCACTCCACCCAACCTCCGCACTCCACCCAACGTTCGCACTCAACCCAACCTCCCCACTTCACCCAACCTCCCCACTCCACCCAACCTCCGCACTTCACCCAACGTCCCCATTCCACCCAACCTCCTCACTCCACCCAACCTCCCCACTTCACCCTACTTCCCCACTTCACCCAACCTCCCCACTCCACCCAACCTCCGCACTGCACCCAACCTTCGCTCTCAACCTAACCTCCCCACTTCACCCAACCTCCCAACTCCACCCAACCTCCCTACTTCACCCAACCTCCGCACTCCATCCAACCTCCGCACTCCACCCAACCTCCGCACTCCAACCAACTTCCGCACACCACCCAACCTCCGCACTCCACCCAACTTCCGCACTCCACCCAACCTCCGCACTCCACCCAACCTTCGCACTCCACCCAAACTCCGCACTCCACCAAACTTCCGCACTCCACGCAACCTCCCCACTCCAACCAACCTCCCCACTCCACACAACCTCCCCATTCCACTTTACCTCCCCACTTCACCCAACCTCCACACTCCACCCAACCTCCCCACTTCACCCAAACTCGGCACTCCATCCAACCTCCGCACTCCACCCAACCTCCGCACTCCACCCAACTTCCGCGCTCCACCCAACATCCGCACTCCACCCAACCTCCCCACTCCAACCAACCTCCCCACTCCACCCAGCCTCCCCACTCCACCCAACCTCCCCACTTCACCCAAACTCGGCACTCCATCCAACCTCCGCACTCCAGCCAACCTCTGCACTCTAACCAACTTCCGCACTCCACCCAACCTCCGCACTCCACCCAACCTCCCCACTCCACCCAACCTCCCCACTCCACCCAACCTCCCCACTTCACCCAACCTTCCCACTTCACCCAACCTCCCCACTTCACCGAACCTCCCCACTCCACCCAACCTCCGCACTCCACCCAACGTTCGCACTCAACCCAACCTCCCCACTTCACCCAACCTCCCCACTCCACCCAACCTCCGCACTTCACCCAACGTCCCCACTCCACCCAACCTCCTCACTCCACCCAACCTCCCCACTTCACCCTACTTCCCCACTTCACCCAACCTCCCCACTCCACCCAACCTCCGCACTGCACCCAACCTTCGCTCTCAACCTAACCTCCCCACTTCACCCAACCTCCCAACTCCACCCAACCTCCCTACTTCACCCAACCTCCGCACTCCATCCAACCTCCGCACTCCACCCAACCTCCGCACTCCAACCAACTTCCGCACACCACCCAACCTCCGCACTCCACCCAACTTCCGCACTCCACCCAACCTCCGCACTCCACCCAACCTCCGCACTCCACCCAAACTCCGCACTCCACCAAACTTCCGCACTCCACGCAACCTCCCCACTCCAACCAACCTCCCCACTCCACACAACCTCCCCATTCCACTATACCTCCCCACTTCACCCAACCTCCACACTCCACCCAACCTCCCCACTTCACCCAAACTCGGCACTCCATCCAACCTCCGCACTCCACCCAACCTCCGCACTCCACCCAACTTCCGCACTCCACCCAACATCCGCACTCCACCCAACCTCCCCACTCCAACCAACCTCCCCACTCCACCCAGCCTCCCCACTCCACCCAACCTCCCCACTCCACCCAACCTCCCCACTTCACCCAACCTCCCCACTCCACCCAACCTCCCCACTTCACCCAAACTCGGCACTCCATCCAACTTCCGCACTCCACCCAACCTCCCCACTCCACCCAAACTCCCCACTCCACCCAACCTCCCCACTTCACCCAACCTCCCCATTCCACTATACCTCCCCACTTATCCCAACCTCCCCATTCCACCCGACCTCCCCACTTCACCCAACCTCCCCACTTCACCAAACCTCCCCACTCCACCCAACCTCCCCAAATCACCCAACCTCCCCTCTCCACCCAACATCCCCACTCCACCCAACCTCCCCACTCCACCCAACCTCCACACTCCACCCAACCTCCCCACTTCACCCAACCTTCCCACTTCACCCAACCTCCCCACTTCACCGAAACTCCCCACTCCACCCAACCTCCGCACTCCACCCAACGTTCGCACTCAACCCAACCTCCCCACTTCACCCAACCTCCCCACTCCACCCAACCTCCCCACTTCACCAACGTCCCCACTCCACCCAACCTCCTCACTCCACCCAACCTCCCCACTTCACCCTACCTCCCCACTTCACCCAACCTCCCCACTCCACCCAACCTCCGCACTGCACCCAACCTTCGCTCTCAACCTAACCTCCCCACTTCACCCAACCTCCCAACTCCACCCAACCTCCCCACTTCACCCAACCTCCGCACTCCATCCAACCTCCGCACTCCACCCAACCTCCGCACTCCAACCAACTTCCGCACACCACCCAACCTCCGCACTCCACCCAACTTCCGCACTCTACCCAACTTCCGCACTCCACCCAACCTCCGCACTCCACCCAAACTCCGCACTCCACCAAACTTCCGCACTCCACGCAACCTCCCCACTCCAACCAACCTCCCCACTCCAACCAACCTCCCCACTCCACCCAACCTCCCCACTCCACCCAACCTCCCCACGCCACCCAACCTCCCCACTTCACCCAACCTCCCCATTCCACTATACCTCCCCACTTCACCCAACCTCCCCACTCCACCCAACCTCCCCACTTCACCCAAACTCGGCACTCCATCCAACCTCCGCACTCCACCCAACCTCCGCACTCCACCCAACTTCCGCACTCCACCCAACTTCCGCACTCCACCCAACTTCCGCACTCCACCCAACCTCCGCATTCCACCCAAACTCCGCACTCCACCAAACTTCCGCACACCACGCAACCTCCCCACTCCAACCAACCTCCCCACTCCACCCAGCCTCCCCACTCCACCCAACCTCCCCACTCCACCCAACCTCCCCACTTCACCCAACCTCCCCATTCCACTATACCTCCCCACTTCACCCAACCTCCCCACTCCACCCAACCTCCCCACTTCACCCAAACTCGGCACTCCATCCAACTTCCGCACTCCACCCAACCTCCCCACTCCACCCAACCTCCCCACTCCACCCAACCTCCCCACTTCACCCAACCTCCCCATTGCACTATACCTCCCCACTTAACCCAACCTCCCCACTCCACCCAACCTCCCCACTTCACCCAAACTCGGCACTCCATCCAACTTCCGCACTCCACCCAACCTCCGCACTCCACCCAACCTCCCCACTTCACCCAACCTCCCCATTTCACCAAACCTCCCCACTCCACCCAACCTCCCCAAATCACCCAACCTCCCCTCTCCACCCAACATCCCCACACCACCCAACCTCCCCACTCCACCCAACCTTCCCACTTCACCCAACCTCCCCACTTCACCGAACCTCCCCACTCCACCCAACCTCCGCACTCCGCCCAACGTTCGCACTCAACCCAACCTCCTCACTTCACCCAACCTCCCCACTCCACCCAACCTCCCCACTTCACCCAACGTCCCCACTCCACCCAACCTCCTCACTCCACCCAACCTCCCCACTTCACCCTACCTCCCCACTTCACCCAACCTCTCCACTCCACCCAACCTCCGCACTCCACTCAACCTTCGCACTCAACCCAACCTCCCCACTTCACCCAACCTCCCAACTCCACCCAACCTCCCCACTTCACCCAACCTCCGCACTCCATCCAACCTCCGCACTGCACCCAATCTCCGCACTCCACCCAACCTCCCCACTTCACCCAACCTCCGCACTCCATCCAACCTCCGCACTCCACCCAGCCTCCGCACTCCACCCAACTTCCGCACTCCACCCAACTTCCGCACACCACCCAACTTCCGCACTCCACCCAACCTCCGCATTCCACCCAAACTCCGCACTCCACCAAACTTCCGCACTCCACCCAGCCTTCCCACTCCACCCAACCTCCCCACTCCACCCAACCTCCCCACTTCACCCAACTTCCCCATTGCACTATACCTCCCCACTTAACCCTACCTCCCCACTCCTCCCAACCTCCCCACTTCACCCAAACTCGGCACTCCACCCAACTTCCGCACTCCACCCAACTTCCGCACTCCACCCAACTTCCGCACTCCACCCAACCTCCGCATTCCACCCAAACTCCGCACTCCACCAAACTTCCGCACACCACGCAACCTCCCCACTCCAACCAACCTCCCCACTCCACCCAGCCTCCCCACTCCACCCAACCTCCCCACTCCACCCAACCTCCCCACTTCACCCAACCTCCCCATTCCACTATACCTCCCCACTTCACCCAACCTCCCCACTCCACCCAACCTCCCCACTTCACCCAAACTCGGCACTCCATCCAACTTCCGCACTCCACCCAACCTCCCCACTCCACCCAACCTCCCCACTCCACCCAACCTCCCCACTTCACCCAACCTCCCCATTGCACTATACCTCCCCACTTAACCCAACCTCCCCACTCCACCCAACCTCCCCACTTCACCCAAACTCGGCACTCCATCCAACTTCCGCACTCCACCCAACCTCCGCACTCCACCCAACCTCCCCACTTCACCCAACCTCCCCATTTCACCAAACCTCCCCACTCCACCCAACCTCCCCAAATCACCCAACCTCCCCTCTCCACCCAACATCCCCACACCACCCAACCTCCCCACTCCACCCAACCTTCCCACTTCACCCAACCTCCCCACTTCACCGAACCTCCCCACTCCACCCAACCTCCGCACTCCGCCCAACGTTCGCACTCAACCCAACCTCCTCACTTCACCCAACCTCCCCACTCCACCCAACCTCCCCTCTTCACCCAACGTCCCCACTCCACCCAACCTCCTCACTCCACCCAACCTCCCCACTTCACCCTACCTCCCCACTTCACCCAACCTCTCCACTCCACCCAACCTCCGCACTCCACTCAACCTTCGCACTCAACCCAACCTCCCCACTTCACCCAACCTCCCAACTCCACCCAACCTCCCCACTTCACCCAACCTCCGCACTCCATCCAACCTCCGCACTGCACCCAATCTCCGCACTCCACCCAACCTCCCCACTTCACCCAACCTCCGCACTCCATCCAACCTCCGCACTCCACCCAGCCTCCGCACTCCACCCAACTTCCGCACTCCACCCAACTTCCGCACACCACCCAACTTCCGCACTCCACCCAACCTCCGCATTCCACCCAAACTCCGCACTCCACCAAACTTCCGCACTCCACCCAGCCTTCCCACTCCACCCAACCTCCCCACTCCACCCAACCTCCCCACTCCACCCAACCTCCCCACTTCACCCAACCTTCCCACTTCACCCAACCTCCCCACTTCACCCAACCTCCCCACTCCACCCAACCTCCGCACTCCACCCAACGTTCGCACTCAACCCAACCTCCCCACTTCACCCAACCTCCCCACTCCACCCAACCTCCGCACTTCACCCAACGTCCCCACTCCACCCAACCTCCTCACTCCACCCAACCTCCCCACTTCACCCTACTTCCCCACTTCACCCAACCTCCCCACTCCACCCAACCTCCGCACTGCATCCAACCTTCGCTCTCAACCTAACCTCCCCACTTCACCCAACCTCCCAACTCCACCCAACCTCCCTACTTCACCCAACCTCCGCACTCCATCCAACCTCCGCACTCCACCCAACCTCCGCACTCCAACCAACTTCCGCACACCACCCAACCTCCGCACTCCACCCAACTTCCGCACTCCACCCAACCTCCGCACTCCACCCAACCTCCGCACTCCACCCAAACTCCGCACTCCACCAAACTTCCGCACTCCACGCAACCTCCCCACTCCAACCAACCTCCCCACTCCACACAACCTCCCCATTCCACTATACCTCCCCACTTCACCCAACCTCCACACTCCACCCAACCTCCCCACTTCACCCAAACTCGGCACTCCATCCAACCTCCGCACTCCACCCAACCTCCGCACTCCACCCAACTTCCGCACTCCACCCAACATCCGCACTCCACCCAACCTCCCCACTCCAACCAACCTCCCCACTCCACCCAGCCTCCCCACTCCACCCAACCTCCCCACTCCACCCAACCTCCCCACTTCACCCAACCTCCCCACTCCACCCAACCTCCCCACTTCACCCAAACTCGGCACTCCATCCAACTTCCGCACTCCACCCAACCTCCCCACTCCACCCAAACTCCCCACTCCACCCAACCTCCCCACTTCACCCAACCTCCCCATTCCACTATACCTCCCCACTTATCCCAACCTCCCCATTCCACCCAACCTCCCCACTTCACCCAAACTCGGCACTCCATCCAACTTCCGCACTCCACCCAACCTCCGCCCTCCACCCGACCTCCCCACTTCACCCAACCTCCCCACTTCACCAAACCTCCCCACTCCATCCAACCTCCCCAAATCACCCAACCTCCCCTCTCCACCCAACATCCCCACTCCACCCAACCTCCCCACTCCACCCAACCTCCACACTCCACCCAACCTCCCCACTTCACCCAACCTTCCCACTTCACCCAACCTCCCCACTTCACCGAAACTCCCCACTCCACCCAACCTCCGCACTCCACCCAACGTTCGCACTCAACCCAACCTCCCCACTTCACCCAACCTCCCCACTCCACCCAACCTCCCCACTTCACCAACGTCCCCACTCCACCCAAACTCCTCACTCCACCCAACCTCCCCACTTCACCCTACCTCCCCACTTCACCCAACCTCCCCACTCCACCCAACCTCCGCACTGCACCCAAACTTCGCTCTCAACCTAACCTCCCCACTTCACCCAACCTCCCAACTCCACCCAACCTCCCCACTTCACCCAACCTCCGCACTCCATCCAACCTCCGCACTCCACCCAACCTCCGCACTCCAACCAACTTCCGCACACCACCCAACCTCCGCACTCCACCCAACTTCCGCACTCTACCCAACTTCCGCACTCCACCCAACCTCCGCACTCCACCCAAACTCCGCACTCCACCAAACTTCCGCACTCCACGCAACCTCCCCACTCCAACCAACCTCCCCACTCCAACCAACCTCCCCACTCCACCCAACCTCCCCACTCCACCCAACCTCCCCACGCCACCCAACCTCCCCACTTCACCCAACCTCCCCATTCCACTATACCTCCCCACTTCACCCAACCTCCCCACTCCACCCAACCTCCCCACTTCACCCAAACTCGGCACTCCATCCAACCTCCGCACTCCACCCAACCTCCGCACTCCACCCAACTTCCGCACTCCACCCAACTTCCGCACTCCACCCAACTTCCGCACTCCACCCAACCTCCGCATTCCACCCAAACTCCGCACTCCACCAAACTTCCGCACACCACGCAACCTCCCCACTCCAACCAACCTCCCCACTCCACCCAGCCTCCCCACTCCACCCAACCTCCCCACTCCACCCAACCTCCCTACTTCACCCAACCTCCCCATTCCACTATACCTCCCCACTTCACCCAACCTCCCCACTCCACCCAACCTCCCCACTTCACCCAAACTCGGCACTCCATCCAACTTCCGCACTCCACCCAACCTCCCCACTCCACCCAACCTCCCCACTCCACCCAACCTCCCCACTTCACCCAACCTCCCCATTGCACTATACCTCCCCACTTAACCCAACCTCCCCACTCCACCCAACCTCCCCACTTCACCCAAACTCGGCACTCCATCCAACTTCCGCACTCCACCCAACCTCCGCACTCCACCCAACCTCCCCACTTCACCCAACCTCCCCATTTCACCAAACCTCCCCACTCCACCCAACCTCCCCAAATCACCCAACCTCCCCTCTCCACCCAACCTCCCCACTCCACCCAACCTCCTCACTCCACCCAACCTCCCCACTTCACCCTACCTCCCCACTTCACCCAACCTCTCCACTCCACCCAACCTCCGCACTCCACTCAACCTTCGCACTCAACCCAACCTCCCCACTTCACCCAACCTCCCAACTCCACCCAACCTCCCCACTTCACCCAACCTCCGCACTCCATCCAACCTCCGCACTGCACCCAATCTCCGCACTCCACCCAACCTCCCCACTTCACCCAACCTCCGCACTCCATCCAACCTCCGCACTCCACCCAGCCTCCGCACTCCACCCAACTTCCGCACTCCACCCAACTTCCGCACACCACCCAACTTCCGCACTCCACCCAACCTCCGCATTCCACCCAAACTCCGCACTCCACCAAACTTCCGCACTCCACCCAGCCTTCCCACTCCACCCAACCTCCCCACTCTACCCAACCTCCCCACTTCACCCAACTTCCCCATTGCACTATACCTCCCCACTTAACCCTACCTCCCCACTCCTCCCAACCTCCCCACTTCACCCAAACTCGGCACTCCATCCAACTTCCGCACTCCACCCAACCTCCGCACTCCACCCAACCTCCCCACTTCACCCAACCTCCCCACTTCACCAAACCTCCCCACTCCACCCAACCTCCCCAAATCACCCAACCTCCCCTCTCCACCCAACATCCCCACTCCACCCAACCTCCCCTCTCCACCCAACTTCCGCACTCCACCCAACTTCCGCACTCCACCCAACTTCCGCACTCCACCCAACCTCCGCATTCCACCCAAACTCCGCACTCCACCAAACTTCCGCACTCCACGCAACCTCCCCACTCCAACCAACCTCCCCACTCCACCCAGCCGCCCCACTCCACCCAACCTCCCCACTTCACCCAACCTCCCCACTCCACCCAACCTCCCCACTTCACCCAAACTCGGCACTCCATCCAACCTCCGCACTCCACCCAACCTCCGCACTCCACCCAACTTCCGCACTCCACCCAACTTCCGCACTCCACCCAACTTCCGCACTCCACCCAACCTCCGCATTCCACCCAAACTCCGCACTCCACCAAACTTCCGCACACCACGCAACCTCCCCACTCCAACCAACCTCCCCACTCCACCCAGCCTCCCCACTCCACCCAACCTCCCCACTCCACCCAACCTCCCCACTTCACCCAACCTCCCCATTCCACTATACCTCCCCACTTCACCCAACCTCCCCACTCCACCCAACCTCCCCACTTCACCCAAACTCGGCACTCCATCCAACTTCCGCACTCCACCCAACCTCCCCACTCCACCCAACCTCCCCACTCCACCCAACCTCCTCACTTCACCCAACCTCCCCATTGCACTATACCTCCCCACTTAACCCAACCTCCCCACTCCACCCAACCTCCCCACTTCACCCAAACTCGGCACTCCATCCAACTTCCGCACTCCACCCAACCTCCGCACTCCACCCAACCTCCCCACTTCACCCAACCTCCCCATTTCACCAAACCTCCCCACTCCACCCAACCTCCCCAAATCACCCAACCTCCCCTCTCCACCCAACATCCCCACACCACCCAACCTCCCCACTCCACCCAACCTTCCCACTTCACCCAACCTCCCCACTTCACCGAACCTCCCCACTCCACCCAACCTCCGCACTCCGCCCAACGTTCGCACTCAACCCAACCTCCTCACTTCACCCAACCTCCCCACTCCACCCAACCTCCCCACTTCACCCAACGTCCCCACTCCACCCAACCTCCTCACTCCACCCAACCTCCCCACTTCACCCTACCTCCCCACTTCACCCAACCTCTCCACTCCACCCAACCTCCGCACTCCACTCAACCTTCGCACTCAACCCAACCTCCCCACTTCACCCAACCTCCCAACTCCACCCAACCTCCCCACTTCACCCAACCTCCGCACTCCATCCAACCTCCGCACTGCACCCAATCTCCGCACTCCACCCAACCTCCCCACTTCACCCAACCTCCGCACTCCATCCAACCTCCGCGCTCCACCCAGCCTCCGCACTCCACCCAACTTCCGCACTCCACCCAACTTCCGCACTCCACCCAACTTCCGCACTCCACCCAACCTCAGCATTCCACCCAAACTCCGCACTCCACCAAACTTCCGCACTCCACCCAGCCTTCCCACTCCACCCAACCTCCCCATTCCACCCTACCTCCCCACTCCTCCCAACCTCCCCACTTCACCCAAACTCGGCACTCCATCCAACTTCCGCACTCCACCCAACCTCCGCACTCCACCCAACCTCCCCACTTCACCCAACCTCCCCACTTCACCAAACCTCCCCACTCCACCCAACCTCCCCAAATCACCCAACCTCCCCTCTCCACCCAACATCCCCACTCCACCCAACCTCCCCTCTCCACCCAACTTCCGCACTCCACCCAACTTCCGCACTCCACCCAACTTCCGCACTCCACCCAACCTCCGCATTCCACCCAAACTCCGCACTCCACCAAACTTCCGCACTCCACGCAACCTCCCCACTCCAACCAACCTCCCCACTCCACCCAGCCGCCCCACTCCACCCAACCTCCCCACTCCACCCAACCTCCCCACTTCACCCAACCTCCCCATTCCACTATACCTCCCCACTTCACCCAACCTCCCCACTCCACCCAACCTCCCCACTTCACCCAAAACTCGGCACTCCATCCAACTTCCGCACTCCACCCAACCTCCGCACTCCACCCAACCTCCCCACTTCACCCAACCTCCCCACTTCACCAAACCTCCCCACTCCACCCAACCTCCCCAAATCACCCAACCTCCCCTCTCCACCCAACATCCCCACTCCACCCAACCTCCCCAATCCACCCAACCTCCCCACCCCCAACCAACCTCCCCACTTCACTTAACCTTCCCACTTCACCCAACCTCCCCACTTCACCGAACCTCCCCACTCCATCCAACCTCCGCACTCCACCCAACGTGCGCACTCAACCCAACCTCCCCACTTCACCCAACCTCCCCACTCCACCCAACCTCCCCACTTCACCCAACCTCCCCACTCCACCCAACCTCCTCACTCCACCCAACCTCCCCACTTCACCCTACCTCCCCACTTCACCCAACCTCCCCACTCCACCCAACCTCCCCACTTCACCCAACCTCCCCACTCCACCCAACCTCCTCACTCCACCCAACCTCCCCACTTCACCCTACCTCCCCACTTCACCCAACCTCCCCACTCCACCCAACCTTCGCTCTCAACCTAACCTCCCCACTTCACCCAACCTCCCAACTCCACCCAACCTCCCCACTTCACCCAACCTCCGCACTCCATCCAACCTCCGCACTCCACCCAACCTCCGCACTCCACCCAACTTCCGCACTCCACCCAACCTCCGCACTCCACCCAAACTCCGCACTCCACCAAACTTCCGCACTCCACGCAACCTCCCCACTCCAACCAACCTCCCCACTCCACCCAACCTCCCCACTCCACCCAACCTCCCCACGCCACCCAACCTCCCCACTTCACCCAACCTCCTCATTCCACTATACCTCCCCACTTCACCCAACCTCCCCACTCCACCCAACCTCCCCACTTCACCCAAACTCGGCACTCCATCCAACCTCCGCACTCCAGCCAACCTCTGCACTCTAACCAACTTCCGCACTCCACCCAACCTCCGCACTCCACCCAACCTCCCCACTCCACCCAACCTCCCCACTCCACCCAACCTCCCCACTTCACCCAACCTTCCCACTTCACCCAACCTCCCCACTTCACCCAACCTCCCCACTCCACCCAACCTCCGCACTCCACCCAACGTTCGCACTCAACCCAACCTCCCCACTTCACCCAACCTCCCCACTCCACCCAACCTCCGCACTTCACCCAACGTCCCCACTCCACCCAACCTCCTCACTCCACCCAACCTCCCCACTTCACCCTACTTCCCCACTTCACCCAACCTCCCCACTCCACCCAACCTCCGCACTGCACCCAACCTTCGCTCTCAACCTAACCTCCCCACTTCACCCAACCTCCCAACTCCACCCAACCTCCCTACTTCACCCAACCTCCGCACTCCATCCAACCTCCGCACTCCACCCAACCTCCGCACTCCAACCAACTTCCGCACACCACCCAACCTCCGCACTCCACCCAACTTCCGCACTCCACCCAACCTCCGCACTCCACCCAACCTCCGCACTCCACCCAAACTCCGCACTCCACCAAACTTCCGCACTCCACGCAACCTCCCCACTCCAACCAACCTCCCCACTCCACACAACCTCCCCATTCCACTATACCTCCCCACTTCACCCAACCTCCACACTCCACCCAACCTCCCCACTTCACCCAAACTCGGCACTCCATCCAACCTCCGCACTCCACCCAACCTCCGCACTCCACCCAACTTCCGCACTCCACCCAACATCCGCACTCCACCCAACCTCCCCACTCCAACCAACCTCCCCACTCCACCCAGCCTCCCCACTCCACCCAACCTCCCCACTCCACCCAACCTCCCCACTTCACCCAACCTCCCCACTCCACCCAACCTCCCCACTTCACCCAAACTCGGCACTCCATCCAACTTCCGCACTCCACCCAACCTCCCCACTCCACCCAAACTCCCCACTCCACCCAACCTCCCCACTTCACCCAACCTCCCCATTCCACTATACCTCCCCACTTATCCCAACCTCCCCATTCCACCCAACCTCCCCACTTCACCCAAACTCGGCACTCCATCCAACTTCCGCACTCCACCCAACCTCCGCACTCCACCCGACCTCCCCACTTCACCCAACCTCCCCACTTCACCAAACCTCCCCACTCCACCCAACCTCCCCAAATCACCCAACCTCCCCTCTCCACCCAACATCCCCACTCCACCCAACCTCCCCACTCCACCCAACCTCCACACTCCTCCCAACCTCCCCACTTCACCCAACCTTCCCACTTCACCCAACCTCCCCACTTCACCGAAACTCCCCACTCCACCCAACCTCCGCACTCCACCCAACGTTCGCACTCAACCCAACCTCCCCACTTCACCCAACCTCCCCACTCCACCCAACCTCCCCACTTCACCAACGTCCCCACTCCACCCAACCTCCTCACTCCACCCAACCTCCCCACTTCACCCTACCTCCCCACTTCACCCAACCTCCCCACTCCACCCAACCTCCGCACTGCACCCAACCTTCGCTCTCAACCTAACCTCCCCACTTCACCCAACCTCCCAACTCCACCCAACCTCCCCACTTCACCCAACCTCCGCACTCCATCCAACCTCTGCACTCCACCCAACCTCCGCACTCCAACCAACTTCCGCACACCACCCAACCTCCGCACTCCACCCAACTTCCGCACTCTACCCAACTTCCGCACTCCACCCAACCTCCGCACTCCACCCAAACTCCGCACTCCACCAAACTTCCGCACTCCACGCAACCTCCCCACTCCAACCAACCTCCCCACTCCAACCAACCTCCCCACTCCACCCAACCTCCCCACTCCACCCAACCTCCCCACGCCACCCAACCTCCCCACTTCACCCAACCTCCCCATTCCACTATACCTCCCCACTTCACCCAACCTTCCCACTCCACCCAACCTCCCCACTTCACCCAAACTCGGCACTCCATCCAACCTCCGCACTCCACCCAACCCCCGTACTCCACCCAACTTCCGCACTCCACCCAACTTCCGCACTCCACCCAACTTCCGCACTCCACCCAACCTCTGCATTCCACCCAAACTCCGCACTCCACCAAACTTCCGCACACCACGCAACCTCCCCACTCCAACCAACCTCCCCACTCCACCCAGCCTCCCCACTCCACCCAACCTCCCCACTCCACCCAACCTCCCCACTTCACCCAACCTCCCCATTCCACTATACCTCCCCACTTCACCCAACCTCCCCACTCCACCCAAGCTCCCCACTTCACCCAAACTCGGCACTCCATCCAACTTCCGCACTCCACCAACCTCCCCACTCCACCCAACCTCCCCACTCCACCCAACCTCCCCACTTCACCCAACCTCCCCTTTGCACTATACCTCCCCACTTAACCCAACCTCCCCACTCCACCCAACCTCCCCACTTCACCCAAACTCGGCACTCCATCCAACTTCCGCACTCCACCCAACCTCCGCACTCCACCCAACCTCCCTACTTCACCCAACCTCCCCATTTCACCAAACCTCCCCACTCCACCCAACCTCCCCAAATCACCCAACCTCCCCTCTCCACCCAACATCCCCACACCACCCAACCTCCCCACTCCACCCAACCTTCCCACTTCACCCAACCTCCCCACTTCACCGAACCTCCCCACTCCACCCAACCTCCGCACTCCGCCCAACGTTCGCACTCAACCCAACCTCCTCACTTCACCCAACCTCCCCACTCCACCCAACCTCCCCACTTCACCCAACGTCCCCACTCCACCCAACCTCCTCACTCCACCCAACCTCCCCACTTCACCCTACCTCCCCACTTCACCCAACCTCTCCACTCCACCCAACCTCCGCACTCCACTCAACCTTCGCACTCAACTCAACCTCCCCACTTCACCCAACCTCCCAACTCCACCCAACCTCCCCACTTCACCCAACCTCCGCACTCCATCCAACCTCCGCACTGCACCCAATCTCCGCACTCCAACCAACCTCCCCACTTCACCCAACCTCCGCACTCCATCCAACCTCCGCGCTCCACCCAGCCTCCGCACTCCACCCAACTTCCGCACTCCACCCAACTTCCGCACTCCACCCAACTTCCGCACTCCACCCAACCTCCGCATTCCACCCAAACTCCGCACTCCACCAAACTTCCGCACTCCACCCAGCCTTCCCACTCCACCCAACCTCCCCACTCCACCCTACCTCCCCACTCCTCCCAACCTCCCCACTTCACCCAAACTCGGCACTCCATCCAACTTCCGCACTCCACCCAACCTCCGCACTCCACCCAACCTCCCCACTTCACCCAACCTCCCCACTTCACCAAACCTCCCCACTCCACCCAACCTCCCCAAATCACCCAACCTCCCCTCTCCACCCAACATCCCCACTCCACCCAACCTCCCCTCTCCACCCAACTTCCGCACTCCACCCAACTTCCGCACTCCACCCAACTTCCGCACTCCACCCAACCTCCGCATTCCACCCAAACTCCGCACTCCACCAAACTTCCGCACTCCACGCAACCTCCCCACTCCAACCAACCTCCCCACTCCACCCAGCCGCCCCACTCCACCCAACCTCCCCACTCCACCCAACCTCCCCACTTCACCCAACCTCCCCATTCCACTATACCTCCCCACTTCACCCAACCTCCCCACTCCACCCAACCTCCCCACTTCACCCAAACTCGGCACTCCATCCAACTTCCGCACTCCACCCAACCTCCGCACTCCACCCAACCTCCCCACTTCACCCAACCTCCCCACTTCACCAAACCTCCCCACTCCACCCAACCTCCCCAAATCACCCAACCTGCCCTCTCCACCCAACATCCCCACTCCACCCAACCTCCCCAATCCACCCAACCTCCCCACCCCAACCAACCTCCCCACTTCACTTAACCTTCCCACTTCACCCAACCTCCCCACTTCACCGAACCTCCCCACTCCATCCAACCTCCGCACTCCACCCAACGTGCGCACTCAACCCAACCTCCCCACTTCACCCAACCTCCCCACTCCACCCAACCTCCCCACTTCACCCAACCTCCCCACTCCACCCAACCTCCTCACTCCACCCAACCTCCCCACTTCACCCTACCTCCCCACTTCACCCAACCTCCCCACTCCACCCAACCTCCCCACTTCACCCAACCTCCCCACTCCACCCAACCTCCTCACTCCACCCAACCTCCCCACTTCACCCTACCTCCCCACTTCACCCAACCTCCCCACTCCACCCAACCTTCGCTCTCAACCTAACCTCCCCACTTCACCCAACCTCCCAACTCCACCCAACCTCCCCACTTCACCCAACCTCCGCACTCCATCCAACCTCCGCACTCCACCCAACCTCCGCACTCCACCCAACTTCCGCACTCCACCCAACCTCCGCACTCCACCCAAACTCCGCACTCCACCAAACTTCCGCACTCCACGCAACCTCCCCACTCCAACCAACCTCCCCACTCCACCCAACCTCCCCACTCCACCCAACCTCCCCACGCCACCCAACCTCCCCACTTCACCCAACCTCCTCATTCCACTATACCTCCCCACTTCACCCAACCTCCCCACTCCACCCAACCTCCCCACTTCACCCAAACTCGGCACTCCATCCAACCTCCGCACTCCAGCCAACCTCTGCACTCTAACCAACTTCCGCACTCCACCCAACCTCCGCACTCCACCCAACCTCCCCACTCCACCCAACCTCCCCACTCCACCCAACCTCCCCACTTCACCCAACCTTCCCACTTCACCCAACCTCCCCACTTCACCCAACCTCCCCACTCCACCCAACCTCCGCACTCCACCCAACGTTCGCACTCAACCCAACCTCCCCACTTCACCCAACCTCCCCACTCCACCCAACCTCCGCACTTCACCCAACGTCCCCACTCCACCCAACCTCCTCACTCCACCCAACCTCCCCACTTCACCCTACTTCCCCACTTCACCCAACCTCCCCACTCCACCCAACCTCCGCACTGCACCCAACCTTCGCTCTCAACCTAACCTCCCCACTTCACCCAACCTCCCAACTCCACCCAACCTCCCTACTTCACCCAACCTCCGCACTCCATCCAACCTCCGCACTCCACCCAACCTCCGCACTCCAACCAACTTCCGCACACCACCCAACCTCCGCACTCCACCCAACTTCCGCACTCCACCCAACCTCCGCACTCCACCCAACCTCCCCACTTCACCCAACCTCCCCACTTCACCAAACCTCCCCACTCCACCCAACCTCCCCAAATCACCCAACCTCCCCTCTCCACCCAACATCCCCACTCCACCCAACCTCCCCTCTCCACCCAACTTCCGCACTCCACCCAACTTCCGCACTCCACCCAACTTCCGCACTCCACCCAACCTCCGCATTCCACCCAAACTCCGCACTCCACCAAACTTCCGCACTCCACGCAACCTCCCCACTCCAACCAACCTCCCCACTCCACCCAGCCGCCCCACTCCACCCAACCTCCCCACTCCACCCAACCTCCCCACTTCACCCAACCTCCCCATTCCACTATACCTCCCCACTTCACCCAACCTCCCCACTCCACCCAACCTCCCCACTTCACCCAAACTCGGCACTCCATCCAACTTCCGCACTCCACCCAACCTCCGCACTCCACCCAACCTCCCCACTTCACCCAACCTCCCCACTTCACCAAACCTCCCCACTCCACCCAACCTCCCCAAATCACCCAACCTGCCCTCTCCACCCAACATCCCCACTCCACCCAACCTCCCCAATCCACCCAACCTCCCCACCCCAACCAACCTCCCCACTTCACTTAACCTTCCCACTTCACCCAACCTCCCCACTTCACCGAACCTCCCCACTCCATCCAACCTCCGCACTCCACCCAACGTGCGCACTCAACCCAACCTCCCCACTTCACCCAACCTCCCCACTCCACCCAACCTCCCCACTTCACCCAACCTCCCCACTCCACCCAACCTCCTCACTCCACCCAACCTCCCCACTTCACCCTACCTCCCCACTTCACCCAACCTCCCCACTCCACCCAACCTCCCCACTTCACCCAACCTCCCCACTCCACCCAACCTCCTCACTCCACCCAACCTCCCCACTTCACCCTACCTCCCCACTTCACCCAACCTCCCCACTCCACCCAACCTTCGCTCTCAACCTAACCTCCCCACTTCACCCAACCTCCCAACTCCACCCAACCTCCCCACTTCACCCAACCTCCGCACTCCATCCAACCTCCGCACTCCACCCAACCTCCGCACTCCACCCAACTTCCGCACTCCACCCAACCTCCGCACTCCACCCAAACTCCGCACTCCACCAAACTTCCGCACTCCACGCAACCTCCCCACGCCAACCAACCTCCCCACTCCACCCAACCTCCCCACTCCACCCAACCTCCCCACGCCACCCAACCTCCCCACTTCACCCAACCTCCTCATTCCACTATACCTCCCCACTTCACCCAACCTCCCCACTCCACCCAACCTCCCCACTTCACCCAAACTCGGCACTCCATCCAACCTCCGCACTCCAGCCAACCTCTGCACTCTAACCAACTTCCGCACTCCACCCAACCTCCGCACTCCACCCAACCTCCCCACTCCACCCAACCTCCCCACTCCACCCAACCTCCCCACTTCACCCAACCTTCCCACTTCACCCAACCTCCCCACTTCACCCAACCTCCCCACTCCACCCAACCTCCGCACTCCACCCAACGTTCGCACTCAACCCAACCTCCCCACTTCACCCAACCTCCCCACTCCACCCAACCTCCGCACTTCACCCAACGTCCCCACTCCACCCAACCTCCTCACTCCACCCAACCTCCCCACTTCACCCTACTTCCCCACTTCACCCAACCCCCCCACTCCACCCAACCTCCGCACTGCACCCAACCTTCGCTCTCAACCTAACCTCCCCACTTCACCCAACCTCCCAACTCCACCCAACCTCCCTACTTCACCCAACCTCCGCACTCCATCCAACCTCCGCACTCCACCCAACCTCCGCACTCCAACCAACTTCCGCACACCACCCAACCTCCGCACTCCACCCAACTTCCGCACTCCACCCAACCTCCGCACTCCACCCAACCTCCGCACTCCACCCAAACTCCGCACTCCACCAAACTTCCGCACTCCACGCAACCTCCCCACTCCAACCAACCTCCCCACTCCACACAACCTCCCCATTCCACTATACCTCCCCACTTCACCCAACCTCCACACTCCACCCAACCTCCCCACTTCACCCAAACTCGGCACTCCATCCAACCTCCGCACTCCACCCAACCTCCGCACTCTACCCAACTTCCGCACTCCACCCAACATCCGCACTCCACCCAACCTCTCCACTCCAACCAACCTCCCCACTCCACCCAGCCTCCCCACTCCACCCAACCTCCCCACTCCACCCAACCTCCCCACTTCACCCAACCTCCCCACTCCACCCAACCTCCCCACATCACCCAAACTCGGCACTCCATCCAACTTCCGCACTCCACCCAACCTCCCCACTCCACCCAACCTCCCCACTCCACCCAACCTCCCCACTTCACCCAACCTCCCCATTCCACTATACCTCCCCACTTATCCCAACCTCCCCATTCCACCCAACCTCCCCACTTCACCCAAACTCGGCACTCCATCCAACTTCCGCACTCCACCCAACCTCCGCACTCCACCCGACCTCCCCACTTCACCCAACCTCCCCACTTCACCAAACCTCCCCACTCCACCCAACCTCCCCAAATCACCCAACCTCCCCTCTCCACCCAACATCCCCACTCCACCCAACCTCCCCACTCCACCCAACCTCCACACTCCACCCAACCTCCCCACTTCACCCAACCTTCCCACTTCACCCAACCTCCCCACTTCACCGAAACTCCCCACTCCACCCAACCTCCGCACTCCACCCAACGTTCGCACTCAACCCAACCTCCCCACTTCACCCAACCTCCCCACTCCACCCAACCTCCCCACTTCACCAACGTCCCCACTCCACCCAACCTCCTCACTCCACCCAACCTCCCCACTTCACCCTACCTCCCCACTTCACCCAACCTCCCCACTCCACCCAACCTCCGCACTGCACCCAACTTTCGCTCTCAACCTAACCTCCCCACTTCACCCAACCTCCCAACTCCACCCAACCTCCCCACTTCACCCAACCTCCGCACTCCATCCAACCTCCGCACTCCACCCAACCTCCGCACTCCAACCAACTTCCGCACACCACCCAACCTCCGCACTCCACCCAACTTCCGCACTCTACCCAACTTCCGCACTCCACCCAACCTCCGCACTCCACCCAAACTCCGCACTCCACCAAACTTCCGCACTCCACGCAACCTCCCCACTCCAACCAACCTCCCCACTCCAACAAACCTCCCCACTCCACCCAACCTCCCCACTCCACCCAACCTCCCCACGCCACCCAACCTCCCCACTTCACCCAACCTCCCCATTCCACTATACCTCCCCACTTCACCCAACCTCCCCACTCCACCCAACCTCCCCACTTCACCCAAACTCGGCACTCCATCCAACCTCCGCACTCCACCCAACCTCCGCACTCCACCCAGCTTCCGCACTCCACCCAACTTCCGCACTCCACCCAACTTCCGCACTCCACCCAACCTCCGCATTCCACCCAAACTCCGCACTCCACCAAACTTCCGCACACCACGCAACCTCCCCACTCCATCCAACCTCCCCACTCCACCCAGCCTCCCCACTCCACCCAACCTCCCCACTCCACCCAACCTCCCCACTTCACCCAACCTCCCCATTCCACTATACCTCCCCACTTCACCCAACCTCGCCACTCCACCCAACCTCCCCACTTCACCCAAACTCGGCACTCCATCCAACTTCCGCACTCCACCCAACCTCCCCACTCCACCCAACCTCCCCACTCCACCCAACCTCCCCACTTCACCCAACCTCCCCATTGCACTATACCTCCCCACTTAACCCAACCTCCCCACTCCACCCAACCTCCCCACTTCACCCAAACTCGGCACTCCATCCAACTTCCGCACTTCACCCAACCTCCGCACTCCACCCAACCTCCCCACTTCACCCAACCTCCCCATTTCACCAAACCTCCCCACTCCACCCAACCTCCCCAAATCACCCAACCTCCCCTCTCCACCCAACATCCCCACACCACCCAACCTCCCCACTCCACCCAACCTTCCCACTTCACCCAACCTCCCCACTTCACCGAACCTCCCCACTCCACCCAACCTCCGCACTCCACCCAACGTTCGCACTCAACCCAACCTCCTCACTTCACCCAACCTCCCCACTCCACCCAACCTCCCCACTTCACCCAACGTCCCCTCTCCACCCAACCTCCTCACTCCACCCAACCTCCCCACTTCACCCTACCTCCCCACTTCACCCAACCTCTCCACTCCACCCAACCTCCGCACTCCACTCAACCTTCGCACTCAACCCAACCTCCCCACTTCACCCAACCTCCCAACTCCACCCAACCTCCCCACTTCACCCAACCTCCGCACTCCATCCAACTTCCGCACTGCACCCAATCTCCGCACTCCACCCAACCCCCCCACTTCACCCAACCTCCGCACTCCATCCAACCTCCGCACTCCACCCAGCCTCCGCACTCCACCCAACTTCCGCACTCCACCCAACTTCCGCACTCCACCCAACTTCCGCACTCCACCCAACCTCCGGATTCCACCCAAACTCCGCACTCCACCAAACTTCCGCACTCCACCCAGCCTTCCCACTCCACCCAACCTCCCCACTCCACCCAACCTCCCCACTTCATCCAACTTCCCCATTGCACTATACCTCCCCACTTAACCCTACCTCCCCACTCCTCCCAACCTCCCCACTTCACCCAAACTCGGCACTCCATCCAACTTCCGCACTCCACCCAACCTCCGCACTCCACCCAACCTCCCCACTTCACCCAACCTCCCCACTTCACCAAACCTCCCCACTCCACCCAACCTCCCCAAATCACCCAACCTCCCCTCTCCACCCAACATCCCCACTCCACCCAACCTCCCCACTCCACCCAACCTCCCCACTCCACCCAACCTCCCCACTTCACCCAACCTTCCCACTTCACCCAACCTCCCCACTTCACCGAACCTCCCCACTCCACCCAACCTCCGCACTCCACCCAACGTTCGCACTCAACCCAACCTCCCCACTTCACCCAACCTCCCCACTCCACCCAACCTCCCCACTTCACCCAACGTCCCCACTCCACCCAACCTCCTCACTCCACCCAACCTCCCCACTTCACCCTACCTCCCCACTTCACCCAACCTCCCCACTCCACCCAACCTCCGCACTGCACCCAACCTTCGCTCTCAACCTAACCTCCCCACTTCACCCAACCTCCCAACTCCACCCAGCCTCCCCACTCCACCCAACCTCCCCACTCCACCCAACCTCCTCACTTCACCCAACCTCCCCATTCCACTATACCTCCCCACTTCACCCAACCTCCCCACTCCACCCAACCTCCCCACTTCACCCAAACTCGGCACTCCATCCAACTTCCGCACTCCACCCAACCTCCCCACTCCACCCAACCTCCCCACTCCACCCAACCTCCCCACTTCACCCAACCTCCCCATTGCACTATACCTCCCCACTTAACCCAACCTCCCCACTCCACCCAACCTCCCCACTTCACCCAAACTCGGCACTCCATCCAACTTCCGGACTCCAACCAACCTCCGCACTCCACCCAACCTCCCCACTTCACCCAACCTCCCCACTTCACCAAACCTCCCCACTCCACCCAACCTCCCCAAATCACACAACCTCCCCTCTCCACCCAACATCCCCACTCCACCCAACCTCCCCACTCCACCCAACCTCCCCACTCCACCCAACCTCCCCACTTCACCCAACCTTCCCACTTCACCCAACCTCCCCACTTCACCGAACCTCCCCACTCCACCCAACCTCCGCACTCCACCCAACGTTCGCACTCAACCCAACCTCCCCACTTCACCCAACCTCCCCACTCCACGCAACCTCCCCACTTCACCCAACCTCCGCACTGCACCCAACCTTCGCTCTCAACCTAACCTCCCCACTTCACCCAACCTCCCAACTCCACCCAACCTCCCCACTTCACCCAACCTCCCCACTTCATCAAACCTCCCCACTCCACCCAACCTCCCCAAATCACCCAACCTCCCCTCTCCACCCAACATCCCCACTCCACCCAACCTCCCCACTCCACCCAACCTCCCCACTCCACCCAACCTCCCCACTTCACCCAACCTTCCCACTTCACCCAACCTCCCCACTTCACCGAACCTCCCCACTTCACCCAACCTCCCCACTCCACCCAACCTCCCCAGTTCACCCAACGTCCCCACTCCACCCAACCTCCTCACTCCACCCAACCTCCCCACTTCACCCTACCTCCCCACTTCACCCAACCTCCCCACTCCACCCAACCTCCGCACTCCACCCAACCTTCGCACTCAACCCAACCTCCCCACTTCACCCAACCTCCCAACTCCACCCAACCTCCCCACTTCACCCAACCTCCGCACTCCATCCAACCTCCGCACTCCACCCAACCTCCCCACTCCACCCAACCTCCCTATTCACCCAACCTTCCCACTTCACCCAACCTCCCCACTTCACCGAACCTCCCCACTCCACCCAACCTCCGCACTCCACCCAACGTTCGCACTCAACCCAACCTCCCCACTTCTCCCAACCTCCCCACTCCACCCAACCTCCCCACTTCACGCAACGTCCCCACTCCACCCAACCTCCTCACTCCACCCAACCTCCCCACTTCACCCTACCTCCCCACTTCACCCAACCTCCCCACGCCACCCAACCTCCGCACTGCACCCAACCTTCGCTCTCAACCTAACCTCCCCACTTCACCCAACCTCCCAACTCCACCCAACCTCCCCACTTCACCCAACCTCCGCACTCCATCCAACCTCCGCACTCCACCCAACCTCCGCACTCCAACTAACTTCCGCACACCACCCAACCTCCGCACTCCACCCAACTTCCGCACTCCAACCAACTTCCGCACTCCACCCAACCTCCGCACTCCACCCAAACTCCGCACTCCACCAAACTTCCGCACTCCACCCAACCTCCGCACTCCAACCAACTTCCGCACACCACCCAACCTCCGCACTCCACCCAACTTCCGCACTCTACCCAACTTCCGCACTCCACCCAACCTCCGCACTCCACCCAAACTCCGCACTCCACCAAACTTCCGCACTCCACGCAACCTCCCCACTCCAACCAACCTCCCCACTCCAACAAACCTCCCCACTCCACCCAACCTCCCCACTCCACCCAACCTCCCCACGCCACCCAACCTCCCCACTTCACCCAACCTCCCCATTCCACTATACCTCCCCACTTCACCCAACCTCCCCACTCCACCCAACCTCCCCACTTCACCCAAACTCGGCACTCCATCCAACCTCCGCACTCCACCCAACCTCCGCACTCCACCCAACTTCCGCACTCCACCCAACTTCCGCACTCCACCCAACTTCCGCACTCCACCCAACCTCCGCATTCCACCCAAACTCCGCACTCCACCAAACTTCCGCACACCACGCAACCTCCCCACTCCATCCAACCTCCCCACTCCACCCAGCCTCCCCACTCCACCCAACCTCCCCACTCCACCCAACCTCCCCTCTCCACCCAACATCCCCACTCCACCCAACCTCCCCACTCCACCCAACCTCCCCACTCCACCCAACCTCCCCACTTCACCCAACCTTCCCACTTCACCCAACCTCCCCACTTCACCGAACCTCCCCACTTCACCCAACCTCCCCACTCCACCCAACCTCCCCAGTTCACCCAACGTCCCCACTCCACCCAACCTCCTCACTCCACCCAACCTCCCCACTTCACCCTACCTCCCCACTTCACCCAACCTCCCCACTCCACCCAACCTCCGCACTCCACCCAACCTTCGCACTCAACCCAACCTCCCCACTTCACCCAACCTCCCAACTCCACCCAACCTCCCCACTTCACCCAACCTCCGCACTCCATCCAACCTCCGCACTCCACCCAACCTCCCCACTCCACCCAACCTCCCTATTCACCCAACCTTCCCACTTCACCCAACCTCCCCACTTCACCGAACCTCCCCACTCCACCCAACCTCCGCACTCCACCCAACGTTCGCACTCAACCCAACCTCCCCACTTCTCCCAACCTCCCCACTCCACCCAACCTCCCCACTTCACGCAACGTCCCCACTCCACCCAACCTCCTCACTCCACCCAACCTCCCCACTTCACCCTACCTCCCCACTTCACCCAACCTCCCCACGCCACCCAACCTCCGCACTGCACCCAACCTTCGCTCTCAACCTAACCTCCCCACTTCACCCAACCTCCCAACTCCACCCAACCTCCCCACTTCACCCAACCTCCGCACTCCATCCAACCTCCGCACTCCACCCAACCTCCGCACTCCAACTAACTTCCGCACACCACCCAACCTCCGCACTCCACCCAACTTCCGCACTCCAACCAACTTCCGCACTCCACCCAACCTCCGCACTCCACCCAAACTCCGCACTCCACCAAACTTCCGCACTCCACCCAACCTCCGCACTCCAACCAACTTCCGCACACCACCCAACCTCCGCACTCCACCCAACTTCCGCACTCTACCCAACTTCCGCACTCCACCCAACCTCCGCACTCCACCCAAACTCCGCACTCCACCAAACTTCCGCACTCCACGCAACCTCCCCACTCCAACCAACCTCCCCACTCCAACAAACCTCCCCACTCCACCCAACCTCCCCACTCCACCCAACCTCCCCACGCCACCCAACCTCCCCACTTCACCCAACCTCCCCATTCCACTATACCTCCCCACTTCACCCAACCTCCCCACTCCACCCAACCTCCCCACTTCACCCAAACTCGGCACTCCATCCAACCTCCGCACTCCACCCAACCTCCGCACTCCACCCAACTTCCGCACTCCACCCAACTTCCGCACTCCACCCAACTTCCGCACTCCACCCAACCTCCGCATTCCACCCAAACTCCGCACTCCACCAAACTTCCGCACACCACGCAACCTCCCCACTCCATCCAACCTCCCCACTCCACCCAGCCTCCCCACTCCACCCAACCTCCCCACTCCACCCAACCTCCCCACTTCACCCAACCTCCCCATTCCACTATACCTCCCCACTTCACCCAACCTCGCCACTCCACCCAACCTCCCCACTTCACCCAAACTCGGCACTCCATCCAACTTCCGCACTCCACCCAACCTCCCCACTCCACCCAACCTCCCCACTCCACCCAACCTCCCCACTTCACCCAACCTCCCCATTGCACTATACCTCCCCACTTAACCCAACTTCCCCACTCCACCCAACCTCCCCACTTCACCCAAACTCGGCACTCCATCCAACTTCCGCACTCCACCCAACCTCCGCACTCCACCCAACCTCCCCACTTCACCCAACCTCCCCATTTCACCAAACCTCCCCACTCCACCCAACCTCCCCAAATCACCCAACCTCCCCTCTCCACCCAACATCCCCACACCACCCAACCTCCCCACTCCACCCAACCTTCCCACTTCACCCAACCTCCCCACTTCACCGAACCTCCCCACTCCACCCAACCTCCGCACTCCACCCAACGTTCGCACTCAACCCAACCTCCTCACTTCACCCAACCTCCCCACTCCACCCAACCTCCCCACTTCACCCAACGTCCCCTCTCCACCCAACCTCCTCACTCCACCCAACCTCCCCACTTCACCCTACCTCCCCACTTCACCCAACCTCTCCACTCCACCCAACCTCCGCACTCCACTCAACCTTCGCACTCAACCCAACCTCCCCACTTCACCCAACCTCCCAACTCCACCCAACCTCCCCACTTCACCCAACCTCCGCACTCCATCCAACTTCCGCACTGCACCCAATCTCCGCACTCCACCCAACCTCCCCACTTCACCCAACCTCCGCACTCCATCCAACCTCCGCACTCCACCCAGCCTCCGCACTCCACCCAACTTCCGCACTCCACCCAACTTCCGCACTCCACCCAACTTCCGCACTCCACCCAACCTCCGCATTCCACCCAAACTCCGCACTCCACCAAACTTCCGCACTCCACCCAGCCTTCCCACTCCACCCAACCTCCCCACTCCACCCAACCTCCCCACTTCACCCAACTTCCCCATTGCACTATACCTCCCCACTTAACCCTACCTCCCCACTCCTCCCAACCTCCCCACTTCACCCAAACTCGGCACTCCATCCAACTTCCGCACTCCACCCAACCTCCGCACTCCACCCAACCTCCCCACTTCACCCAACCTCCCCACTTCACCAAACCTCCCCACTCCACCCAACCTCCCCAAATCACCCAACCTCCCCTCTCCACCCAACATCCCCACTCCACCCAACCTCCCCACTCCACCCAACCTCCCCACTCCACCCAACCTCCCCACTTCACCCAACCTTCCCACTTCACCCAACCTCCCCACTTCACCGAACCTCCCCACTCCACCCAACCTCCGCACTCCACCCAACGTTCGCACTCAACCCAACCTCCCCACTTCACCCAACCTCCCCACTCCACCCAACCTCCCCACTTCACCCAACGTCCCCACTCCACCCAACCTCCTCACTCCACCCAACCTCCCCACTTCACCCTACCTCCCCACTTCACCCAACCTCCCCACTCCACCCAACCTCCGCACTGCACCCAACCTTCGCTCTCAACCTAACCTCCCCACTTCACCCAACCTCCCAACTCCACCCAGCCTCCCCACTCCACCCAACCTCCCCACTCCACCCAACCTCCTCACTTCACCCAACCTCCCCATTCCACTATACCTCCCCACTTCACCCAACCTCCCCACTCCACCCAACCTCCCCACTTCACCCAAACTCGGCACTCCATCCAACTTCCGCACTCCACCCAACCTCCCCACTCCACCCAACCTCCCCACTCCACCCAACCTCCCCACTTCACCCAACCTCCCCATTGCACTATACCTCCCCACTTAACCCAACCTCCCCACTCCACCCAACCTCCCCACTTCACCCAAACTCGGCACTCCATCCAACTTCCGGACTCCAACCAACCTCCGCACTCCACCCAACCTCCCCACTTCACCCAACCTCCCCACTTCACCAAACCTCCCCACTCCACCCAACCTCCCCAAATCACACAACCTCCCCTCTCCACCCAACATCCCCACTCCACCCAACCTCCCCACTCCACCCAACCTCCCCACTCCACCCAACCTCCCCACTTCACCCAACCTTCCCACTTCACCCAACCTCCCCACTTCACCGAACCTCCCCACTCCACCCAACCTCCGCACTCCACCCAACGTTCGCACTCAACCCAACCTCCCCACTTCACCCAACCTCCCCACTCCACGCAACCTCCCCACTTCACCCAACGTCCCCACTCCACCCAACCTCCTCACTCCACCCAACCTCCCCACTTCACCCTACCTCCCCACTTCACCCAACCTCCCCACTCCACCCAACCTCCGCACTGCACCCAACCTTCGCTCTCAACCTAACCTCCCCACTTCACCCAACCTCCCAACTCCACCCAACCTCCCCACTTCACCCAACCTCCCCACTTCATCAAACCTCCCCACTCCACCCAACCTCCCCAAATCACCCAACCTCCCCTCTCCACCCAACATCCCCACTCCACCCAACCTCCCCACTCCACCCAACCTCCCCACTCCACCCAACCTCCCCACTTCACCCAACCTTCCCACTTCACCCAACCTCCCCACTTCACCGAACCTCCCCACTTCACCCAACCTCCCCACTCCACCCAACCTCCCCACTTGACCCAACGTCCCCACTCCACCCAACCTCCTCACTCCACCCAACCTCCCCACTTCACCCTACCTCCCCACTTCACCCAACCTCCCCACTCCACCCAACCTCCGCACTCCACCCAACTTTCGCACTCAACCCAACCTCCCCACTTCACCCAACCTCCCAACTCCACCCAACCTCCCCACTTCACCCAACCTCCGCACTCCATCCAACCTCCGCACTCCACCCAACCTCCCCACTCCACCCAACCTCCCTATTCACCCAACCTTCCCACTTCACCCAACCTCCCCACTTCACCGAACCTCCCCACTCCACCCAACCTCCGCACTCCACCCAACGTTCGCACTCAACCCAACCTCCCCACTTCTCCCAACCTCCCCACTCCACCCAACCTCCCCACTTCACGCAACGTCCCCACTCCACCCAACCTCCTCACTCCACCCAACCTCCCCACTTCACCCTACCTCCCCACTTCACCCAACCTCCCCACGCCACCCAACCTCCGCACTGCACCCAACCTTCGCTCTCAACCTAACCTCCCCACTTCACCCAACCTCCCAACTCCACCCAACCTCCCCACTTCACCCAACCTCCGCACTCCATCCAACCTCCGCACTCCACCCAACCTCCGCACTCCAACTAACTTCCGCACACCACCCAACCTCCGCACTCCACCCAACTTCCGCACTCCAACCAACTTCCGCACTCCACCCAACCTCCGCACTCCACCCAAACTCCGCACTCCACCAAACTTCCGCACTCCACGCAACCTCCCCACTCCAACCAACCTCCCCACTCCACCCAACCTCCCCACTCCACCCAACCTCCCCACGCCACCCAACCTCCCCACTTCACCCAACCTCCCCACTTCACCCAACCTCCCCACTCCACCCAACCTCCCCACTTCACCCAAACTCGGCACTCCATCCAACCTCCGCACTCCACCCAACCTCCGCACTCCACCCAACTTCCGCACTCCACCCAACTTCCGCACTCCACCCAACTTCCGCACTCCACCCAACCTCCGCTTTCCACCCAAACTCCGCACTCCACCAAACTTCCGCACTCCACGCAACCTCCCCACTCCAACCAACCTCCCCACTCCACCCAGCCGCCCCACTCCACCCAACCTCCCCACTCCACCCAACCTCCCCACTTCACCCAACCTCCCCATTCCACTATACCTCCCCACTTCACCCAACCTCCCCACTCCACCCAACCTCCCCACTTCACCCAAACTCGGCACTCCATCCAACTTCCGCACTCCACCCAACCTCCGCACTCCACCCAACCTCCCCACTTCACCCAACCTCCCCACTTCACCAAACCTCCCCACTCCACCCAACCTCCCCAAATCACCCAACCTCCCCTCTCCACCCAACATCCCAACTCCACCCAACCTCCCCAATCCACCCAACCTCCCCACCCCAACCAACCTCCCCACTTCACTTAACCTTCCCACTTCACCCAACCTCCCCACTTCACCGAACCTCCCCACTCCATCCAACCTCCGCACTCCACCCAACGTGCGCACTCAACCCAACCTCCCCACTTCACCCAACCTCCCCACTCCACCCAACCTCCCCACTTCACCCAACCTCCCCACTCCACCCAACCTCCTCACTCCACCCAACCTCCCCACTTCACCCTACCTCCCCACTTCACCCAACCTCCCCACTCCACCCAACCTCCCCACTTCACCCAACCTCCCCACTCCACCCAACCTCCTCACTCCACCCAACCTCCCCACTTCACCCTACCTCCCCACTTCACCCAACCTCCCCACTCCACCCAACCTTCGCTCTCAACCTAACCTCCCCACTTCACCCAACCTCCCAACTCCACCCAACCTCCCCACTTCACCCAACCTCCGCACTCCATCCAACCTCCGCACTCCACCCAACCTCCGCACTCCACCCAACTTCCGCACTCCACCCAACCTCCGCACTCCACCCAAACTCCGCACTCCACCAAACTTCCGCACTCCACGCAAACTCCCCACTCCAACCAACCTCCCCACTCCACCCAACCTCCCCACTCCACCCAACCTCCCCATGCCACCCAACCTCCCCACTTCACCCAACCTCCCCATTCCACTATACCTCCCCACTTCACCCAACCTCCCCACTCCACCCAACCTCCCCACTTCACCCAAACTCGGCACTCCATCCAACCTCCGCACTCCAGCCAACCTCTGCACTCTAACCAACTTCCGCACTCCACCCAACCTCCGCACTCCACCCAACCTCCCCACTTCACCCAACCTCCCCACTCCACCCAACCTCCCTACTTCACCCAACCTCCCAACTTCACCCTACCTCCCCACTTCACCCAACCTCCCCACTCCACCCAACTTCCCCAAATCACCCAACCTCCCCTCTCCACCCTACCTCCCCACTCCACCCAACCTCCCCACTCCACCCAACCTCCCCACTCCACCCAACCTCCTCACTCCACCCAACCTCCCCACTTCACCCTACCTCCCCACTTCACCCAACCTCCCCACTCCAACCAACCTCCACACTCCACCCAACCTCCCCACTCCACCCAACCTCCGCACTCCACCCAACCTCCCCACTCCACGCAACCTCCCCACTCCACCCAACCTCCCCACTCCACCCAACCTCCCCACTCCACCAACCTCCCCACTCCACCCAATCACTGATAGATGCACTTCGTTCGTCTAGCTCAGGTCTACTCAATGGTAAACGTTATATAGATAAATAAATTAAGTATATCCGTGTTCGATTCAAATCGGTACATGTAGAAATTCAATTTGCCGAAGCCACATGATAAAAGTCATTCGAAGTGACTTCGAAGTGACTGCACGTACACGTAACGTGTATATTTGAGTTTGAACAAAAGAAGCCCGTTTCGCCTACGATGCGATTACGAATGTGCACTTCATCACTTCAGGAATAGTATTGAGAAACGATGTAAGTTATGAACCTATATATTCATATATGTTATTATTTAAATGAATTAACTTGGACTTGGTGACGACTACAATATATGCACACATACACATAGATATATATATATATATATATATATATCGTATTTTTAGGTCTACCATGAAAACGTGGTATTTTGATGTTACTTCATTGAATTTGAAACCACTTGGAGAGTTTCTGATCAATAATCATTTTTATGCATTTTCCCTAGAAACTGTTCTAATGCATATATGTTTCTGACATTTGTCCTATACAATAACAATTTTCTCCTATAAAAATAATATTCTGGAATTTATTCTGATCTAAAATAAACCTTATTACATGTTATTACCGTTAGAATAAATGGTCGGCCAACTACGCACTCCGTCTAAATATAACACCAACTTAAAATGGCACTCCAGCATCTATCTGATGCACATGTTAAAATATATTAAATAGTATTACTTTTATTAAGCGAAATCTTTTTCATGACTCCATACATGCATACATACATACTTAAATACTTACAAACATGTATACATGCATGCACACCCATTTCCTATCAATACATACATACACATATACATGCATGCATGGACACTCAAGTGTAAGCAAACTCGCACGCACGCATGCACGCCTGCACGCACACACGCACAGACACACGCACGCACTCACGCACGCACGCACGCACGCACGCACGCACGCACACACACACACACACACACACACACACACACACACACACACTACACTACACTACAGTACACTACACTACACTACACTACACTACACTACACTACACTACACTACACTACACTACACTACACTACACTACACTACACTACACTACACTACACTACACTACACTTCACTACACTACACTACACTACACTACACTACACTACACTACACTACACTACACTACACTACACTACACTACACTACACTACACTACACTACACTACACTACACTACACTACACTACACTACACTACACTACACTACACTACACTACACTACACTACACTACACTACACTACACTACACTACACTACACTACACTACACTACACTACACTACACTACACTACACTACACTACACTACACTACACTACACTACACTACACTACACTACACTACACTACACTACACAAGACCAGCAAAAGCACATGCGATGATGGAACGGTACCATAGGAGGTTTACCCCATAGGAAGAGTAAGAATTCTCCAATGTCTGCTGGTGTTTAACAAATATTCTTCAGATGATACACGTAACATATTGATTAATGATTATTCGACGATATGATGCTAAGTAGTTAAGAAAATTTCGGACAAACAGCGTGGTCTGTTGCAGTACTAACAGCGAGTACACGTGTACTCGTAACCCTCGTAGGAAGGAGCTACTCTTCCTTGTAGTAACTGCTGTGCTATTTAGGGTGACCCTACTTAGAATCCCTTTGTTCATGCTCAATCAAATTTAGGCCGAGTAAACATGGAACAAAGTGCTCTTTGGTTTACGTTGGCATTAGTCACGTTCGCCGATGGCTTCATTGTTAAGACCTCCAGTCAATTTATTGTCAAGTTAAATAATTACACTAAAAAAAATTGCTAATAAGACAGTAAATACTGTCTGTTAACCGAGTGTAAAAATGTATATAGGATAATATATATGTATATATATATATATATATATATATATATATATATATATATATATATATATATATATATATATATATATAGACTAAATCATGGCTAACTTGTGTATATATATATTACGCTTTCAATGACAATGTAATCAGAACAATCTGCTCAGAACTCGATCTGTTCAACACAGTTCTTAATTAAAAACCATGTTTTTGAGAAAACCATACTTTTGTGTTTCGTTATCCTATACTTTAACATTGTAAAGTGAATATTTACTTGTCAATTACACTAGTTAGATGCAAGTATATGAACATAAAAATTATTTCATTGGATAGATCTATTGATTTGTGGTCCAAATTAGTATAAAAAAACAAAATACAAATTTTGACCTTACTCGTCCTTGAACATGACCTTCAACTTCAAAATCAAGGGTGGCATCCACCCACACCTTATCCCACATGGTATGAGTGATTTACCTACCATAGTTTCATGCTATTAAAAAAAAATGCAGATGAAAGTCTGGCTGGTCCAGTAATATAAATACTTTCAATTTCTAAATGTCAAATACAAATACTTTAAAAAAATAGTATTTAAATACTTTGAAATACAAATGTAGTTGACCCCATGCCTGCAACTTATATGGTATTTTGTTAATCTACACAAATGATAATTGAATTATTAACCACTGAAGCTGTAAACCGCTTTAACATAATAAAACAAATCATGATTTACCTTATTTTTTCAATTTTGCCACTTCTGTTATTGCACCGTTTTTCTTTATCTCACTTTGAAGCCATTTTTAAAATAACAGTTTTTCTGCTTCAGATTCTTGATCGGGAATCAGACACCTTCCCGTCTTTCGTTTTCCCTTCTTAGTAGTTGATGCACCTGGAGCTGAACTGAATGTAAATGTGGTCACTGATTCACAGCTGCCAGTGACATGCTTGTGACCTGCATATGGAACATACATTGATGATGTTTTAGCTTTTTTCCTTGATGATCATATGATCAATGTCATACTTGAACACATTGTCATTCATTATGGCAAAATTTGATTTGCAAACACAATATATTGTTCCAGGGTTCTATAGGTTATATAGGTAGCATCCTTGTGGGCCAGCAGGGGTCTCTAGGTATCATCCTTGTGGGCAGGAGGGGTCTATAGGTAGCATCCTTGTGTGCCAGCAGGGGTCTATAGGTAGCATCCTTGTGGGCCAGCAGGGGCCTCTTGGTAGTATCAAGGGGAGGAGGTCAAAGATCACGTGCAAAGGTCAAGGTCAAAATTTCAAGTGGCGCCCCATGACGGATATGTCATGAACTAGAGGCGCCCCGCCCCCCCTTGTGGACAGGTCACCAACTAGTACTGTCCAAATTCGTGCGTCTTATTTTTGAAAAGGGGTCAAGTGGGGGTTAGGGGTCACGTAGCGCCCCCTCTCGGATAGGTGACGAACTACAAACTAGGTCAAAGAACAAGTGTAGCCATCTGACGGATAAATCTTCAGCTAATACCCTCAGCTAATAAGTCTTCAGCTAATACTAAATACGTGTGTCTTATTTGTAACTACTTTTTAAAAATAGTCAAGAGGTCAAGAGGCGATCCTGGCGAGAGCGGCACGTAGGTCAAGTCACCGGTTGAACAATACGTGGGAACCAGCGGGAAATAAAAAACAATGTAATACATTGTATCTGTCACGTAGTGGCCCTTCCTTCACAAGTCTGAACACGTTTATTCATATGGCGGTATCACCACATGTCCATTATGTAGAACACACACAGGTCACGTTCTCCACGTAAGCAACTTACATATGTCGTGCGTGCGCATGCGTGTTGTCCCGTATGTAGGTCACACAGAATTTCTTCCACCAACACAAAATTGTAGTTCACACGTCGCTATCATGTCCAGAATCTACGTTACACACACACACACACCCACACCCACCCACACCGACACGCACGCACGCACGCACGCGCGAGCACGCATGCACACGTACACGCACACGCACACGCACACGCACACGCACACGCACACGCACACGCACACGCACACGCACACGCACACGCACACGCACACGCACACGCACACGCACACGCACACGCACACACACACAAGTGAAGCTATAGAATCCTTGATAATATCTTGGCAAAAATTCCCGCTATTATATGACGTAGCTGATAAGCACTATCTGAATAATGTTTTAAAAGCAAGGGCATTTCGGGAGATTGCGGAGGAATTAAATATGAGAGGTAAAAATGACAATAAATCTTCCTAACCTGAAATTACAAGACGCCGGTATCATACTGGTGTTACAGTAATCATGGGTCTAGTGGTGTTTTGGCCCTTTTTTCTAACGTCTTATCAAATTTTACTGTGAAACGATATTTACAAGCTAAATCAAATTTCGTCGAAAACGCCAAAATTCGTGGGTCGTATGTCTAAGTTGTGTAGATTGTTCGTGTCTTATGATGAAATAGTTGCATATCACACAGTATACTCTCTCTCTCTCTCTCTCTCTCTCTATATATATATATATATATATATATATATATATATATATATATATATATATATATATATATATATATATTATATATATATATATAGAGAGAGAGAGAGCGAGAGAGAGAGAGAGAGAGAGAGAGAGAGAGAGAGAGAGAGAGAGAGAGAGAGAGAGAGAGAGAGAGAGAGAGAGAGTATACTGTGTGATCTCCAACTATTTCATCATAAGACACGAACAATATATATATATATATATATATATATATATATATATATATATATATATATCATACATAACTATGAAACAGGTTAAAATATTCATCATGAGACACAATTTACACAAATTAGGTATACGGCCCACGAATTTTAGTGCATATATACTACCCACGAATATATGTTACATATATATATATATATATATATATGTATATATATATATATATATATATATATATATATATATATATATATATATATATATATATATATATATATATATATACAGTGCAGCTAATGGTAAATGTAAAAACAGTGAATGGCATCAACAAGTGCCTGGTAGAGACAGGGTCATTGGCCGACAGACCGCGGAGTGGAAGGCCGAATAAGACGTCGGTACGACAAAACCGGGCACTTGTCCGATATAGCCTCAGCGATCGCCGCCTCACATCCCCAGAACTGCGACAGAGGATGGAGTCAGAGCTGAGTCAGGGGGAGTGACTGTATCATCCTCGACAATAAGGAAACGCCTGAATTCAGCTGGGCTTCATGGTTGTGTGGCGGTGAAGAAGCCATTGTTGCGGCCTGCGAACATTAAAAGTTGGCTCGAGTTTGCTCGACGCCATAAAAACTGGACAGTCCAGCAGTGGGACACAGAGCTGTGGTCAGACGAGAGTGCCTTTCAGCTTTTCTGTGGGGCAAAGCAGGCTATTGTGCGGAGGAGGGTTGATGAGAGGTACAGCCTACAGTGCATTGTCCCCACAATAAAGCATGGAGAGGGCTCCCTGATGGTCTGAGCGAGGGGTCGGTCAAATCTACCGGTATGAAGGCACCATGCGACAGGACCAATACGTGAGGGTGCTGAGGAACCACATGCTGCCTTCAGCTTCTTCACTTTATGGCGAGGATTAAGCATTTGTCTTCCAGCAAGACAATGCTCCTTGCCATAAAGCGAACAAGGTGACGAGATTCCCCGAGCGCTCTCACGTCGAGGTCCTGCAGTGGCCGGCCCAGAGCCCATGGATCACATAGAACATTTATGGGAAGTCATCTTCAGGAAGGTAGAGAGAAGCAAGCCAGGTAGTCTGGAGGCTCTGTGGCAGCTGCATGGCAGGCCATCCCAGTGGACACTGTCCAAAACCTGGTACGTTCAATGCCGAGGAGATGTGCTGCAGGGATTGCTGCCAAGAGACACTGTACAAAATATTAGTGTTGTTTGTACATGAGAACTGTAGAAATATTTTCTATAATTAGTTTGTAATAGCGTATAATCAATTTGGTTGGACTTTTGTATTAGTTAGTATTTTTAAATGAATTAAATTGTGAAAATATGCCTCATATCTTGCATGGTCCCATGACTTTTTACCGGCACTGTATATATGAGCGAGTCTTCGCTGTATGCGGGCAAATCAACTAGACTCGCTCACGACTCGCTCTAGCCTCGGTTACCCAGACTCCGTGAGGTGGCAGCACTTTTAAGCCCCTCAACTCCGCCTGGGGAATTAATGGGTCTTAAGTTTCTACATCCGGGTAGCCTTACCCCAGATTAGGGTAGAGAAGCTGATTGGCTCTCAGGCCAACTATGAAATTAAAATTAAAATAACGATATAGTTTTACAAGATAATAATATCATGAAAAGTATTCAACATTGAACTTATATTAACATAAAAGTAAGCAAAAATTTAAATTTACGGTTGTTTATAAAATAAGAATTACGGCAGGATTAACTAGTATCCGTGAAGTGGCAGCATTGTCTAGCCCCACACGGATACCATACAAATTAAATAAGGATACCTTTTTATCAAATAATGCTGTATTATAAAAACTATTCAGAATTAAACTTATATTAACACAAAATAAATAGAAATACAAATTTGCAGTTGTTTAAAAAAAAATGTATTACGGCAGTGTCCGTGAGGTGGCAACATTGTATAGATCACGCGGATACCAAACAAAAGCCGGCAAATGTGGCCAGACTGTCTTCTCGGCGTAGTTCCGCAGCCGACCGACAGGCTCGCTCACGACTCGCCGCCCAAGACTCGACCTCAAGACTCGCTAAAGACGCGGTCAACAAGATGTATCGAAAACGCGTCGCAAGCGCGTCGTGACGCCGAGCCTGTGTGATTCTGGTGTGATTTATAAAATGTTATATTTTACCAGTATGGGAAATGGAAGACAACGATAAGAGACGTATCAGGGAACAGCTGAGTTAAAAAGAACAAAATCAAGTTTTTATAAAATGCAATAGGGCGTGTAAGTCTCGCGCGCGAAAACGAGGCTGGGGACAATTGGGGGCAGGAAGTCCGTATTCTCCATGTTAACGTATAGGACTTCGTTTTGTTTTTGGTTGTAATAATCGAACTGTTCCAGTCTAACTATTTCAGTTACACTGTCCGAAGGATTATTACAAGCAGAAGCAGTGGAACACTTTACCGGTGACAATGCTCACTGAAATCATGAATTTTAATCGATTGTTATGGTGGTTGCCATGGGCATGGCATCGCCGGCTTGTATTTGTGTTTGGCGATCTTGACTAATAATGAAAAGTGATTTCGTGCAGTACAACCTGTTTGGGGCAAACGTATACATGTGTTATGATTATGTGCATTTAGACAACTTGTCAGATATAAGTGCTTATCGAAACCACAACGTACAGCTATGTAAAATGCAAAACCCGTAAAAAACACACTGCCTAGATTTGTGGGGAGTGTTTATTATCTGCACTACATAAATCGCTATGTCTATGATAGTGTGGTAAACTCAATATTAAATCGGACATTTAAGATAAGAAAGATATAACACAAGATATTTATGTCCTGATTTTCCTAATATTCATCAGTTGGAAGTTACAACTGTCATCCATCCAATATTATTCTTATGACCAGTCCCCAAATCAACTCCAGGCGCGCGGAGTCTCGCCATGTATCGTGACCCACATACGGGCCCTATTAACGAAATATCTGTTTATGAAAAACAAGTTCACCTTGACCTTGTAATATAGCGTCCAGAAATAATCCAGACACTATCATCTACATCAATACTTCATCTGTTTGATGTGTCTTGTTATTAAAATCACGTGTATCCGAGTCATTTTACCACATTCATTTTACACGAAATAAATCCATTTATTTTGCCTCCTATTACCGACCCCCTAATGACCATCTCCAATCGCTTGAAGCCTTGCACGAATCTCTGACAAAACTATATAGAACACATAAAACCCCACCAAATGTAGTCATAGCTGGATACTTCAACCTTCCCGATATCAACTGGAGTAAACAGCAAATCACTAACAACAGAACAGCCAGCAAACACAACAAACTTCTAGAAATCATTAATGAATTTGGCCTACAAAACATGATGAACAATCCCACACGAATTGACTCTGGCAACATCCTTGACCTTTTTCACGGTCAAGGAAGAGAGAAGGACTAGAGGACATGGAGTTGCATTAGCAAAGAAGCAGTGTAGACTAGATATTAGAAAATTTTCATTTTCCCAAAGAATAGTAAACGAATGGAACAAATTATCAGCTGATTGTGTAGGTGCTAGAAGTGTTAATATGTTTAAAAATAAAATTGACATATACCTAAGACGGGCAGGGTATACTTAGATAGATAGGTTGGACTCTCGATAAGCCAAACGGCTTCCTTGTCCACCTGCCATCTAGAGTTGATTCTCTGGGTGGCAATCTTGTTAAATCTTGTTATATTCACCTCAAACCCATCAATAATCGTAAATACTCACACCACCCCTGGGCCTTGGCATGAGTGACCATGAAGCTGTGACCTTTAATGTAAACCTAAACCCTGTCCGTAACAGCAAACCACCACACAAAATCTTCCAATATAAATCTGCAAACTGGGATCAACTTAAGGATGATATAAATCAACTAACAACAACATACTTCCACATGAACCCAAATTCAAAAGACATCAGTGAAAATTGGAACTTCTTCAGGAATAATCTTACTTCGTTAGTTGACCGCAATATTCCTAGCTGAAATACCAAAACAAAAGTGCACCTCCCCTGGATTACACGTGAAATAATAAGAATGCAAACAAAATGCAACAAAAGCCACAAAAAGGCAAAACAAACTGAGCATAACAGAGACTGGGAAAGGCTTAGGGAACTCAGAAGACAAGCCAGTAAAGCTGCAGCCAAATCCTTCACAGACTACCTAAATAATAACATTGGAGAAAGTCTAAAAACAAACCCAAAACAGTTCTGGTCAGTTATCAAAGCAAACAAACGAGAATGCATTGGCATCCCTACATTACAAACACATGGCCAAATAATCACAAATGATCGCGATAAGGCAAATACCCTTAACAACCAATTCAGCTCCGTGTTTACCCAAGAAATCTACCCCATCCCCCAACTGGCTCCATCCGTCTACCCCGATATCCCCTTCCTCGAAATTGGGATAGACGGAGTAGTTAAGCAATTGAAAAACCTAAATCATAATAAAGCTACAGGCCCAGATGAACTACCTGCTAGAGTCCTCAAAGAGACTGCAGCAGAAATAGCCCCAATTATCACACATTTTTCAGCAGTCATACAACACTTCCAAACTTCCAGATGACTGGCTCCAGGCACTAGTAACACCAATACACAAAAAGAACCTCAAATCAGACCCTGCCAATTACAGACCCATTTCATTAACATGTATCCCCTGTAAAGTTATGGAGCACATTATCCTTAGCAACATGTGGAAACACTTACACAAACACAACTTCCAACACGGTTTCCAGTCGGGGCTGTCTTGTGAGTCCCAACTCATCGACACAGTCCATGACTGGATAACGGCTATAGATAACAAGACACAGATAGATGCAATCCTGCTTGATTTTGCCAAAGCCTTTGACAAAGTCCCTCATAAACGCCTCTTATCAAAATTAGCCTTCTATGGAATAACTGGAAACACAAAAAACTGGATAAAATCATTTCTTTCACACCGTAAACAGAGAGTTTCAGTCAATGGATCCCTATCAGATAACACATGCGTTACATCTGGAGTACCACAGGGCTCAGTTCTAGGATCAGTTCTTTTTCTACTGTATATAAATGACATAAACAACAACATTCAATCTCCAATACGGCTCTTTGCCGATGACAGCATCATCTATTGCAAAATCAAATCTGAAACAGATAACAACATCCTCCAATCCGACCTGATCCAGCTACAATCATGGTCCAACAAATGGCAAATGGAGTTTAACATCCCCAAATGTATGCATCTCCCAATAACAAACAAAACAAAACCCAGACTACATTCGTATTCCCTCTGTGGTGTGCCACTCTCCAGTCTCCAGCCACCCATATCTTGGAATAAAATTAGATACTAAACTAACCTGGAGGAATCATATCACTGACATAACGTCCAAATCTTCAAAAGTCTTAGGTATGATCCAACGAACCCTCGGTCCATGCAAACCTAATGTAAAAGAAACTGCCTATAACATGCTAGTCCGACCAAAACTTGAATATGCCTCTCCTATATGGAATCCACACACCACTATCCAAATCAAACATCTTGAAAAGGTACAGCACTGTGCAGCCAGATTTGTTAAAAACGACCATCGACGCCAAACGATCACAACATACCTAATAGCCACCCTTGGATGGCCCATTCTTGAGCGACGCAGGATTATCAAACAAGCCATGACATTTTACAAAATTTTAAATAACAACATCACAGCACCACCAGGCCTATTAAAACCATCAAAAAACCGTGGCCTTTACATAGCCACCAGGTGCCGCATCAACACTTCAGCGTTCTCCTTTTACCCCCGAGCAATTCGCATCTGGAATATGATCCCACAACATATTACTGAAATAGATAACCCAATAACTTTTCAAGCAGCCATCACGAACCTCCCCTTCACAACACACAATCACCTAAATTGCCTGTAAAACAAACAAACATAATACCAAACACATGCGCACAAGAAGCACTACAAACTCCTGCGTTAGCCCAAGTTTGGGCTGTTTGGAGTTAATAACATAAGAACTAAGAACATTCCGTGATGATGTTTCAGTCCCCGTAGTCAGTAATAGGTTCACTTTTGTCCAGGCCCATGGCAGTTATTTAATTGCGAGCTTCAACACAGTGCGTGGGCACATTGTCTAACTGTTTGGCCCGGCAAAGTTACTGGTATCCTAGGATATTACAAATATACCAGAACAACTAGATTTACAACAGTTTTTACCCATAGGCTGTGAGACACTTGAACCGTTAGTTGCACTATTGTTGTCGCCATGTTTATTTGTTGCTTGCTTGCTTGTTTATTACTTCTTTTATTTAGTCACTAACGTATTTATTTACAAGTGTATACCACATAACTGTCAGTTTTTATTAGGTAGTCGTCAAGATTTAACAATTGCTCAATTCAAACAAAATTGATAAAAACTAGTTTTGCAGTTAACATAAGCACAACATTTGTAGAGGTTGGGAATACTTAAGAGGCTGTAGGTGATTCCTACTAAACTCCAGTTGAGTGTGGCAATGAAAACACATTTAATTGGTTAACATTTTATTTATTATAGTGCATCTAATGTTACTGTACATACATACAAATAGACAGTATTAACATATATATATATATATCATTTATTATATCTACCGCTTGGGTAATTTTGCATTCACTTTAATTGATGGGTGAGAATGCTTTCACAACTGAAGTGGCATGCACTGAATGTTGTCATAGCATACATCAATGAATACAGGGAAATCCATGTCAATAATCTAACTCATCAAACAAACACCATCACATGTGACTATTAATAGGCGAAATAAAAATCCTTTTTCTGGCAGTGTACAATATTACATAAATGCTTCTCAACTCTGTGATGTGAACCACCCTCTAAAAAGGTTCTATTAACTGCTCAGTTCACTGACAGAAATTAGTGCTTACTATCCAGTTACTTGTTTTACAATGATGTGGAGCAGTGCTTATTAACTATCACTATGGAACAAAATATCACCAACTGACCTAAATTAAAAACATGTTAATTGGTTAGTCATCTGCACCAAGACACAATTTCCCAATAGGTGGCAGCACTTGTGCATCCTACAGGAGATTCCCCGACATCGGTTAGTAACACTACAATGTCATGGTAAACTGGGCCTCAGTTTGGGAGCTAAATAGTCAGTAATAACTAATAAGTGGATCCTAATTAATTTGTCACCTTCCATATATGTGAAAATTATTTTACAACTACATTTATAAATGTTGGTGCATCTGGAAGACACGCCACTGACCTCAGTGACACAACTCAAGCTAGTTATGTCAGTCTCTAACATATAGAAGTCATGCACACACAGGACCAATAGTTACATGACCAAAAAAATGGGCTAAAAGTTTGAACTATTGTATCGTTATATTATCTGTAAGACTTCACATCACTGCGCCATCTCACCACAGCTCACAGACTGGCTACTTGACCAAACAGCTGACCGGCCGACGCTCGCACAGTTAGTGTATTTCTATACATTCATAATTTCTACTGCATGTCTACAATCATTGTGAACGGTTTCGGGATGGCGTTTATCACGAAAATAAAGACACTGGAATGTTACGAGCGTGGCTACAACCTAAGGTTCCTGTGTAACTCTGGCTCTATAGTACACACGAGGGTGAGCAGTCTCTGCATCGCCTTCTCCTTGTTCTTTGACACCTGCTGGTTCAACACATTGATCTGTGTGCGTGTCTCCTCGTCCATCTTCACCTGCACGTCGCCCTTTGACCCCATCAACTGTAACCACAACTTTGATTCATGCCATTGCCAATAACATATTTTAAAGACAAGGTTTGGTTACATTTTGTCATTGATAAGAACTGTTTGAGTAATAAAAATGTGAACATGCAAATAAAAACAGGCATATTGTTCTGATTTGCATATTCACATTTTATCAAACTGTTTATGGTTAACTTACCATTAAGTTTATAAGTTATTAGTCAGACATTGCAGACAACGAGTAGAAATGAAGGAGACAAACAGGCATGTCATATAAAATATGGACAAACAACGTATACAGCCCAGCAGGCTGTGCAGTTACATGTATAATCCTCTCCGCAGAGTCATCAGCGGGCAATTTATACAGCCAGATATCAGCACAGGCTATTAGAACGTTTGATATTTAAGATGGATTTTTTGACAATCACAATGAGATTCCATGTGATTGGGACATCCCTGAGAGGTAGCTTGAAAGACTTAAGAAGACTGCTGTAATTTGTAACATTGTGATGCCTCCCAGAAGTTCAACAGATATGATACAAAAACAAATCTACTCTGTTTGAAGTTTCATCAAACTGTTTGGTTAAGATATTTCCCCTTATTTATTTCACAATCAGTGGATCAAGTTATTACGGAGTTATGTAGCAAATACTTGTTCAGTGGCTTTTTCATAATATAGATTTTAAATAATTGTTTTTTTCACTTATATTGCCCCTAAAGAATTGGGAAAAAACAGTTTCAATTTTTTCCATCCACTTTTTGTGGGAAAATTCATGATGGCTGCCACCGGTCACCGAAAGTCTTAAAATCGCTATACCTTTGGCAATAAACGGTATAGAACGTTTTAGATGTTTTTAAGCATGATGAATCCAATGCAACTGTTATTTTGATGAAATAAATGAAAATAAAGCTATACCAGATATAGCGATTATAAGAATTTTGGTGAACCGTGGCGGCTATCTTGAATTTTCCCACGAAAAAGTGGATGATAAAAATGGAAACAGTTTGTTTTCAGTCCTTTAGGGTCGGTATAAGTAAAAAATCACAATTATTTAAAATCTATGAAAAAGTCACAAAATGACACAATGACATACACTAGTATTATTATATATTACTATTAAATAACAATGTTTAAACCGCTTTCAGCAACCAACCGCCATAAAACTGACTAGGTTGTCAGTGTCACTCGAAAGTGTCAAAGCGGCCAAAATGTTACATAAAAGAAAAAGGCACTAAACAAATATATATGAAATTAGCTTAAATGTTCTCACCTTCTTCTCATGGTCCTGATACTGGCGTTCTCTCTCCTTGCGGTAAGCTTCCACCTCAGCCTGAGCTTCTTCCTTGGCCTGCTTTAAGCGACGCGCCTTACCTACAATAACACAAAGTTTGCAGTGATCACACCTTAGCTAACTGCTGTAAACACACCTCTTGACAACTTTACTGCTGGTCACCAGGGCTGTATGCAGGATAACATTTTCCCCAGATTGTTTTTGGTGGATGTGAACTCGTATACATACAAGCCAGTTGAAATGTGTTTTATGACCTGAAATAAACTACAAACACGTGTGGCACCCGTTTTCAAGGCATAACTGACAATATATATGATTTTTAAGACCTTTTTTCACATCCACCAGTGATATTTTTAACCTATGCCGGTCATTGATTTTAGGACTGACCAACCATTTTGTCTTTATAGGCCTCTGAGCTAGGTTTACAAGGTCTTATTATAATTTAGTAAACCAAATTACAAAACTTCTGGTCTAAATTTACATTCTTAACTTGCTTATTGATTTTGCTTGTGGCAAATGTTAACATTTTGTAGCATTGTTACCCTTTGATGTACACAGCCTTGGAATGAGCTGTACTGTATGCCCTTCAAAATATATGCTACCTGAAGGCCACTTTGGCCTTGTCCTTTTGTTCCTGATATTGTAGGCTGTTGCACTACCAACTTAGTTGTAATCATTGGTTACTTTCACAACAGTTGCACCGAAATGATGCATGGTCAATATAGTTAGTTGATCGGTATACCTAGTTGATCTACTACTAGAAAGTTTTAATTACTTCCATCATGGTGACATACCCATGCTGACTAAAAACCTACTGCTCATGAATAATAAATAATGCTTGCAATTTAAACAACTTACAAGTACGTGTTACTTGCTTACACATAAACTAGTATAAACAAACATTATTAGGTATATATGTATTATTACACAAGAGATGTTTATCTGTTTCATTTCATATGACAAAAATCCACAACTACAATTTTAGGTACTTTTGCACCTCGAAAATACTATCAAAATGTTCACATACGATGACCAAACTGCACATGGTGTATTTACTACACATGTACTACGCGTATACACTTGTCACATGATCCACAAATAATTATTAATGCCTGAAATCTATCAAAATGTGTACGTAAATAACGCGCTTTCCTCTGCGCCACCTGACGGAGTTCACTGTAACAGTAGTGACTCAACGAGGAAAGCGCATTATTTACGTACACATTTTGATTGATTTCTGATATTAATTATTATTTTTTGATCATGTGACAAGTGCATACGCGTAGTACATGTATAGTAGATACATCATGCGAAGTTTGGTCATCGTAGCCAGTAGGTGAACATTTTTGTTTTTTTCGGGGTGCGGGCCTAAACTGCAAAAGTACCCAATTTTAATCATAATTACACAATTTCAAACATGTTAATTCTTAAATGGCCCCCATACTTAACCTAGGCTAATGCCTACTGTAATGTTGTAAGCCAAGTCATGGCAAGACCCGTTAATCCGTTATATTATCAACCTTCCTACTCAGGCTACTGCCATTGACACTGCATTGATTTGTACTTGATTGACTTTTTCATAATTATTAAAAATGTCACATCCTAATTACGCACATTTTATTTCTAATAATTAGTTATATAATTGCTGATGTGACAAAATTTATAAAACAGTCACTGCAAGCAGTATATGTTGTGTCATTTGTGGGGCTGTCGCAGTGCTGTCACAGGAGGTTGAGTGTGTCAGTGTGACAGTCGGTGTATCCAATGTCAAACAATCTGGGACACCGTACGAAGTTCTGAAAGAAGCACAAATATAGGCACTTCGTGCAATCTAATTTATCACACAATAATACAATAAATACATACGTTTTCGGGCCTCCCCGACCTTTTCCGCAGCACGCTTTTCGGCGGCCAAAAGTTGTTGAATTCCCGTAGATTGGCTAGCCATTTCGACGTCTCTGGTGACCTGCCTATCCGCTGTAAATGTCTATCACGTGACGTAACATTACCCTTGCCAAAGACCAAACTACTCGATCATTAACATTACTTTCAAACTTCGTCACTTGCTTCCTAATTCCCTAATATGTCCGGTATAAAATACCGTTAGTGTTTATAGATTGATTGGTTTAGTAATATTCCTATACTACTATGGAAAAGCGTAAAGCATAATACGAAACTAACTTGCATGGTTTAGCAGAAATTTGGCGTGACGTGACGTCATGATGGGACCTTAATAATTGGCTTTCGATGGTAGGCAGACAACTCGGCCCACCGACAACTCGGCGCAGGACAACTCGGCCCGGGCCGAGTTGTCTCGAGACAACTCGGCCTCAGTGTGAGACAACTCGGCCCGCTTCCAGAGACAATTAACTCGGCCCGTGTATTTATATAAGTACCATACCGAACTATTATTGACATTGTGGAAGGTTTTTAAGAAGAAATTAACCTACCTAAAGAACCGTCAATAAATAAAAACAGAATTTAGAGGCCCTAAGGCTGCGTTAGTCAAGACATATCGTCCAAGATAGGCCATATGTCGTTATGCAGCAAAGGTTTGGCAGTAAATATAATTTTGTATATCCTTTAAAATATGAATGTATGCAAAACTAATTTAATACCTATCGCATTAATTGTGGTGAATGTAATTTGTAAATAATTTGGGCGAGTTTATATGTGTTTATTTTTATTAAATGTTTCCAATATTTTGTGCGTTGTGCGCCACTGTAATCCCATTGTCCCGCGGTCCGCCATAAGGCCTACTAAAACACAACGAACGGTATACCTACATAATATTCCCTGCACATAAGTGTTTAAAAAACTATTTTTTATATAAAAATCTTTCGAAGAAACAATTCGACCATCCAAAGAAATTCCAGTTCGTAAACGTATATTCAAAACAATATTAGTCTATTTTGTAAGAAAACTACACCAAAACCTTTTTCTCTCATAGATTAATGTAGCTTGAACTGTCAAAGCTGCAGTGGAGAAGGTACGTTTATATATATATATATATATATATATATATATATATATATATATATATATATAATTATTTATTTTGTTGTAAACCTTTGTACATTTCTAGATTAACAAAATATTTAATATATATCATTTGTGGCATGAATTTATAAGCGCATGCTTGATTCTGTGGAAACATACATTATATATATATATATATATTTCTATATGGTGCACGGACAAAACCCCCTCCGGACAAATCCCCCTTGGACAAAACCCCCTCTGACAAAACCCCCTCGGACAAAACCCCCTCCATACATAACTCCCTCTAGACATAAGCCATTTCTGGACAAAACCCCCTTGGACAAAACCCCCTCCATACATAATTCCTTCAAGACAATCCATTTCCGGACAAAACCCCCTCATCAATGATACTAGACAGAGGGTAACTTGCTTGAATAGCACCTTTATTATGCTAGTAATTATAAAATATTTGGTATGTATTTACATTTTTTACATACCAAATTATATATATATATATATATATATATATATATATATATATATATATATATATATATATATATATATATATATATATATATATATAATAATGCTTTATTGCCATATTCAACGTGCATTACATGATGAATTGGAATGTAGTCTGGCGTTGACTCATATAGTGCCTATATATATATATATATATATATATATATATATATATATATATATATATATATATATATATATATATATATATATACAATATAAGCTATAGATATAAGATATACATATTGTACATAATTTGTTCTTTAAAATGAAAATAATATTTTAATATAATAAATAAATAAAGACTAAATTAAAATAATATATTATCTATTTAACAATAATTGTGGTGTAAACTAGTTAATAAATAAATATATATAAAATGTCCTTTAAATTGTTTAAAATATATACAGTGTACACTGTATATATATTATCTTCTAAAAATATAATTTAAATTAGTAGACATACATTATAAGACAACTAAAATATCATTTAAAATTATAATTACAATTGAATGCATCCAATTTTGTTTAAAAAATATATTTATACAATTATTAAGTTAAGCAAAAATTTCAGGAGAAGAGTTTATATTATATATAGTATGCACAAATATACAGCCAAGCTAAGTTTACTTCTTTTGATAATTCTTGATGCTAGTATCTATGATGAGGGGGTTTTGTCCGGAAAGAGCTTATGTCTTGATGGAGTTATGTATGGAGGGGGTTTTGTCCGAGGGGGTTTTGTCCGAGGGGATTTTGTCCGAGGGGGTTTTGTCCGGAGGGGGTTTTGTCCTACCTTCATATATATATATATATATATATATATATATATATATGTATATATATATATATATATATATATATATATTATTTGCACAATAGCTTTACCATATTTTAATTTAAATTTAAAGTTTAATTAAAACATAAAATATGATCTTTAATTTGTTATGAGTTTTAAAATGCACTACAAATTCAATTGAATCCACATGTACTGCTGATAAAAAAATATAGGTATACCCATTGTATGTCAAATATATACATATATGTATTATATATATAATATGTACAATATACATATATATAGTTTTGTAAACAATTATTTTTTGCTCAGTCTGTGGCATTAGTAAAAATATATGGTATCTAGCTTAATGTTTCTTTCATTTTAATTGCGGAGAAGACATCGGGAGAAATAAAGATGCCAAGTAGGCTCTACAGACAAAGCCACCCAGAAGCGTCTGTCCAAATTGTTCATGGGGCCCAAAGACAGGAATGGGGACAGGGCTAAGAGAAGAACCTCGGAAACTATGCCACTGTGTGATGAAAATAAAAATGTGTCTGCTATCCGTGTGTGGCTAAACAATGTTGCCACCTCACGGTTACTGGTTAATCCTGCCGTAATTCTTATTTTAGAAACAACTGTAAATTTGAATTTTTACTTATTTTTGTGTTAATATAAGTTTAATATTTAATACTTTTCACATGATATCATTATTTTGTAAAAGTATATCGTTGTTTTAGGAATTATGATTTCACGCCATTGTATAGCAAGTTTGGAGAAGTCACTGCCACACCAGCCCCTCATTCCCGCCAATAAACGGCTTCCGAGCATTGGTACCTTTTATTGGCACCTCATGAAGTGGTTTCTATTATCTAGCTACCGTGTATTGTCTTAGTTGGTGAGTTGAGCTTCCTTGGATTAAGCGTGGACAAGCCCAGGGTTCATATCTCATTTCAAGGGGGAAATAGGATGTGCCTCTGCTGAGTTTCTTGTTTGTTCTGTGCTGGATTAGTCTGTTATAATGTGTACCCAGGATGTCTTATCTGCTGTTTTGCATAACTCATGGCCTCCCTCTGGCTTAATTGGGAGCACATCTATAGTTCTGCTTCCCATCAGTTTATCTGCTTATACTGCATGTTGCTCATGGACTCATTTTATGATGAACAGTTTCCCGTTCATTTAAATTTACCTTCCTTGACCACTGCCTTCCCAGCTAATGAAAACCCGTGATTTCACATGTATCTATATTGCATTTGTCTAAATATAATTATATTTAAAAATGTATATTTAAAAAACTGTTCTGCGTTATATTAACTGGCGCAGCGATTTGCCGCCATAATTATAATAGTCCGTTATACTTCTCATTTGTCATGCTCATAAAAGAAAGGACACACAATTTCAATTAGTCGTACCTGAGACTTTTTTTACACTGACCAAAGCATGCTTGGTCTTTTTTTAACTTTGTATGTGTATAATATGTGTGTCTGTGTGTGTGTGTGTGCGTGCGTGCGTGCGTGCGTGCGTGCGTGCGTGCGTGCGTACGTGCGTGCGTGTGTTATTTATATATCTGTAAATATAGCCATGCAACGATGACTGAGAGATACATTTACAAATATCAAGTATTCGTTTGTGAAGTAAGTAGACATATGAATGTTTTACTATTTGGTGAGGGAAATATACTGTTGGCATCACAATAACACATCATTTTATCATTACCAACATTCACTTTGACCATTCAAACTATGGCCGAACCACACAAATAATCACGGACGTGAGAAAAAAATCGAACTTATATAATTATATATATATATATATATATATATATATATATATATATATATATATATATATATATATATATACAATAATATTCACAAATTAAACAAACTCGCGCAAAATAGTATTCGTATTTTGTCGAGGCGTCGATTATTATATGTTTTGTTAATTGTATTCTTTACAGGAATTAAGCTTTCTTTAATTTTGTATCCTAGTGTGTACAGGTACACAACGTATGCGAGAAGAAGACTGACGGCTGTAAGACGTTGCTTAATTAATGGTTACGTCAGAACCAGAAAGTAAAAAATCGCCCATATCTATATAGAATTGTTGGGGTTGCAATTTACTTAATTAACCAATATCTAATAGACGCCATTATAATATTCCTCACAGACAATGTGAATTCGTCTCTCTATTTCACCGATAAATGTAATTCACCGAGCAGCCATCGGGGCCGAGTTGTCTCTGGAAGCGGGCCGAGTTGTCTCACACTGGGGCCGAATTGTCTCGAGACAACTCGGCCTAGGCCGAGTTGTCCTGGGCCGAGTTGTCGGTGGGCCGAGTTGTCTGTCATTCCTTTCGATTTAGCAACTGAATAATTCCTTGTTGAAACTACTTGCGCGTAGTAAGTTCTCATTCTTCCATGACTGCGGGTTTTCAAAGACGGAAGGACGATATTTTGCAAAGAAACTCGGAATATATCTTGTTATTACCAAAAGTCTAAAAGTGACAGCCCCGTCTCGCTCGTCCGAGTCGTCGCTGATACCGACGCGACGGCGACACTCACACTGCCGCTGATACCGACAGTAGGTGAACCCCAAGTCTTTCTGGAAGGATGGCAACAGCATCAAAAAATTCGCCACACCAACATAAACCATGTCCAGAACCGTTTCAGGTGTCGGATGTGAACCGATTGCGTCGGTTCTTGTGTCTCGGTTCGGAGCAGGGCACATACAACATATACGAACACGATTTAGGACTGGAAAACGCCGCGGTAGTTATGAAACTGATTGAAGACGGCAAGGGCGAGCAAGTGATCAGCGAAATAATCAAATTCAGCGTTGAGGGCCGAACTGCGAAGCAGGAACCTAGTTTGTTCGCCCTGGCTATGTGCTCAAAACTGCCAGATGAACATGATTTTGTCAACGTCCGCAATGCAGCAAATAAAGCTGTTTGTCAGATTTGCCGCATTCCAACACATCTCTTCCAGTACATTAACTATTGCGAACACCTTGCAAAGAAAACTGGTTGGTGTCGGGCACAGAGAGCCGCTGTACAGAAATGGTACAATGACAAAACTCCCCAGGAACTTGCATACTATGTCACCAAGTATCGCAGTCGCTCTGGTTGGTCACACAAAGACATCGTAAAACTGGCACATGTCAAGCCACAACGAAAGGGTTGGTGTATTATTACAGATTTGTTATTTTAATAAGTGTTGATCATGCAATTTCTTGCATAGTCAATGCATAATGTTGGTGATGTTTCAAGTAAAAACAGGTTTTGGAAGAGTGGTGTTTCAACTGTTCTAAGACCACTGCATGTTAATGGTGACAATTAGCAGAGGCAGAAATAGTGGTAGTCCGGTAGTCCGAGGACTACCAAAAACTCGGTTGGACTACCAAACATGATGACAGCAGTACGTATATATGTTGCTTCGTATATATACGTAGTCCAATGGACTATCAAACAAATTTTGAATATTTTTCAGATGTTGTGTTTGTCATGTTATTTTGCTTAAATCTGGGCCATATGACTACCACATATATCTGAAGACTACCAGATTTCCCAACTAAGTAGTCCTGCTGACAACCAGATATTTTGGAGTTATTTCTACCCATGATTAGGTCTAACTTATATCATGCTAATATTAATCTGTCACACATAATATGTGCCCAGCTAGCACATCGACGTGGTTACCACGTGGCGATGTGGTCACGTGACTAAGTCGAAAAGTTACTTAGAAACAACGTGATTTTGTCAAGTCACAGCTACGTGGTTACCACATGGATTTTACATGAAATTGTCATGTTTCCACCACGTTTATAACACATTGTATGGCATTTTCTCTGTGGAACCAACGTGGTCGCAGTTACGTGGTCACCATGTGGTCATTTCACATATATATCACGTTATTATCACGTTTCCACCACGTTTATAAAATTTGGTATCACAATGACGCATTTTGTATGTGGAAACGATGTGAATTTTTTAATGGTCGCAATTGCGTGGTCACTACGTGGACATTTCACATATATCATGTGGAAACGTTGTTGTCACGTTTCCACCACATTTATAACATGTTGATTGTGTCACCACCACGCATTTTCCTCATAGAAACGACATGATTTTATATATCACATTATTATCACGTTTACTACATATTACAATCATACAATTACGTCTTGTTTGTAGTGTTAGCTTGATCGCATTATTCGAGCCCCTAAACGTACAACTGTACTTATTCATATTGATATATATGAAACGGTGACCAATTGTCGTCACAGATATACAGTATATATCTTGCAAGGTGGTACACTGTCCAGAGTTGTTTTCCTCTCGCTGCAAAGTTGAACTCAGGGTGTTTGTCAGCATTATCCGTCCAACGGTTGTGTGATCATGTTTTATCTGACTTTGACTACTTCGTTCTTTATGTGTTTCCTCTCTGCTGGTCCGTTTCCATTATTGCTGCATTACACGGACATAGAGAAAACTTATACAAAAGTTGCATATTGTCAATTCACGTGCAGTTTTTGCAATAAACAAACATTTAAAATACAAAGTTTACGGCATTACACAAACACGTGCGCTAAGGAATTGTAGCACTACTACAATATTATCAACACTGCCCTTTTTGGGACTTTAGAAACCGGTGACACATGACCATAATTTATATTAATTGCGTTTAAAATTTAATAGTCAAACCACATTATGAAATTCTACAGCACACTGTACCATAGACATGATGGTGTAAATGATAAAACAACGGTCGTTAAAATATAACAAATGTTGCATTTCATTAGAAGAAAATTATAGACCCTATAGTGTACGTGTTACGATAATTACGCCTTGGCACACACTATCTATTTGTAAAAATATAAATATCATACTATTTTATATGTTTATAATTAAGCTATTGAATTGCATTTAAAACGGAATCCGAATCCTATTCCGGTTACATGACCGAAGCAGCCTATAATAAAAATAACTGATCAAACACCCCCTAGTGAATGTGCACAGATAGCTGCATTAGCTCAAGGTTGGGATCTCAGTCAGATGCCGGGGAATTGCAGGATAATATAACAATATCATTGGTGTGTTTCTTCGGAGCTGGTACCTAAACAAAAGAACATTCATTTTGTATAGATGTATGTATCACAGTATGTGTGTGTGTGTGTGTGTGTGTGTGTGTGTGTGTGTGTGTGTGGGTGGGTGGGTGGGTGGGTGGGTGGGTGGGTGGGTGGGTGGGTGGGTGGGTGGATGGATGGATGGATGGATGGATGGATGGATGGATGGATGGATGGATGGATGGATGGATGGATGGATGGATGGATGGATGGATGGATGGATGGATGGATGGATGGATGGATGGATGGATGGATGTACATAATATGTATACAAATTAGGGCCAAAATAACAAATGTACAATAACTGTGGGCAGAAAGACGTAAATCCTGTGATCTGTTACTCTGTATGTGTGCCAAATTGCAGACGCACAAAATGACTCAGGCTTAGCTCAGGTGTTCATAATGCCAGTAAAAGCAATGGGCCCTATGTACACTGGCAGCAGCAGGGACAACTGAAACAAATCCTAGTTAGGTTACTCTAGTGGTGCAGGCAATTTGTAAAGCATCAGTTCTTACATGTTCTTACAGGTTCTTTTCTGGCATGAATTAGGCATTCCTGCCTCTTCTGCCAGCTCTGTCTTGAGCATTGTTTTGAGACTGTGTGCATGCGTCTCAAGGTGACACAGTCCATAGTAGAGGTGGTGCAGTCAAATCAATTGTATAGGATGATTTTTCCATAGTTATCAAGTTTACCTTCAAATGATTGGACTGATGGAGCATCTACCACAGACCGTAGACTATTCCATATATCAGTAGATCTGTATACAAATGAATTTTTTTGGATGTTTAAACGGCATCTTTCTTTGAATATTTTTAGGTTGTGCCCTCTCGTTGTTAAATCATTTTCCCTTAATGAAACAAAATTTGATGTAACATTAAAATCATATTTTCTAGTTAATATTTTGCAAATTTCTATCATGTCTCCTCCCTAAGACGACGGTATGAAAGAGTTAGTAGGTTTAATCTTATTAGGTGTTCTTTATAATCAAGTTCTTTATATCCAGGAATTAAATTAGTTGCTCGACGCTGAACATTTTCAAGTGCAGTTATGTGTTTCATTAAATATGGACTCCATACCTGGTTTGCATACTCGATAATTTTATGTGGTTGGACAAGAGACTTAAAAACAGTACAGAAACACTTGTCATCTAGATATTCAAAAATGCGCTGAATTATCCCCATCATACAATTTGCTTTATTTATTTTTTCTGACATGTGCCTCAAAGTTAAGTAATGAGTCAAAAGTTACTCCAATATCCTTTACTGTTTCTGCTTTATTAATTGTTTTCTGATCTTTACCAATTGTATATCCCTCATTTCTTATGGAGGAATGTCCAATTCGTATGTTACAACATTTATCAGGATGAAATTTCAGTAGTGATGTTTCTGACCATTTTTCCGCTGAGGTGAGATCTTTTTGTAGGTTGTTGCAGTTCTCTTCATTATAAATAGGGTTAAAAAGTTTCATATCATCCGCAAATAAGAAAATATGAGAGTTTTTTATAACGTCAGGTAGATCATTTATGAAGATAACAAAAAACCCATCAGGGCAGGGTTCATATGGCAATTCACAAATTATTTGTTAACTGGGGAATATCTACAGGGATTTGATATGCAAACAAGTTCACCTGCTGTAGTCAACCAACGTTTCTTGCACTTAGACAATCTGCTAGTCCTCTAACCTTTTAGCCAAGTTGTTTTCCTGTGCTGTCTATTGATTGTAGAGTTGTAATTCTTTATTATTTGAACATGCAGAGAAGAAAATTCTCCAGTTTTCAACATGAACACGTGTAAGTGTATGTGTGACGTGTAAGTGTACGTGTGTAGTATAAGTGTATGCCCATGTGTGGGTGTGCATGCTTGCACATGTTATATATCATGTTTTGAACAAATGCATCCGACATGTGCATCTGTATCACCTACTCTTTAATTGCATGAACATGAAGTCTGTTAATTATGTCGGTAATGCTCTAATTAGTATTTCATTGTATAAGTTTTTGAATTTAATTTTAAGTAACTATCAATAGTTACTTGTACACTTTTGTGAAGCACCTGAGAACAATCTGATAGCTTTTCTATTCATTTAAATATTAGAAGTCTTCCTAGCCATCTATGATCATCAACAATTTAATAATTAACTTATTACTAGGCACTCTTTTTGATAATTGAACTTTCTGAAACGTAGCTCCATGTGTACGTGTCACGTATTCGTTTTTACATGTGATATAGTTATGCGCATAATCACACCTTTTGGGGAATTGTTGATTTTAGCCCTTAATATGATATTATAATGTTACAAAATAATATATTAGTACAATATATAATGCTGAAAAATATGTTGGTTGTACCACGTCATGGTAACATATTGACCACTTTCACCAAACTGCCACCATTTTGCAATGTCGCGATGCATGGCCACGACTCTACCACATTAGTATCACTTTCACAAACTACCACCATTTTGAAATGTCATGCATGCTTCGTCATGCATAGCCACGTCTCTACCACGTCAATTCCACTTTCACTAAGCTGCCACCATTTTGCAACATCATGGTCACGGCTCTACCAGTCAGTGCCACTTTCACCTAACTGCCACCTCATGGCCACGTGACTATACCATATCATTGCCACTTTCACGTAACCGCCACATTTTTGCAATGTGGTAACCATGTGGTGTGCTAGCTGGATAGCCAGTAACTGTTGTTATATTAACATTGTCATGCACATTTATTTAAGTTTTATTTTTAGGTGGAGCAATATCACTGTTCTGTCTTGGTGATTGTCATTTTCACTTATTTAGTTTGTCCACCATTTTCTCCCACTCTCAGTCGTTCTCCCTTTCAAGACCTCTCAATGCTACTTCTCCACCTTAACTGTGATCTTTTCCTCCTCCCACCTCTTCCAATGTCTATCTTCTTTCAGTCTCTCCTCAGGCATTCTTGGCACAGTATGTAGCCAACCAATTAAAGTCATGTCCCAAGTAATTATTTTTCATTTTGTTTTACATTCCTTTTTTTATTCACCCATACTTTCATATTTCACCGCATTTCAATTTATGTATGTTCATAAAACCCTACAATTATTACAGTCAAGACATGTAATGTGACCTGTTTTGGTTGCAGAAACTTCTGTGGTACTTCGGTACACTGTCCATGGCCTGAGTAAGGCTAAGGAAATGTACAAAGACGATAAGGAGGCAGGCTTGCAAGAGCTCCTCGCATACTTTGAAGCAGTTGAGACCCTGAAACAGACAAAAGATGAGCAGGTGGCAGCAAGATCCATCGAACAACACAACTTTGTATGGGAACATGTGCCTACATGGCTGCTTAACTCAAAGGAGGTGAGACATAGCAAGATTTAATCCATGGGGACCTAGAACGCATGAACAAATATTGCCATAACATAAGAACATAGCAAGATTTAATCCATGGCGACCTAGAATGCATGAACAAACATTGCCATAACATAAGAACATAGCAAGATTTAATCCATGGGGACCTAGAACGCATGAACAAACATTGCCATAACACAAGAACATAGCAAGATTTAATCCATGGGGACCTAGAACGCATGAACAAACATTGCCATAACACAAGAATGTAGCATAATTTAATCCTTGGAGACCTAAAATGCATGATTTAATCCATGGCGACCTAGAACGCATGAACAAATATTGCCATAACATAAGAACATAGCAAGATTTAATCCATGGGGACCTAGAATGCATGAACAAACATTGCCATAACATAAGAATGTAGCATGATTTAATCCATGGCGACCTAAAATGCATGAACAAACAAAGCATGATTTAATCCATGGCGACCTAAAATGCATGAACAAACAAAGCATGATTTAATCCATGGCGACCTAGAACGCATGAACAAACATTGCCATAACATAAGAACGTAGCATGATTTAATCCATGGCGACCTAAAACGCATTGCCATAACATAAGAACGCATGAAAAAACATTGCCATAACATAAGAACATACCATTTAGAGGATATGTGACCATGATTTGATGAGCACAGACCCACAATATATTTTTAATAATTTGTTAAACTGGGCCCCACTGCTCAAGCTGCATTTGGATTGATTAGCTCCTCTCTCTCTACTCAATGTCAATTTATGTTTTTTTCTGATTGACTTCTTCAATAGACATTTCTGTGTGAAAACAAGAATATGTTGTCACATGGTGTGTGGTAGGCGTGACATAGATCATCAAATCATTTGTATGTGTATTCAAAATGAAAAAGGTAAATTACAACGATTTACGATTTACACCCATTGAAATAGTTTCAAATGCCATGCTAGTCAGTCCTCAAAAAGTTAAATTACAGTGCTATTGTGAGTGATGACATGCAAACTCATATATGCTCTGTTGGTAAAATGTATATTCACTTCGAATGACTTGTCATTTGGCTTTGATACACTGAATGAATATCTCTGTGTAGCAATTTGAAACATATCTGCACAGGAATCTGTTAGGAAATTCCTGAATTTGGAAATTCCTCATTCTGCAAGACTGAACATGCCTTTTAAACGGGTTTTGTTTGTAATAAATTGTTGTAATTCAATTTAACATTTTTGAGCACATACAACTGATGTGTTGATCTATTTAACGCTTACCATATATAATATAATAATATATGGCACCATATTCTTGGTTTCACTTAGAAATGTATGGTTATGAAATAAGTTGGAAATTGTTTTAAATTTACATTGAATAGTCAAACCAAATGCAGCTTGAATAATATGTTAATGCCAAGTGGTCAAAGATATCCAAGTTGGAAAAATTATTTAAAATATGCGGTCATTCAATCATGGTCACATATCCTCTAAATTTATGTACTTATGTTTAGACAACGGTATTTAAAGCATGTCAGACCCCCTATGTCACAGATAGTTATAAGTGGCATAGCATTTTAAGACGTGTCAATGTAGTAATGTAATTTATTAGTTTTGATAGAACAAATGTATGTCACTTATAGTAGATAAAAATAGGTACTAAAGTATCAAATGAACTAAGTTCATTTACTGGTATTTTGGTTTCGAAGAGAATAGCGTGTAAACATTTTTTTTTTTTATGATTTTGTGTTAGAAGACAGGAGGGTGGCAGATGAGTGAAAGGATGTACTGAGTAAGGGAGCAGACCTGTCTTCGTACCAGACATGTGGAGATTCATGCAACCGGTCATGGCAACAGTACAAACAAACTGTCTCTCTCTCACACTTGATGCTTACAGCAGCTGTGTAGACTGCAGTGCTGTCTGCGTCTATGATAGGAATGCAGTGGGCATACGTATAAATAACACAGAATGGCAAACTGAAATAGCACCATAGAATCTGGCTAGACAAATCAATGATCTGCCCTGTATGTTGCATAATTCAGATCAATGATCCCTCTGAACAGACATGGTGTCAAATACATTGAAATGTATTTAAATACAAATAGTTTTGAGGATTCAAATACAAATACTTTAAAATTAAAATACATTGCAAAGTATTTCAAATACTTTTCATTTTCCGGATGTATTAGGATGTAGGTAAAATAAAAACAACTCATATATTGAGACACCTAGTTTATAGGCGTAATTAGTGTTTTGCTCATAACAAATTATGATGATAGGCAGAGCAGTGCTAGGGAGTATTGTTATTACTAACTATACATCACATTGACCAGTGACTCATAGATCTCTGTCCACAGAGACACAGGCAAAGGCCAAGATGTGTGTTATGTTAAGCCAGGAAGTCCATAATAAAATGCCTGTGTTGCCCTCAGAAGAGACATGCTAATCACCGCTATGATCTTGTGAGAAAGTGTGATAGCTCAACTTCAAAGTCAGCCAAGAAACCAGAATAGCCTGGTGCCAGCTTGGAGCCTGCTCAACAACAAAGGAGTTATTGACATATGGTCAGTCACCTTCAGGTGCTAATCCATCCTCTGGCTCTGAGCAAACAAAAGTTGTGGTCAGTGCCAGGGCCATGGGAGCATCTGCTGTTAAATGTCTTCATCAGTAATTAGCACTGTTGGGTGAAGCTGCAGTAAATGTAATCAGTTGGGCAGGCATTACATGTGATCTTGAAACAGAAATCTTGATACTGATAATGTATTTGAAAAGGTACTTGAAAGTATTTGAAAAGTAAAATATGTTAGGAAAGTATTTAAATACAAATATGTTGCATTCCTAAATGTCAAATACAAATACTTAGAAAAAATACTTACAAATACAAATGTATTTGACCCCATGTTTGAGATTCCCTCATTCCGCTTATGTAATGTGGAATGTAATAAAAAAAATCAGTGATCCATGTTTCTGTTTGATAGATAAATGACATTTTATGTAATACAGATCAATACTTCCTGTAAACATTACAGTATGAAGGGTAAGTATCTTTTCTTCCAGTTATTATACCTGATTGCAGATAATTGATCCGTCCTTTAGTTTATTATTCCTGATTGCAGATCAATTATCCTTTCTTCTAATTATTGCAGATCAATTATACTTCCTTCCATTTATTATGCTTATGATAATCAGTATATACCCCCCCCCCCGGGTAGATCAATCATCCAAACTTCCTAATCCATGTGTTTTATCCAGTGCAAGTTGTTGCTCCATCTTTCCATTTCTTGTACATGCTGCAGATCAGTAATCTATCTTCCATTTGTTATACCAACATCAATGATCAGTCCTTGCACATTAACTCTAATTAATGCAGATCAGTGATGCAAACTTCCTTGTGTATTACCCAGTGCAAATCATTGATCCATCCTTTCATTTATTATCGTGATGTAAATCAATGATCCATTCTTGCTATCATTACACACTGTACCTGATTCAGATCAAGGATTCATCATTCCATAATTTCATTTTATTATACATTTGTTGCAAATCAATATTCCATTCTTGCTGTTTTTATTTCTGACAAATCAATTATCAAATAAATCCCTCCATTTATTACAGACCTGATTTGCATGCCACAATCAGTGGTCCATATTTGCATTTTACATGTCATGCAATGTATGTACTATTATAGTCATAAAATACATGAATTTAATTGATTAACGTCAGTCATGTCTGTCAATAAGTACCATGGAACCTTACAATTAAGGCCACCCTATGAACAAGGTCAAGATGACCTGCAACATTGAGGTGAGATGGGTTGTATTTGCCAGTTGCTGAAGTAATGTGAGGCTGTCCAAGGGTGTCCTTAGTTGCAAGGTTGCTATGTTATCATAAAGCAAAGGTTGATTGTACAGTGTATGTCCTAAATATTTTTTTGGTTGTTTTGCTTAGATTCATTGGTTGATTGGTTGATTCATTTGATTGATTGTTTGGTTGGTTGATTGATCTATCGATTTATTAGTCGATTGAGTGATTGATTTTTCATACATACCTGGGGACAACATTGTGTGGTATTATGCACCATATCAGGGACAAAGAGGAAATGCCTTTAAAGGGAAAAGTTACATGCTATGCACGTGAAAGTGTAAATAAAAACGAACTATTTTGAACGGTAATCACATTTTAACGTCAGTGGTTTATTAGTAAAAAATAATCTGAACATCTATTCCATCGAACTTCGTAAGTCAAGCCATTTTGACTGCTGTGTGACGTAGCCAATGTTACCGCAGATCTGTGTACTTGATATTTAAAAAAATCGCCAGGTCGTGCTGTCTGTGTTACATGTGCTAAAAGGGATTTGTATGGGGAAACGAACATATTTTCGTTTAGAAATAGCTGGATTTCGGTTGCAACAATAAGAGCTAACATTTTCAAGATAGAATTGAATGCGCTGGTAAACTTGATAAAGAAGACCCGCCCCGCCGGAAGCCGAAATGCAGAGGCGAGTAACAAGCCGAGGCGACATTGACAAGTGGTAGTGCAAAGTTTATTGTTTTGGTGAACAACGAAACTCGCCAAAAGGAGTATGTTTGCTGTAAGGAACAGCTGCTATTCTGCACGCAGAGCATGGCTGTGAAGGTAATTATTTATGTGTCTTGTATAAGAAATGTCGGCCTAAATGTTCGTAATGAAGTCCGGGCTGGATAATAATTAAAATAATTAAAATATCAACGCCAACGGCGTGTGGCAGGTGACAGTTCATACTTAGTCACAGCCATGTATTATTCTCCACGTCAGTGGTGTAGTGTTGGACATGTTATACACAATTTGAGGTTACCCAATTTGAAATACATATGGGATTGATCTCAGCCTGACACACAGTGACAGGCTTGGTCCATTGCCCTAGCTTAAAACTGTTTTCAAGAATCAAGTTCCAAATTGTCCATAACTGTGACACAAAATGCAGATTAATTGTTGTTTCTCAAATACTGGACATCATTATATTAACAGTAGTGATTATGGCATGTTTTTGTATAATAGACATAGCATGACCTGTGCGACTATGAAACAGATGTGTGTGAGTATTAATTGTTCTTTTAATAGGCGTGGTATTTAGAGGGAGGGTTTGGAGCATAATTCTGGAGGGCTAAATAAAGAAAGACAATTACCACCCATGTTCTTTATGAAATCGACTTCATGCTGAATACTGAAGTTATGGTTTTTAGCTGAAATATATGTACAATGGAATGTCTCTTAGAAATAACCATTTGAACTGGATAAAAGTAACAACTAACAGAACAAATATTCTAAACTATAACAATTGTGGACATACTAATTTTATATACAGTTTTGCGATGATCATAATTGCAATGTAGCTTTGTTGTCGAGGTAACCATAATTGTGGCTAGGTAACCATAATAGTAGCTGTGAGGTTCCACTGTGTCTGAGGTCCCATTGTGCTACTAATATTTCTTATTTATTTATCATTCATGAAAAACTCATTTAAACACCTGGTTCTGTTTCAGATGTGCCATGATCAGGGTTGGAAAAAATCATGATTTTTTGGAGTAAGTCGAAGAAATCGGATTTTTTCGATTAAATCGGATTTTTTCGATTAAATCGATTTATTTGATTTTTTCAACATTCTTGACAATCATAAGAAATAATATGTAATTCGGAAAATAAATAAAAGTGGAATATCATAATATACCCGATAGGCTGAACATTTCATTCTTAGCATTTCTAAAGAATTAAAGCAAAGTTGTTATGTACAAATTTAAACTTTATTTAAAAATACATACAGTTAAATCAACTGGTAGTAGCACTCAACGTAAGTATAAATTTAAGATAATCTGAAAAAATTGAAAAAATTAATGTCTTGATTTTTTCAAGTTGATTAAATCAATGATTTAATTGATGATTTAATCAATTTGATTAAATCAATGCCAACCCTGGCCATGATGTCAAATGGCCATGGATTTTGTATTCTGTGTTAGGAGCAGACAGTGCTTCCAAATGTAATCGGTTAGACAACTGTCACATATATCCGCCAGCAAAGATGTAAGTATATGTTCATGTATTATAACAGCAGTGAAATGTGTTGCTAACAATTTATTGACAATGAAAATAACATTAGAGTAACCAAAACACCAAGCAAACTAACATGATACAACGTTTATATAATACAAATGACATTTCATACAATGCAGACACAGTGCACTAGGCATAGTTATGAAAACATCACACATTATTTCATAGTTGAAATATACCCAAAAATTCATGTTTAATAGTAAATGATGTAGGATCATTCTAGAACATTTTGAGTAGCGTGCCCAGTTGTCCGCTATGTGAGAACTGAGAAAAGTTCAAATGATTTTGTAAAAACACAACATGTATTCTACAATGATAATGGATTGAGTTCAGTCCATTTTCATACATCACCTGTCAACAAAAGTATGTTCTTATACAGTGCAGTATCCAATCCTCAGGATCAGACATGGGGTCAAATACATTTGTATTTGAAAGTATTTAAATACTTTTTAGGTATTTGTAATTGATGTTTAGGAATTAAAAGTATTTGTATCCCTCAAGAGTATTTATATTTAAATAAATTTCAAAGTATTTGACCCCATGTCTGCTCAGGATTGTCCAAAGTGCTTTACACTTTACTCCCTGGCAGATCTATTAAATTAAACACCATCTCATGACTGTAGGAAGCATCTAGCCAAGCTGTAATTAAAGAATCAAGACGATTCGTGTACAAATATCTACCATTGCCTATAGCCAGTTACTTGTTTATACAGCTGAGTTAATTGGAGCAATGATGGGTGAACAGACTTGCCCAAGATTCTACACAGCACATGGTTGTATTCTTATAGTTGAGAGTCTGAAGCCGAGTCCAAAGCATTAACCACTGCGCCACTATACATAGTTGGTATATTTATTTAGGCCTTATTTTATTTCAGGTGTCAAAGTCGGCCATATACAGAGAGTTTTACCTGGTGGATCCATGGCAGGCTTGGTCGAAGGGTACAGAGAGTCATACCAGTGTATGCCAGCCATAAGATCGAACTTCTGTGCTCTCAGCAGAGAACAACATCTGGGGTAACACTCAGCTCTTGTTGACTGCTGCCTTTGTGAATTATCAGTTGATTTTATAAATAAACAGTTGGATTGACTATGAACAAATCGACCAACTCTTGACACCAGCAGATCTTGTTCCATTAGCTTGGGCATATCTGTACCAAGGACTGCAATTCCGACATGGACAGTGATTGCGGGCAGATTTCTGACAAAGACATAATTTACCATTCACTCTTTCTGTCTGCCATGGGTTGGTGGATCTGCAGGTAAATGTATAGCTGTAGTGTCTTCTGCAGCTCCAATTATTTGCGTCTTGACCAGAAAACAGCCATGTTGTCAGGGTTCACTAGGACGGGGCCGAACATTCATGCTAGAGCCGTGGTTCCATCCCTATAAATAAACAGGACATGCTGTACTACTAAGTATTGACTGTTTGGATTTACTCCGTTTTTGTATAAAAACAGATCAGTCAATAGTAAATATATTGTTCATGGCTCCAAGAATGGTTTATTATTAAGAACACACAAACCTGGATAAACCAACAGGAGTAGGAGATCATTGCGAGGCCACATGAGTCAGTGTCATTGTAGAACACAAAAATACTGACCCGTGAATCCAACTGGCACAAGAGAAAAGTGAAGGAGGAATCAGACAGAGGACCCCAACCATGAATAGAGACCAGGGATACCATCTGCCTGCCATCTACAATCAAATTATCCCGCCAAAATCTGAGGCAACACACGTGACACCAGTACGTGAACAAGGTCCGTAGCTGATGGATCGAAACATCGTACTCATCTTCGACATTAAGCTCCAAAGTAGTTAATTACACTACAATAGATCAGTCACTGTTCGCCAAATAAGCAGCAAATATAAACTGCAATAGTGAACAGTGTCCTTTACTTTGGGGCAGTGTGCTTGAGGGGCAATATCAACAACCAGGACAGACTAGATGCATTTATCAAGAAAGCAGATGGGACTGTAAGGATGGAACGGGTCATGGATCAATGGATCATGGGCAGAATACAGAAGATTTCTGGCAGATGACACCCATTCACTCAGATCTTAATTTGACAGGTGAAGGACTGACAGGAGTAACAGATACTGAGCTGCATGCACTAGAACCGCATTCATAATATTGACGATGGTGCTGCTCCAGCTGCTGTCTTCATTGAATAGAGATGTGTGTATGTTTGTGTGGTGATACATATTACATAAACTAAGGTATGATAACTGATTACATGATCAATTAGTGAATGCCTCAATTGAGCCAATACTACTACAAAATACTTGTTTCTTTTTGTAAGAAGGTTGATTGTTTTATGCACTAGAGTTGACAGTGCTCAGTCATGCAATTTCCTGAAGTTCCTTGAAGTTGCATTGTATTGCACATGACCAATTATTTGTAATCAGACATAATTGGTAAAATAATACTGCATCTTACAAATACTTCACTCCACTATGATATTTCTCTCACAAAATGAGCACAATAGCATTTATCGCTCGCTACCTTGTTTATGTCATGTTGTATCTTATATACAGTGGCTTGTTATCAAGTGTGGTTTTGTCTTTAATAATAAAAACTGGTGATAATGACATTTAAGTGCTTTAATTTCTATTATCCAATAAACACAAAAGTGGCACCTCAAAATATTAAATGAACAGGAATAATTTTATATATGACAATGTGTATTGTTAACTGGCAAAATGTCATATTGACACATCATGCCATTGTGCATGGTGAATTATCTGACTTACTTGCTAAACTGTTGGATTAAATTGTCTTTGAATTAGTTTAGTAATTTGCTTAAGGGTAGAGAATTACACTCTTATTGTGGTGGGGAAGAAACTGGTCCCAAATGTTTGCTGAGTGTTTACCTGAAGATCTAGTGTTGTATTGCATAGAGTGATCTTGTGGGATATCTACAAGTTCACATTCCATCTAGTATATTGTGCTAGTCTGTTAATGGGGTGTGTTAATGTTTCTTCTTGTTTGGAGTGTGTCCCAATATGTTAAGAAACTCTACCTATCAATATTGCAAAGTGATTTTTTACAGTATAAGTTATGTCTCATCATAGCTAATTATTCATCATTTACTGTAAGTCTGTAACATGTCCTATTATCAATGCTATATGAGTATCTGAACTGAAAAGTTGGTCACCAGCACACAGAATTTGTAATTATTTCTCTCACTCAACAAATAACATGATTGAAAACAACATTCGCAATGATGAATAATATATTATGTTTGAATAATATATTTACTGAAAAATATAGCAGTCATGCTGGCCCTTTCCGAGTGGTCAACCTGAAAAAAAGGAACTGCATAGCTACAAAAGGCAGTACTTTTGAAAACTTATTTAGCGAGTGATATCAAAGTGCTATATTATCGTTCATGCGAATTGACTATGATCTGGCTTGGCCCTGCCAGTCGGCTGTGTTTTAGTGTTACTGTCACGTAGCTTTGCCTTATTTCTATGACTCTGTTCATGCAAACGTGATACATTCAAAGTAGGATTAAATAAAACTAATAATGAATAACAATAACCGCCAAAATCACTGGTGCAGCGGCAGATGACCTAACTCACTTGGACCTACCCGGGTAGTTAGCGGCCCCAGGTTCAGCCCGGCTCCATGTACATACCTTCTAGAACGTTAACTGTGGTTGACGTTTATTTATTAACAATATCATTATCTACTTAAGTCATAACGACAGACATCGCAGTGTGTCTAATGGTACAATATTTAAATAATTTAGATACAGAAAGACTAAATAATATTTACTAACCTTCTTGCGCTCTGACTTGACTACGTGCTCGGCGGAAATGTCAGGGGTTTCAACCAGTAACCCGTTTCGGCAACTCTCATTGTTGGCTAAATATCATGCCAATATTGTTTGAACAGCACCATTCTTCAAAACTCAACATCGCTGACGTTTCTGCGGATCTTGACCCACTATATGGTGAGAAATATCCTATTCGAAGCAACTTTCTTCGAAGTGCGCGTATCTCACAACATTGTCATTGTGTTTACAACGGCGCTGCTTTACATTGGAATCGTCATCAGACACATGACTTTAAGGTCGGTTCTCCATGCTGATTGGCCAGACAACAGGGATCAGCGCAATTTCTGCCGCTGATGGAAGCCTTCACGGAGTCGCTGATTTCAGTAAAATTGTCCACTTTGAAATGATTTTACCAGAAAGCTACTGACGTTAAAAATGTGATTACCGTTGAAAATAGTTTATTTGTGTTGACTCTTTCACATGCATAGCATGTAACCTTTCCCTTTTGGTGCCCTTTAATAACCAGTTGTTCCTGTTATAGGTGTGGCGAGCTCTGCTTCAGGACATACCACTGCTCACTCTCATTCGCCGCCTTGGCAAGTTGACATCCCTTAAACTCCTCCAGCCAGAGTCTCCTGAGACTGCCCGGGTTGTGGACAAGTTGCAGGATGAGAAACTGCTCACCAATGCCAGGTTTGTGTCTCCAACCACACGGGCTAGTGGTGGTTGTTGACTACACTACCCCTGGCAGACATTTCCACAAGTCAGGTGTGACAGTTGACTACACTACCCCTGGCAGGCATCCCCACCAGTCAGGGGTGGTTGTTGACTACACTACCCCTGGCAGACATTCCCACAAGTCAGGTGTGACAGTTGACTACACTACCCCTGGCAGACATTCCCACAAGTCAGGTGTGATAGTTGACTACACTACCCCTGGCAGACATCCCCACCAGTCAGGGGTGGTTGTTGACTACACTACCCCTGGCAGACATTCCCACAAGTCAGGTGTGATAGTTGACTACACTACCCCTGGCAGACATCCCCACCAGTCAGGGGTGATAGTTGACTACACTACCCCTGGCAGACATCATCAGAAGTCAGCGGTGATAGTTGACTACACTACCCCTGGCAGACATCCCCACCAGTCAGGGGTGATAGTTGACTACACTACCCCTGGCAGACATCCCCACAAGTCAGGGGTGACAGTTGATTACCATATGAACCCATGTAGGCCCCATCGTGATCTGGCATGGTAGATCTCCCACCATGTAACCTCATGTGGTTGAAATCTCCCACCATGTGATCTCTTATCCTACCATGTGACCATATGGGGGAGATATATCATCATGAATTTTCATGTGAGGGATTTCTTGCTTAAAGCAACTTTTAAGATTTTTCTTTGTCAGGTGACCTCTCTGTCACAGGATTCACCCCTTCACCCTGCATGTGGCATCGAAGCAATACGCCCAGGGCAAGAGTCGACATGACAAGGTTAAGTGGACTCCAACCCCAGCAGTTACCAAAGCCCTCGATGAAGCCTTCTTGAAGTCATTTCAGGTTTGACACTCGCTTATCGGCACATGCCATTGCTTAAAGCATGATTGTGTTATAAGAAAATAATGTTGTATACTTTAGTGTAAACTCTGTCATGGACTACAGTAACATGGTCACTACTGTGACATCCCACTCTCAAACCAGAGAACCCAGGTTCCAATCATGGGCTGTCGTGTCAAACCTTGGGCAAATTTATCCACTCCACGTTGCTCCAATTCACTCAGCTCTATGAATGCATACCTGGCTATAGACAGTGGTCAGTATTTCTATATGAATAGTCTTCACACATTAATTGCAACAAGGGTGGAAGCTTCCCAGAGAAGTTGAGGTTGTGTTCAATTGTACAGGTCTGCCATGTAGTAAAGTGTAAAGCACTCTGAGCTGTCCTAAATACTGAATGTTGCACTTTATGAGAACTGACATGTGTTTATTTTTCGGTCTAGGTCCATTATAGCTACTTCCCATTACAGCTACAGTTTTTTCCCGTTATAGTTACTCGTTAAGTTTGACAGGCAAACTAGTCCTATTATAGCCAGAGAAGATCTAACAGAGAAGGATCACTTCGGCAGTTCCATTTTGAATTTTGAGACAGTAGCGCCTCTAGCGGACGAATATGCCGTGTTAGCAGACTGCCAGATGAAACTGCAGTACAAATTATATGTTCAATTATTCATACGTTATTGAAATTGCACTTGAAGCACTTCATAAACACTAAAGCACGTACATATTAAAAATTATAATATATATATATATATATATATATATATATATATATATATATATATATATATAATTTAATATTATTTAATATGTAATATATATCAATTTTAATATACATGTATACATTACTATATATATATATATATATATATATATATATATGTAATTATGTATATATATATATATATATATATATATATATATAGTATATAATTATTGTATACATGTATATTCAAATTCTTACATATTAGAAAAATAATCAAACAGTGTTCATGGATAATAATTACTGATAGTTTTACTCGCAATAACATAATATCGGTTTGAGCATTTTAACAAAACATTTGTATTTAATGATGATTATTTCCTGGTAGTATAAAATAATTAAAAGTTCGTAACTATGTGCTCTTATCGTCAACTTACTCGTTGCACCCGTAGGTCGCGCAAAATGAGCCGGTTGATCGACTTTTCGATGTACTTGGCGGTGGTGTTGCCATTGTCTAATGTCAAGCAAATGAAGCAGCACATTCGTCCGCTTGGGACGCTGCGCTCCACGCGCTAAAATGGCGGCCCATTATAAATTGTGAAGTGACCCTTCTCTGTTAGATCTTCTCTGTTATAGCTACTTATTTAATTACAAAATTCAGGAGGGGACAGCAAGAGGGAGCATTAACTATTTCAGATTACTGTAAGATTCCTAGATGAAATGTATTATTGGAGGACACATTTTAAAAGTTATAAGAATGATTATATAAATGTAACTGTCAGTTTTTTTAAATGGAAAATATATCATGAAACACTTGTGCAAAACATTTTTTCAAAAGATAACTATGTTAATTGTACCGAGTACAGAATTGCATTTATAAAAAAATAATGTTTACTCACCACTTTCACAAACTTGGAATTCCATCCCTCAACATGGTTATTTGTTCATTTGTCAGTTTCTGTGTAGGGGCATTCCATGTCAAATCAATCAAAAACAGGGTGAAATGTACATGATCGTCTTCGATTTTTATGAAATTTGGTGTGTTGGTTTATGATCATGTGTCCAAAGTACTCTTTAAAAATTATCACTTGAGTTTGTTGAAATTCCTCAGTGGGACACACTTATATCAAACCCGTTCACCCCTCATGGACATCTCCTGGATGGAGATGAAATAGTTAATGATTCCTTATCTTGTTAGATTGTAAAGTTGCTATAATGGGACTACCACCTGGGGTAGTTCAACTGTCAAACTTAATTAGTAGCTACAACGGGAAGACACCCAACAACAACCTATTTTTCTAATATGTTTTTACCAGCAATCTTGATGTGGAAACTAGAAATTGGTTCTTGTAATTTTACATTTCTTTCATTTTATTTCATTGAAATTAATAAATAACATTTCAGTAGGCTGCATGCCAGAATAGACATTGTTTATACCATATAAAGTTTTTAAGTTTATAAAAAAAATGGGAAATTCCATGATACTGCTCCTTAAAACGAAGTAAGAACAAGACATTTAACTGAGACTTATCTACCAAATGTTAATGTTGGCGAGCCATTATTAAAACAGTTGAGGTCAACTAAATGAAGTTAATTGATGTGTGAAACCCATTAATGTTTCTACGTCATTGTTTCTGTTGGTAGACCGTTGAGCAGACTGGCAAACGTTTCATTTTGGCTATTGATGCTAGCACTACAATGACACATGGTAGTGTGAACGGCTGCCCCCAGGTGACGCCTCTGGAGACTGCGGCTGCCATGGCGATGGTTACGTTGCAAACGGAACAGAAACAGAACTGCCACATGGTGACATTCTCCCAAACTGTGCACGAACTCTCCCTCACCCGAGATATGTCCATCAAGGATATCCACAATAACATGTTAGAGAAGGTACACATCCAGTGTCTTTTTTCATTGTGGAACCTGCTGCCACTGTTAATTTGAAAGGCCAATGTAAGCTTCAACTTACTTATTAAAAGTTAAAAACTCACCTATTTATTATGACCTTCACTGATTAATGGCCGCTGTGGCATTTTTATTTGTTTATTATTTTTAGTCATATTTTTATCCAGTTACCACAGAAAGAATATTTAAAGTAGTTTATTTACTATGATAATTGCTTTATTTATAAGCCACTGGTGATTACATAGCATTTTTATCTTAATTTTAGTTATTATATTTACTTATTTTCATTATTTAAATTTGTAAAATGTTTACCATTTATATTGAAGTAACATGTAAAGCGCTGTGAACGATATGGATATATGTGCTATATAAAATAAAGATTATTATGTCACCGAAATAACATAGAATAATACATTAGGATCCACAGTCTAGTGCCATGCTTTTTAATTAAACATCACGACTACGATATAGAAGATTTATCATAATTTTTTGTATGTTTATTTAAACTAATTGTTTTATATTTACACTGTACTTTTGTATTGAACTTAGTGGTAAAAGGTTGCAGATTCTTCTGTGAGGAGTACCAGCGTTATCCAAGATGTAATAGTAATATGTAATATATATATATATATATATATAATGTTTATTTTGTATTATGCAGAGCATTCATATAAGACATATGAGGACAGTAAGATACATTTAATTATATAAATACATAAATGATTGATGTTAATTTAAAAGTTAATTAAGTAATAAATTAAAGTGCAAAATAAATACTTAGAAGAAGTTGATTCATTTGTAAAACATATAAATAAATAAATTAAACAAGACTTTAAAAAATTGTATAAACTACAGCAAAATGTGTCCATGAAAAAGTAGGACTTGTGTTTAAAGAACGGCAGAGTGTATTGTGATGATGAGACACAAGACGAGAGAGTATGTTGTGTTACAGATGGCCCATGCAGGTCCTGCCAAAGGTGATCCCAAGGACTGTGCCCAACCCATCTTGTGGGCTTTGAAGGAGAAGGTTCCCACTGACGTGTTCATCATCTACACAGACTCGGAGTCAAACATGTCTCCAGAGAGCCCTGAGGAAGCCCTCTGGAGGTATCGCCAGGAGATGGGACTGCCACACACAAAGTAAGTCTCGCTCCATTGACACTTTAACTACAAACTTCATTTTTACATCAGGTTTACACAAGATGGTGTGGTGTCATCATTGCAAAAGGCAAGGAATGTAGATGAAAATGGCGAAGCTATTCTGTTAAATTTTTTTAAACAGATATTCTCTTTACACATCGTTGATTTTTGTGTGATCCTGATCCATTGCCTTCTTCACTACCAAATGTTTCTTCACACAACTATCCCCTTCTCAGTCATGGACATTCCCCCTTCTCAGTCATGGACATTCCCCCCTTCTCAGTCATGGACATTTCCCCCTTCTCAGTCATGGACATTCCCCCCTTCTCAGTCATGGACATTCCCTCCTTCTCAGTCATGGACATTCCCCCCTTCTCAGTCATGGTCATTCCCCCCTTCTCAGTCATAGACATTTCCCCCTTCTCAGTCATGGACATTCCCCCTTCTCAGTCATGGACATTCCCCCCTTCTCAGTCATGGACATTTCCCCCTTCTTAGTCATGGACATTCCCCCCTTCTCAGTCATGGACATTCCCCCCTTCTCAGTCATGGACATTTCCCCCTTCTCAGTCATGGACATTCCCCCCTTCTCAGTCATGGACATTCCCCCCTTCTCAGTCATGGACATTCCCCCCTTCTCAGTCATGGACATTCCCCCCTTCTCAGTCATGGTCATTCCCCCCTTCTCAGTCATGGACATTTCCCCCTTCTCAGCCATTGACATTTCCCCCTTCTCAGTCATGGACATTCCCCCCTTCTCAGTCATGGACATTCCCCCCTTCTCAGTCATGGACATTCCCCCCTTCTCAGTCATGGACATTCCCCCCTTCTCAGTCATGGACATTCCCCCCTTCTCAGTCATGGACATTTCCCCCTTCTCAGTCATGGACATTCCCCCCTTCTCAGTCATGGACATTCCCCCCTTCTCAGTCATGGACATTCCCCCCTTCTCAGTCATGGACATTCCCCCCTTCTCAGTCATGGACATTCCCCCCTTCTCAGTCATGGTCATTCCCCCCTTCTCAGTCATGGACATTTCCCCCTTCTCAGTCATGGACATTCCCCCCTTCTCAGTCATGGTTACTCTCCTACTTAGTCGTGATCACCCTCCTACCCTCCCCTCTTAGTCACGGTCACTCTCCTACCCACCCCTTTCAGTCATGGTCATTCTCCCCTTTCAGTCTTGGTCACTCAGTCTCACCACCCCCTCAGTCTCTCACCAACCTCCCTCAGTCTCACCAACCTCCCTCAGTCTCTCACCAACCTCCCTCAGTCTCACCAACCTCCCTCAGCCTCACCAACCTCCATCAGTCTCACCAACCTCCATCAGTCTCACCAACCTCCCTCAGTCTCACCAACCTCCCTCAGTCTTACCAACCTCCCTCAGTCTATCACCAACCTCCCTCAGTCTATCACCAACCTCCCTCAGTCTATCACCAACCTCCCTCAGTCTCACCAACCTCCCTCAGTCTCACAAACCTCCCTCAGTCTCACCAACCTCCCTCAGTCTCACCAACCTCCCTCAGTCTCACCAACCTCCCTCAGTCTCACCAACCTCCCTCAGTCTCACCAACCTCCCCCAGTCTCACCAACCTCCCTCAGTCTATCACCAACCTCCCTCAGTCTCACCATCCTCCCTCAGTCTCACCAACCTCCCTCAGTCTATCACCAACCTCCCTCAGTCTCACCATCCTCCCTCAGTCTCACCAACCTCCCTCAGTCTATCACCAACCTCCCTCAGTCTCACCATCCTCCCTCAGTCTCACCAACCTCCCTCAGTCTCACCAACCTCCCTCAGTCTCACCAACCTCCCTCAGTCTCACCAACCTCCTTCAGTCTATCACCAACCTCCCTCAGTCTCACCAACCTCCCTCAGTCTCACCAACCTCCCTCAGTCTCACCAACCCCCCTCAGTCTATCACCAACCCTCCTCAGTCTCACCAACCTGCCTCAGTCTCTCACCAACCTCCCTCAGTCTCACCGAACTCCCTCAGTCTCTCACCAACCTCCCTCAGTCTCTCACCAACCCTTCTCAGTCTCTCACCAATCTCCCTCAGTCTCTCACCAACCCTCCTCAGTCTCTCACCAATCTCCCTCATTCTCTCACCAACCCTCCTCAGTTTCACCAACCCCCCTCAGTCTATCACCAACCCTCCTCAGTCTCACCAACCTGCCTCAGTCTCTCACCAACCTCCCTCAGTCTCACCGAACTCCCTCAGTCTCTCACCAACCTCCCTCAGTCTCTCACCAACCCTTCTCAGTCTCTCACCAATCTCCCTCAGTCTCTCACCAACCCTCCTCAGTCTCTCACCAATCTCCCTCATTCTCTCACCAACCCTCCTCAGTTTCACCAACCTCCCTCAGTCTCTCACCAACCCTCCTCAGTCTCTCACCAACCCTCCTCAGTCTCTCACCAACCCTCCTCAGTCTCTCACCAATCTCCCTCAGTCTCTCACCAACCCTCCTCAGTCTCTCACCAACCCTCCTCAGTCTCTCACCAACCCTCCTCAGTCTCTCACCAACCCTCCTCAGTCTCTCACCAACCCTCCTCAGTCTCTCACCAACCCTCCTCTGTCTCTCACCAACCCTCCTCAGTCTCTCACCAATCTCCATCAGTCTGTCACCAACCCTCCTCAGTCTCTCACCAATCTCCCTCAGTCTCTCACCAATCTCCCTCATTCTCTCACCAACCTTCCTCAGTCTCTCACCAACCGTCCTCAGTCTCTCACCAACCGTCCTCAGTCTCTCACCAACCCTCCTCAGTCTCTCACCAACCCTCCTCAGTCTCTCACCAACCCTCCTCAGTCTCTCACCAACCCTCCTCAGTCTCTCACCAACCCTCCTCAGTCTCTCACCAACCCTCCTCAGTCTCTCACCAACCCTCCTCAGTCTCTCACCAACCCTCCTCAGTCTCTCACCAACCCTCCTCAGTCTCTCACCAATCTCCCTCAGTCTCTCACCAACCCTCCTCAGTCTCTCACCAACCCTCCTCAGTCTCTCACCAACCCTCCTCAGTCTCTCACCAATCTCCCTCAATCTCTCACCAACCCTCCTCAGTCTCTCACCAACCCTCCTCAGTCTCTCACCAATCTCCCTCAGTCTCTCACCAACCCTCCTCAGTCTCTCACCAACCCTCCTCAGTCTCTCACCAACCCTCCTCAGCCTCTCACCAATCTCCCTCATTCTCTCACCAACCCTCCTCAGTCTCTCACCAATCTCCCTCAGTCTCTCACCAACCCTCCTCAGTCTCTCACCAACCCTCCTCAGTCTCTCACCAACCCTCCTCAGTCTCTCACCAATCTCCCTCAGTCTCTCACCAACCCTCCTCAGTCTCTCACCAACCCTCCTCAGTCTCTCACCAACCGTCCTCAGTCTCTCACCAACCCTCCTCAGTCTCTCACCAACCTCCCTCAGTTTCTGTCTTCAGGGTTTACTTGTTAGTTGTCACTCATACAATTCTTCTCACCCAGTTATTAATTTTTTTAGTCGTGGTCACTGAGCTTAATTTATAACATGTACAAGAATGCATGGATGTCTCTTGTACTGTGTCCAGCTGTTTATGTGGGGATTCCTTATCCCATCATTTATCTTTTGTGTCTCTTGGGCCCTGACCATTCATGGATTGTTTTCATCTGTGGCATCACTTGGTGTCTCCCGTCATGCACTGTGTTTTATCTTTCATGTCTCTTCGGCTATGCCCCATCATGCACTGCTTTCTTTTTTCAGGTTCATCGCGTGTGGTCTCACCAGCAACACGTTGACCTTTGCCAACCCCGATGACGCCCACATGTTGGACATAGTGGGCTTTGACTCGTCTGTGCCTGACGTCATTCGCAGCTTCGTCATGGACGAGTTGTAAGCCGCTGCTCACAGACAGCTTCCCTTCAGCCAGTCTACACAAAGACAGTGTCCATGTCCTGACACTTCAATACTACAAGGCAGTGGTTATCTAAAAATAAATACATGAGGCTAAACTGGGGAACTGTTATCCATAAAGGCGGTGGTTCAAGCTACTACAGATGCCATGATTGTTTTCTGCAAGAAAGAAATCTTTAAAAAAAACTCAGTACTTAGAAAACTTATCTAGTGGGATTAATGTTTTCTAGCAGTATCGTTTAAACTTACATAGTTTAGACAAATTGTTAAATTGCTGCAGGATGAAGTTGTGTGTATCACACATCCTTAAAGAAATGCTAGTTTAATGCACCCTCATCTCTTGCTCTCAACATTTCCATTTGTGCAGTCTCATTGAATTCTACTGAATGTTGCTGCCCTGGAAATACATTTCTAACCTGCTTCTAGTTGAGCCGATTCAGATTTGCACATACGGTGTACCAATATACAGGATGTGGGGTATTGGGATATCAAAGCAGACAACTAACTGCTTCCAACTAAAGTGGTTAATATTTCTGGATTCACATGTCTGACTTGTCACTGTAGTGAGGTATTAAACCAGACGTATAGTCTGCATCCCTTTAGAGGAATTAATTTTGTTAACATATTTATTGCTAGCATATTTGATGAGATATCACAGCAGATATTTAGCCTGTTACCCACTGAACAGATTCGCATTTGTGACAATCGGTTCGATGTCAAAGCCAGTCTTGCCTATTACTAATGAAGTTTATTACCATTTCTGGTATGTGTCGGCAAAATTGGTTGGATGTCAAAGACACCATTATTAAATTATTGATATACAAGTATTGATGATAATTCTGTAATTATTATGATGACATGGTTTCATTTGGTACATGATTGTATTTTTTGTATAGTACCACAGATGTTATATATTTAATTAATCTCTGTGTCTGTACACTGTAAATTTACATAAAAGCTTTGCTAAGATGCTGTTACGGTGAAGTTAATGAAAGCATTACAATCTTTTTGTCTAGATTGTTGTCAGTATAGTGCTGCCATAATGTGTAGCAACTGTTGTGTGTTTTATAGATTTATTCCAGCTACCTACTTATTTTTGCAATGTTACCAGAATCGTTGAAGAATATACAACACTGCTGTGTGTTAATGTTCTGGAGACGTTCATGGAAATATTTAAATCTTTGTAATAAAATATTCTTTATTACAAGTTTTTAACATACATAAATAACATATTTAAGAAATGTACACAAGTTACATCTCATGAGGTTTGTTTTAATTTGAAAAATCCAAAAGGAATACACTGAGGGTACTGTAACCTTATCGAGGGCTTCTTACCGAGGGCTCTTAGGTCATCAGAGCACACGAGTGGCAATGTTCAACGATCAATTTACTAGTTAAATTACACACTAACAAGTGTCGTTTCACTCCAAAGGAAAATCCATCATTAATCAGAATCAGTTGTTAAATTTAAGCTCTTCAAAACAATATTGCAGTATCACTGAGGATATTACAGGACATACAAGCCTCATCACAGCATGTTATGGTGTTGGCTGTTTTCACTAGAAAAGATCACTGTTGCACAGTGAAATTATTTGTTAGTGCAGTTGAGATTTTGAGGTCAAGAATCTTAGTGAATAGTCCCCCGATTAATTCCATAGGGTTGATTATAGTATAATTGCAATTTTTTTATTAAATTGATTTAATACATTAAGTATGTTTGATTACAAAATAATGTTAATAAAAATATAAATTACGTTCATGATTTTTAACCATCTTGTATTCAGACCCAGGTAGTGGTGATCCAGATGAACTGTCGACTTGTGGTTCTGTCTTAACAGTAAGTTCTGTTTCTGACTTAGTGAAATGGTCCCTTGAAATTGATTCACTATATGAGATGTGCAGGGCATATAGGTAGCAAATGAATTGTAACATGTTAATAAGTGGTGTATGCAGATGGTGACAAATATAGATGTGATCAGGTATCTAAGAAATTATGATATGTACTATATTTTACACGGGTTATTGGTTTGTCTGTATTTTGTTTATACAAAGTTGTTATGAATGAGAACACCATTGCATGTAGCGATTCTAGATATTGCAGAACATGAAACTGAGGCAATGTTTGTATGTTTATTGCATTTTTTCACAACCAGGAATGTGCTGATGACGTTATTTTCATGTGTGATGTCATTTATCCAGGACTGCAAGTTCATTGATTGTGCCTAGTATAACTGGATCGCTTTAGCTTCATTTGTCAAGAATAAAACAATGTGCCTTTGAAGTTGTGCCGTTTGTTGAAAAATGTTGGCCCATTATGTATATATAAGCATAATTTCATCAGATATAATAATAATGACTTCTTTTGTGCCAATATCCTCGAAGATCGAGCTCAGTGGCATGACAAAACCAAGGGATTAAGCAAATTCGTAATCGAAAACAATGCATGAGTCGTCAACGGATGGATGAAGAAGCTAGGAGGCTAAGGAGGATAGGCAGCATTAAAGAGATAGGTTTTCAGGTGTCGGCGGAATGAAACTATTACCTTCTGATTTAACACTGGCAGGAAGCGAATTCCACACCGTTGGTGCGGCAACTGAGAAAGCTCGGGTCCCGGCTTTCGTTTTCACCCGAGGGATGTTAAGAGGGTTACTACTGGTTGAGCGTAGCTGTCTGCAATTTCTTGCTGGAGTTAGCATTGAACTTAGATATGCTGGTTGTGTAGATGAGCATGTTTGATAGGCTATTGTACAAATTTTGAAAATGATGCAATTGTGCACAGGGACCCAATGCAATGATTTTAGAAGTGGCACTGAGCAAGAAAAACAAGAACATGTGACTACCTTTGCTAAACAATTTTGGACACGCTGAAGTTTTGCTATATCCTTGTTTGCGGTATTGTAAAGGAGGGAATTGCAGTAGTCGAGTCTGCTACTTACCAGAGCTGTTGCGATGGTTTTAGCAACGAAAAGTGATATAAACTGGCGATACAGCGAAGATCACGGATATTGTAAAAACAGCAACGGCATGTTTTCGATATATGTTGTTTGAAATTGAAGTTTTCATCAAACGTTACTCCGAGATTTAAAACTGAGGTAGCTGGTGTGATACTCTGACTCAGAATGTGTCGGGAAACAGCCATCGACTTTTGCCTGCTGCGTTGAGGTACCAATGATAAGAAATTCGGTCTTATCTGCGTTTAGCTTTAATTTACTGTTTTTCATCCAAAGGGAGACATCTTGGAGACAATCCTGGAGCTGGTTTAGGGAGCGACAAGTATCTGGTGTGGTCAAAGAAACACAGATTTGTGTGTCATCTGCATAAAGGTGATGATCCAGGTTGTGACTCTGGATAACAGAACTTAGTGGTGTTGTGTACAGAGTGAAAAGCAACGGCCCCAAAACAGAACCCAGGGGGACACCACAAGAGGTGGGCAGCATGTCTGAGAAGCAGCTACCTATTTTAATGGCTTGCCGTCTATCAGTAAGGTATGAAGGGCTGTGCCAGATATCTCGTACAACGTTGATAAGCATGTAATGAGAATGTCGTGGTCAATGGTGTCGAAAGCGGCGGATAGGTCAAGCAGGGTCAGTGCAGTAACTTTGCCATTATCAATGTTAAGGTTTATGTCATTGTGAAGTTTTAGAAGAGCAGTTTCTATAGAGTGAAATTGTTTATACGCAGACTGTGATGCATTGGTTAAACCATTTATGTAGATGTGAGAACTGAGACGATTTGCTACAACCTTTTCAAGTATTTTTGAAATGAAGCTAATGTTGGAAATAGGCCTATAGCTGTTTAGTTCTTCTTTTGACAGAGCTGTCTTCTTAAGGACTGGGTTTACATGCGCACATTTAAAATATTCAGGAAATAAGCCAGAGCAGAGTGATGCATTTATTATGTCTGTTATTGGTTTAATTAAAACGTCAAGGCATGCTTTCAGTAGTACGGTCGGAAGTGGATCAAGATCACAGGATTTACTTGGGGACGACATGATAATTTTTCTCACTTCAGCAGTTGTGGCTGGTTCAAACGATGCGACTTGAGAATTTAGTTGTGGAGAGTCAGCATTTACAATGTCTGAGATGTGATCTGTGAAGGCTGAATGTATGAGGCTGATTTTGTCTTTAAAATGACTTGAGAAAGAGTTACACAGTGACTTGATTGATGCATGGTTTGGTAGAGAAGGAGCAGGCCGCCTGTGTAAGATCTAGTTTAGGCATTTCCATAGTTTTTTGGGTGTAGCAGTTATTTGAGACCATATTTTTGTAATAATATAACTTTGCTTTTGATATTTGTCGGTTACATAGATGACATTGCCATGTGTAGCATGACCTGTCTAAGGATGAACGAGATTTACGCCAAGCACGTTCCAGATAGCAACAACGCTATTTAGATTGGATTATTTCCGGGGTCATCCAAGGAGCTGGCGGCTTTTGTGACACAGATTTGGATTTAATGGGTGCATGTTTGTCAAGCAATGTCTTCAGTATTTGACGGTACTGTTTGTATAGGTCTGATACATGTTCTTTAGGATGTGTGACAAGGTCGGACGTGATTATATCAGTCATAAATGATGCAATGTTGATACTGTTAATGGCTCTGTAGAACACGTTGTGTTTGGACATGGCTGAGGCTATAGGAACTTTAAGATCTGCAATTACTGTGTTATGGTCTGATAAGCCATCTGCAACTGTGGGTGTCTGAATGTTTTTACAAGATGAACGAGTTATCAAGATGTCGAGCCAATGTCCATGTTTGTGTGTTGGGAAATTGACATGTTGTTTTGTGTCAAATGATGCCAGGATATCATTAAACGTGGTAGTTGTTGCAGATAGTGTATCCAGATGAAGATTAAAATCGCCAACAATGTAACATTTTGTGTGCATGGTTACAACATTTTCCAAAAGATCCTGGAATTCTTCAAAGAAGTTAGCTGGGTGACCTTGAGGGCGATAAATACAAATGAAAAACCCACAGAAGCACGAATTTGATGTTAACAGATACATTCAAAGCTGGTATAGTGAGGGCTGGTGTGCAGGTTTACATTGAATAGCACCGTCTTGTCCAACTGGACGTGGTCGATGGTGGAAGGTATAGCCAGGAGGGGAGATGTCAGCAATACATGCATCTGTGTCATGCGGTCTGAGCCAGGTCTCAGTCACAGCGAGAATGTCTATTGTTTTGGAAATTATAAGATCAGTGAGAGAGGTAGTTTTTTCACGAATGGAACGAATGTTAGTGGTGGCCAGGCGAATGTTGTGCCTCACCACAGGTCCAGGATTAAGACTAACATCTTCCGCTAGCAGTAAGATCAAGGCCAATTTAAATGTTGGCCTGGAACGGGGTATTGGTAGTAATTTTTGGTTGAAACAAAGATTAAGGCATGGCAGATTGTGTAAATATGTTAAGGATTCTTGTGTGGTAATATATTTGTAAGGTGTTGAAATTACATCCGACCCCTGTGCCAGTGTGTTACACAAGGTAAAATCATGGCTTCTAGAAGCTGCAGAACAGGATAAAAATAAAACACACAGTGAGAACAACGGTGACATTTGACAAAATCTGCTCAAGTGATAAAATTAATGTATCATAAAATAATTAGTGACTGAGAGTAGCCAGACGTTCTAAAATAATGTAAATGTTTGGCATGGGTCAACAGCAGTAAAACTTAATAAATAATATATAAGTAAATAATAATAAAATAAACTTATATAGCGCCAAATCTAGCTTAAAAACTATTCAGGGCGCTTTACATGATAACATGTTCTTAGATGACAGTAATAGATGAGAATATAAGGTCACACTAACTCTAAAATTGCAATAGCTTCTCAGATGTAAGACTAATAAATTTAGCGAGAAATTAATAATGTATTATAAAATAAATATTACATAATCATAAAATTAATAATACAATAAATCAGTAGTTTCAAATAAGTCTGTAAAATGCTAAATATAGAATGAGTTTTTAAAAGGCTAAATACAAATCGGTTTAAAAGGCTAAATACAGATCGTTTAAATTTTCGCGCTCAACAAAGCTAGTGCAAAAGTAATAAGACGTTTAGTGCCGGTGCAAATGAAACATATAGAGCTAAGAGGTCTTCACCCCAGGGCGATTCTGGGTATAAAGAAATGTCTTATGAACTGCAGTAATGTCAAACGCAAAAATGCAGAATTTTGATTACAAAATATAATTTGAATGAGCAGTGAAATAGAAAAATGCAGCTCTGGAAACATGTACCACCTTACGCCACCTAGCGACCAACCTTCACATTCTGTTTCATTTAGCACCAGTTAGATGTCACGTTTTGACACAACATAAAAAGCCCCATTCTATGTCTATGCTTGGTGACGTAAATATGTAACAGATTCAAGAGTTGGGACATTTCTATAAAACTGCTCACTATCACTGATGTTCTTCTGATAAAACTTTTGACCAACCATTAGTCATAAATATATGCCAACATTATGTTTTAACCACAAATGATATATTTATAAATGCCATCAAAGAAAGTTCCACTGCCCTGCCTTCAAATGACTCTAAATGACACAATACACAGTTAATTTATTCACTTGTACATTTTATTGATGGTTGCTCAGATGACATCTTTCATCATCTGTAACATCTATGGCAGATTCCACTTTTCTTGGGTGACACCATAACACAAATATACACTGCAGCATCATATCTATGTGGGTGCCTTGACACAAACTATGCACTCACTTCTCTTATCCTGCAAAAGATCAGTAAAAATTGAATCAGATATCATATTCTTGGAAGGACGACTTTCGCTACGTCATTTACATGGCCAGATTACTGATGTTAGCAGGAGCCTTAGTCTGAGACTTGTCCCAAGCCTTGCTGACAGTCTTTCTATGGGAGGTCAGCAGGAGCTTTGCTCTGAGACTCAGCCCAAGCCTTGCTGACAGTCTTTCTGTGGGAAGTCAGCTGGAGCTTTGCTCTGAGACTCAGCCCAAGCCTTGCTGACAGTCTTTCTATGGGAGGTCAGCAGGAGCTTTGCTCTGAGACTGAGCCCAAGCCTTGCTGACAGTCTTTCTATGGGAGGTCAGCAGGAGCTTTGCTCTGAGACTCAGCCCAAGCCTTGCTGACAGTCTTTCTGTGGGAAGTCAGCTGGAGCTTTGCTCTGAGACTCAGCCCAAGCCTTGCTGACAGTCTTTCTGTGGGAAGTCAGCTGGAGCCTTGCTCTGAGACTCAGCCCAAGCCTTGCTGACAGTCTTTCTGTGGGAAGTCAGCTGGAGCGTTGCTCTGAGAATCAGCCCAAGCCTTGCTGACAGTCTTTCTATGGGAGGTCAGCAGGAGCCTTGCTCTGAGATTCGGCCCAAGCCTTGCTGATTGTTTTCTTCATCTCATCATCGCCGTCCTCGTACATGTTCTTTAGTAAATCCATCAGTCCATCACTCGGGTCTTTCGACTCATCCATCTTAGGACGCCTGACAACATGTAACACACACGTGATAAGATTAGAAAGTCTCATTTAAAAACTACTCCATCTGCAATACCGGGAGCTACAGATATAAATCTGCTTACCATAAAATTGTGTGTGCACTGAACTTCTAGACATGTTTGTGATAGTTTTTAAATACCTACCTTCCCATTTGGTATTTTTTCAAAAAGCAAGTTAAAAGTGTTAAATGTTAAAATTATAAATGTTCAATACTTGTGGAAATATCTGTGCAACTTGTTCATACAATCATTTTGTGACTGACTACTTCCATGGCACTAAATACGACCAGACAGTGGATTGCAGTAGAAAGAACAGCCACGGAAGCATGGGAATGATCAGATTAGACGTAACACAAGGTATTCGCTGTGGATGCCAGGGTGGTACAAAGTAGAGACCAGAGTTTATGCGACAGCCACACCTAAACAGGAGTCTAGGACCAGTCCCTTTACCAGAAATAATGTTTTGCCAGTGCTGGCAAATTATTTTTGTGGAAACAATTCACATCTATCACAGCCTATTTAGTTTTGCCAATGACAATCCAATTTAATTTCAGCCATCAGTTCAAAAAGTATGCAAACTTCCAGCAATAAGTTAGTAGGTAAGATTATTATATTTATGGCGATATAGTACAAATATTATATGCAGCAATTGTAATTTTGAGGAGATGGTTTTTAGGTATACCAGCGAAAGATGTCCACGGATTAATGCCAGATAAACTGGTAAGAGTGTCACTCACTTTTTCTCCTTCGTCTCTTGTTTTATCACATATGCCCACGTACGACCAACGACCACTTTCTTCAGCATTATCAGAACACAGTCTTTCTTCACCTACACAAAACAGCAAATGCAAGTTATTATCTATGGGCTGACTCTCCTGTCTCCACGCATATACACTTTACTATAACAACATGCACTTTGTTAGAATAGTTATTTAATATAACAATATGCACTTTGTTAGAATAGTTATTTAATATAACAATATGCACTTTGTTAGAATAGTTATTTAATATAACAACATACACTTTGTTAGAATAGTTTTATAATATGACAACATACACTTTGTTACTGTTAGTAGTTTAACCCTACTAATGGAACTGTTAGTAAGAATCCTCCCCCAGAGAAGTCAAGACGGTCTATGTTTGAACAGATCTGTCATAGCATTTTGAGCAGTCCACAATTCAGGCAGGATATTGCTTTATATAAGAACTTAAGTTTTTTCTTTTTTACTTAAGTTGCCATACAAAATGTTATTAAATGTAGTAACTTGTGGCATATTCTAATTGTAAAATGTTGACGTAGTTTAGCTGAATAACAAGTACTACTGATAAAATATTAGTTTTAGCATTTGTTTATTAAAAAATAAACAATTCAAGACTTTATTGTCTGTTTTAAACATTACATTAAAAATAAATAATTTTATCCACAAAATTGTATTCTGTATTCAACAGATCTTCTTCACTACACAACTTGGATAAAATAAGAGATCATAGAATATTTATAATCGCTGTACAGCTGTACCATTCTACAAAGCCAACCTTAGTCAGATTAGATATGGAGTCAGTTACCTTGCAATAGCTGTCAGCAGGAAGAATCTTGTCAAAGAGGTACACCACATGCAATACACAGTCTTTGTCATTCCAGTCTTTCACCTGTAGTTTGAAGGAACTGTAAAATCCAAACACGGTTCATTATAACACTTCTCACAGTATCGATTTGTGACAAACACGGTTCATTACGACACTTCTCACAGTATCGATTTGTGACAAACACGGTTCATTACGACACTTCTCACAGTATTGATTTGTGACAAACACGGTTCATTACGACACTTCTCACTGTATTGATTTGTGACAAACACGGTTCATTACAACACTTCTCACAGTATTGATTTGTGACAAACACGGTTCATTACAACACTTCTCACAGTATTGATTTGTGACAAACACGGTTCATTACAACACTTCTCACTGTATTGATTTGTGACAAACACGGTTCATTACAACACTTCTCACAGTATTGATTTGTGACAAACACGGTTCATTACAACACTTCTCACAGTATTGATTTGTGACAAATTACCGGTACCTCAAGTAATGTTGATGTGTATGAAACTATGAACTGTATAAAAATTAACAACTAAAAAACTACAACTTACTTTATTTGGAAGTTTTGTAAACGATTACTATGCCACTCTAACCTATCATCAAACTGATGCACTATACACCTGTACAAGACAAAACTTATGAATCAAATTACAAGGAACAGCTTGTTTTGTGCTTACATAAACCCTTATCATCTTGTTTTAAATTGACAATTACAACTGAACTGAATAATAATGCATTATAAGGGACAAAATAACCATGCAAGCTAAGTATGTGTTGTATTTAAATATAGTAATTTGTATGCCTGGTAAGCGTGAACTAGTAGAATTTACTGTCATATAACCAACAGAACCCATACGAAGTTACGCTAGCCTTAGAGTTAGATACCTGTCTATTTCAGGCAACAATCCTCAGCTGTTCTTGTGAGAGCAACATGACTGAGCGTGTACACTTTTGTATTCATTAAATAAAAGCCACATCCACTTCAACTGTCAATTGTCATTCAGTATGTGCAACTACTGTGCCAACAAAACAACTGTTAGTTTCACAATATGCCATGGACATCATATTTTTTTATTACCTTTCCTTGCATTCAACTGTGACATTCTCTCTGGGAATATCCTGTACACCATCCAGTGTAACATATATTTTCATAAATTTGTCTGACTGGTCCCATGCTGCAAAAAAATGTTAGAATTTGTTACTTCAATTACACATTATTTATATATGTACAGATGCAGGCCAGAAATTAAGACTTGCTGGATGTCAAAAACCACAAATCTTCTCAAGTAATCATAATAGTTTTTTTTTATAAAGTACTGTATATCCAGAATATAATTCAGTTCACAGGTGCATAAAAACATTGATAAAATTAAAATAAATAGGTAGGCCGTCCTGTGTTTTTGTAGATTAGCTTCACAACATAGCAACACACACAAAAAGACTTTATAGACTTTTTGTAGAAATTCTTTTGAACAGAATAGCAACAACTTTCAGACTGAAAACGTACATTACAAATTACAGTTGTTCTTTCATTTTGTACAATTGTGTCTAAGATGAAAGCCGACTTTTTCAATTAGGGTAGGGTAAACATTATTTCCATTTGCAGAATACAAGACTGAACAATATTTTACCATATGTGGTGATCTCTTTGGTGTAACGTCTTGTTGCTGAAGGGACATTCTTTGCAGGAGGTTCAGACGGTGTGTCGGATGGTGTTGCAGCCTTGTCCAGTTTCCCTTGCTTCAGTGTAATGTCCGTCTGTAATTTCCTCATTTCTAATGTCAATATGTCCTTCACCTTCTGCCGTGTTGCATGCTGTAGCAACTCCTCCAGCTCTGCCACATCTTGTCTCAACTGAAACATCAGCCAGCTATCAGCATATTTTCATATATTATGTTATTGTATTATCTTGTGCAAATAATGGCAACAAAATATGCCACACTGCAGACATTTTAGATATTTCTTATAATGTTGTGTACATAATATCATGTATGTTATCAAACTTATCATATAAAATGTTGACCATAAGAAGACCTGAACAAACCGAGTGACAGGTCAACCAAGTAGCAACTTCTAAGTAGTAAAGTGCAAAATCCTTGGAAATAAAAACCAGCATCTACAGTACACCATGAACAACAAGACAGTTCCATCCACTGAAGTAGAAAAAGACCTCAGAGTCCAAATAGACCAGGACTTGACGTTCTAACCCCATGTTAAGAGTGCCATCAACGAGGATGCTTGGATTAATCAAGAAAATATTTACTTGCCTGGATTAACAACAATTCCAGTAATGTTCAAGACAATGATCCGCCCCCCACTTCAAATATGGAAATGTTATCTGGGCACCACACAGACTAAAATAGAAAAAGTCCAACACTGCGCTATTAAACTAGTACCCTCCCTGAAAGACAAGACATAAAGACAATCTAAAAGCACTAAACCTACCATCACTCCACCATAGACGATGACGAGGCGACATGATGTCATGATCCAAGTTTATCAGATAAATCAACAAATAGACCGTGTGGACCAAACGCTCTTTTTCATTACCTCTACACACCAGAGGACACAGTCAGAAAATGTTCAAGAAAAGAGCAAAGAACAGAATCGAGAAACACTGGGCCCAACACTGCTACAACCTCCCGTAACTACTTTAAAATATAATAAGGTCTTGATGGATCAAGAAGATTCAGCTATGCAGTTGTGCTATAAAAATTACGGAGTGGCTATACGTCCGGATAGGGACGAATAGCCTAGGGGACTATACATCCAGATACAGACAAATAGCCTGGGGGACTATTCATCCAGATACAGACAAATAGCCTGGGGGACTATACATCCAGATACAGACAAATAGCCTAGGGGACTATACATCCAGATACAGACAAATAGCCTGGGGGACTATTCATCCAGATACAGACAAATAGCCTGGGGGACTATACATCCAGATACAGACAAATAGCCTAGGGGACTATACATCCAGATACAGACAAATAGCCTGGGGGACTATTCATCCACATACAGACAAATAGCCTGGGGGACTATTCGTCCAGATACAGACAAATAGCCTGGGGGACTATACATCCAGATACAGACAAATAGCCTGGGGGACTATACATCCAGATACAGACAAATAGCCTGGGGGACTATACATCCAGATACAGACAAATAGCCTGGGGGACTATACATCCAGATACAGACAAATAGCCTGGGGGACTATACATCCAGATACAGACAAATAGCCTAGGGGACTATTCATCCACATACAGACAAATAGCCTAGGGGACTATACATCCAGATACAGACAAATAGCCTGGGGGACTATTCATCCAGATACAGACAAATAGCCTGGGGGACTATACATCCAGATACAGACAAATAGCCTAGGGGACTATTCATCCAGATACAGACAAATAGCCTAGGGGACTATACATCCAGATACAGACAAATAGCCTGGGGGACTATTCATCCAGATACAGACAAATAGCCTGGGGGACTATACATCCAGATACAGACAAATAGCCTAGGGGACTATACATCCAGATACAGACAAATAGCCTGGGGGACTATTCATCCAGATACAGACAAATAGCCTGGGGGACTATACATCCAGATACAGACAAATAGCCTAGGGGACTATACATCCAGATACAGACAAATAGCCTGGGGGACTATTCATCCACATACAGACAAATAGCCTGGGGGACTATTCGTCCAGATACAGACAAATAGCCTGGGGGACTATACATCCAGATACAGACAAATAGCCTGGGGGACTATACATCCAGATACAGACAAATAGCCTGGGGGACTATACATCCAGATACAGACAAATAGCCTGGGGGACTATACATCCAGATACAGACAAATAGCCTGGGGGACTATACATCCAGATACAGACAAATAGCCTAGGGGACTATTCATCCACATACAGACAAATAGCCTGGGGGACTATTCGTCCAGATACAGACAAATAGCCTGGGGGACTATACATCCAGATACAGACAAATAGCCTGGGGGACTATACATCCAGATACAGACAAATAGCCTGGGGGACTATACATCCAGATACAGACAAATAGCCTAGGGGACTATTCATCCACATACAGACAAATAGCCTGGGGGACTATTCGTCCAGATACAGACAAATAGCCTGGGGGACTATACATCCAGATACAGACAAATAGCCTGGGGGACTATACATCCAGATACAGACAAATAGCCTGGGGGACTATTCATCCACATACAGACAAATAGCCTGGGGGACTATTCGTCCAGATACAGACAAATAGCCTGGGGGACTATACATCCAGATACAGACAAATAGCCTGGGGGACTATACATCCAGATACAGACAAATAGCCTGGGGGACTATACATCCAGATACAGACAAATAGCCTAGGGGACTATTCGTCCACATACAGACAAATAGCCTGGGGGACTATTCGTCCAGATACAGACAAATAGCCTGGGGAACTATACATCCAGATACAGACAAATAGCCTGGGGGACTATACATCCAGATACAGACAAATAGCCTGGGGGACTATACATCCAGATACAGACAAATAGCCTGGGGGACTATTCGTCCAGATACAGACAAATAGCCTGGGGGACTATACATCCAGATACAGACAAATAGCCTGGGGGACTATACATCCAGATACAGACGAATAGCCTGGGGGACTATTCATCCAGATACAGACAAATAGCCTGGGGGACTATTCGTCCAAATACAGACAAATAGCCTGGGGGACTATACATCCAGATACAGACGAATAGCCTGGGGGACTATTCATCCAGATACAGACAAATAGCCTGGGGGACTATTCGTCCAAATACAGACAAATAGCCTGGGGGACTATACATCCAGATACAGACAAATAGCCTGGGGGACTATTCATCCAGATACAGACAAATAGCCTGGGGGACTATTCGTCCAGACACAGACAAATAGCCTGGGGGACTATACATCCGGATACAGACAAATAGCCTGGGGGACTATACATCCAGATACAGACAAATAGCCTGGGGGACTATACATCCAGATACAGACAAATAGCCTGGGGGACTATTCATCCAGATACAGACAAATAGCCTGGGGGACTATTCGTCCAGATACAGACAAATAGCCTGGGGGACTATACATCCAGATACAGACAAATAGCCTGGGGGACTATACATCCAGATACAGACAAATAGCCTGGGGGACTATACATCCAGATACAGACAAATAGCCTGGGGGACTATACATCCAGATACAGACAAATAGCCTGGGGGACTATACATCCAGATACAGACAAATAGCCTGGAGGACTATTCATCCAGATACGGACAAATAGCCTGGGGGACTATACATCCGGATACGGACAAATAGCATATGTCGACCCCCAGGCTATTTGTTTGGACATATTTCTCGCAGAAGTTACACCTAAGACTTACAACATGTCGACTGAATATGCGAACATTATGTATGCTTGTGTGCATGGCGGTAGAGCGTACGTACAAGAGCGACTCGGTCTCGAAGAAGTTGAAGTGGATGCTATCTCATCAAAGGCATTATTACGCTTTCTGAATTATTTACACTATGACTATGCATATTCTGTTGTAATACCCCACTGTATAGCCAATGTGTCATTATGCATTTTTAGCCAATATGGTACCAACATGCATTACCTACATGCATCAAGCGATATTAGATGCAATCAGCAAGAGCGCTCTAGAAAGGGAGGGCTTATGGACTTTATGTCAGATATGTCCTAAATTGATTATTAAATAATTCCTGTCAACCTGGAATTGTATATCATTTGGACTATGTTTGTATGTAAAAATAAATTCTTATATAATGCAGTATCCAGTCTTTAGAATTGCGCAAAGCACTTTACATTTTAACTCCCTGGTAGATATGTTCAATAAAACACCATCGTCTTCTCAGGGAAGCATTTCATATAATTCATGATACAGCCTGTTACTGTTACTGGACATGTTCATGCAGTGTTGTTAACATGGTGTTTCAGTCATCCTCGGCTGGTTGGTGGGGACAGAGGAGACACCCCCTGACTGACACACAGATGGGGGAAGATGACATTGAAGAACACTGCAAGCGTCTTCCAACAACAATCACAGATCCCAGCATTGACGAATTTTGGTGAAGAGATCCTTCACTAGTGACGCGTGGCACCTTGTGGAGGAGGTCGTTAAGGTGAAGTCGGCAAACCCACAGGCCACAGTGGATGTGTGCGATCTGTGACAAGGATGCTGACGACTGAGTTGATGCCGTGTACACCTCTCTGGCCTGTGATTCATGACCAGAGTGGTACCATTTGATAAGAAGTCTCGTCCCAAAGCAAGAAAGTGTATTTGTGGAAATTGCCCCACAGATGCTCACACATAGGGAGCTACCACTGTGAATTGTGTACTTTTATTTGTGTGTGGCTGTCATCACAGGTGTCTTGTGTTTATACACAATTATGATTTGATGTGGTTGTCCTTGTGCCGTTTAAACATGGGGACGTATCAGTTTAATTTGTATATCTTGTTTTATTTATGTGATCCAGTAGGTTGATTACTTTTCATGTTGAAGCTGTGTCATATGACATTATGTGGATTTATGGACATTAGGCTGTGTAGTTTAAACTTGGGGACGTATGGGTTGTATATCTTGTTTTATTTGTGGCCCTATAGTCTTATTTGCTGGACATGTTGAAGCTGTTTTTAAAGGACAAACAAAGTTAACTTTTACGTGGCATACACCTAATAGAGTTAATATAAAGTAACAATTTCCACATATACTCAATTTTTTTACGCCAGCGGTTTACCAGAAATTTTTTTTTTAACACCCAGCCATCCAAATTATATGTGCTACCCCATCTTAGACGAAGAATGACGTCACGACGGTGATCGAGGCGCTCTCCACGTAGATTCCCTGCATAGGGTTTGGCTGTTGTCATGAAATGGCTGCAACTCGGCAACGCGCCTAACATGCTGATGACGGTAAATATAAAGTTGTCTATTATTGTTATCGCTGAAATCATCCCATCAACTGATGATACATGTCTACATCAAAGCATTTCTCCTCAAAATGGACCGAGCAAAGTGCCAAACAGTACGCCCGCAAATCACCAACGTGAATCCATTGCTTCAATACTACCGGTTGTTTCAACTATTATTGCAACCGTATGCCGAACACGAAGGCATAATTACTAAAGTTTACCATAAATTTAACCACAGATTTAGATATACGTCTATAAGCAGCTGCTAGATGTCACGCCACCTGAAAGAACTGTCGAAGACTCAAAGTTGTTGACCATTAACAACGTCGCCGGAAGTTGACCGAGATATAGAATGCCACGCGCTGAATGGCCAAGCCAAATTAACCCTTCACCTATGTCGGCGTCTAGACCATCGTGGATTTCGTTAGAATTTTAGACTTTAAAGTCACATTCTGAGTAAACCGCTGACGTTAAAAAATTGAGTATATGTGGAAATTGTTACTTTGTATAAACTCTATTAGGTGTATGACACGAAGCCGTAGCCTTTTTTTGTCCTTTAATGTTGGGTATTAAAGTCATCTCTGTTAAATTATTCATGTGTTTGCTCTTAACAAATAGACCTCCGTTACAAATATTACTACAGTTAGTTTCCAACAAATAATCATCACTTTCATGACATCTTGATTGAAGCTATTGCAATAATTACATTATTAATTCATGTATATATTATTTAGGATCCCAGTTTATATTCGATATTTGAAGGCATTAATTATTTCCCTTGGTAATCTTAATCCTGATTGAAAACTAGTAGTGGCGAAGGTACAGTTTTTCTGCCTAACAGCAAACGAAATGTTGTGGTCTTCGTATTTCCCCATATTTCTACAAAAAAAGGAAACGGACAAGTAAAATATAGGCCTAAAGTAAAACAAGGCTACAAATGTGTGGCTTGGCTCCCATCTGTGCCAAGTAAATCGCTCATGTTGTGCGAGTGACATATATTGGCCAGCTCGCCAGTCGAACACGTGAATAAAAACTTGCCATATTGCGACTATTTCAGAAGAAACAGTTGGTATTTAAACATACATACAAACATGCCTTCTTAATCAATAGCATAGCACTTATGCTCATGCGAAGGTAGAAGTACCTCGTTACATCTAACGATATGTCCGGATAAATAGCGCAATGTTGGGCTATTTTTATTTATCTGGTCAAATAGCACATATGCAAACATAGGCTATTTGTCCATATGCGGACGAATAGCGCATACACAAACATATGAGCTGTTTGTCCGAATCCGGATGAATAGCATATACGTGAACATGCGCTATTTGTCCGTATCCAGACAAATAGTGTAAATGCAAACATGAGTTATTTGTCTGTATCCAGACGAATAGCCTCCGTATCCAGACAAATAGCCACGGCCATAATTTAGACCAAGATATACAACAGGCAAAAGCCTACCAGCCCTCATACACGATGATGATACTGTGTATAATGTCAATAAATTCCCATGCCACGAATGTTGTACTTATCTTAGACATAGCCTTAAAACCAGACTAGGGAGGTCAGACAGATTTGCCGCCCCTTCTGACATGGGGAGACAGGGGTCCGGGTTTAGTGGCCGTAGTTTATAATCACACAACATACCTGTTCGTTTATAATTTTTCTCATGTTGTTATAATGTCAGTCCATGATTCTATGCTGATAGCTGATTTTTTGGTGGTGCTTGAGAGCGGTTAATATGTTTTTCTTCTCGGTGTAGTATTTTGGTTTTCATTGTTTATGCCTGCGGCCATGTTGGATCACGCTGACAAGTCCCATCTTTCAAAATTATTTGCGAGATTATGTTAATGAGTACGGCCATTTTGAAAAGTTATAAATAAAGAAGAAAGATATATGAACGTGATCGTATAAATATCATGATAATCCGTCAATGAAAAGTTGTAGTAATTAGTCAGTTAAAATGGCCTAGATGTTTAACGATCTTTTGTGACTATTTATTTAGGTGGATTCAGCATGATTCATATGCAGAAGTGTAAAGAATTGTTGGATGATATGATTACAGTGATGGCTTACTAATTGATAGCACAAATGTGCACAAAGTCCATTTATAGAGTCCCTGTCTCAAAAGACATCACCTTGTTCCCCGTGCGTGCGATGCATTGTGGTATACAAAGCACTCTGATATCGACGTGATTGATAACGGGTGTCTTTGATTAATACTATTATTAATAGTTAGCAAGTACTTATGCTTGCACATGTAACTGTGTAAACTAATTAATTACTGCCATGTTTAATGTAGATAATTTATATTTGTTTGTTTATTGGTATTATTGTATTATTTTCCTTTTTTAGCATACTATTCGTACTTTTGTGTATTGGTTTGGCTACATTAAATATACTAATTATTAAGTGATGATAATTTTGTGTATGTTGTTACTGGGGTATTCTTTGATGACAGTTTTACATGAATTAGTATTTAGTTTTGAGAATATATGTGATTTGTACATTGTTGAAAAACTTTGATACATTGTATATTAATTTAATTTAAAAAATAGGTATGTATTGGCCTTCATCATAGTTTACAACAAAATCAGTATAATTGAAAAAAGTAATCTTTTTGTGATTGAGGTACAAAATAAAATAGGAGAATGTTCAGAAAAATAAAACAATAACAAAAATTGCAGTTTCATTAATATTTAATTTATGTACTTGAAGGCAGCACCATTGCATTTTAATTAATTACTATTATCAGAAGGAAAAGTGAAAGCAATTCTAAAGATTTATTGGCAAGATCAAATCTTTCAAGAAAATTGTCGGAATTCTTTTTAATTTGAAATTTCATCAAATTGCAGTTTCCTTAACATTTCGTACATGAAATAAGCACAGTTGCACTTCAAATTAGCGCTTATGACCAGGGGAAAATAGAAACAAATTAAATGTGTATGGTTTATATGCAAAATAACATATATTAGCAAACCGTCAGAAAATGTCATGAAATTTGTAACTTTAAACATATGTAGTTTGCTTAATATTTCACTTAAATATATGAAACAACTACCATTATACTTCTTATAGTGACTACTATCAGGGAACATTTTTTTAAATATTTCCTTTCGAAAGAAAAATTTGTTCTGACCACCCTAATTAGGTACATCAGAATCCGCTAGATGGCGTATTGAAATCTCGCGGTCATTTCTGTTCCAAAAGTTGTGACCGAGATATCTTCCCGTGTTTGATGTTTTTTTTACTTGCGCGAAATAAACACATAACACTTACTAGCTAGTCTACGAAAGGTGGTAGCTAGTCTAGTACGATATATTAGCTTTAAAATGGTATATGTAGCATTATTGTGCGTGCTTGGCCAGCGCCACAGTGCGATGGGGAACTTTGCCACCCTTTGGGGTTCTGTGCGTATATTACCTACAGCCTACGCCGCATCATGCCTGCCGCTCACCGGCAGCACAGTCATCAGTGACGGCGTCAGTAGGCGCTTCCCAGCATTAATTATTGTTATTGTTCACATGTTTTTCTAGATCACCTAACTTTTTATTTCACCCCAATATCTTCAGTATAAGCAATTATATTACCATTTTCTTGTGACCAGCTTCCTGGTCACAAGAAATGGACAGAATTCAATACCAAAAATCGCCCCTTTTCTGAGCACAAAAAGTGGAATTACGTCAGAAATAATAAAGATATCAAAAAAATTCATCTTACACTTAACTGGCCTAAATTATTACGGCCTTTTAAACCCATTTTTGTTCACCTTATATCGATGTGTATGTGTTCGCAATGTGATTCTACATCCCTTCCGGTACAAAGAATTAAAATGAAATTGTTTTAATTTGTGTTTTAGAACAATTTAAACAGCTTGCGCCTCCACGGTTCTGGTGCCTCTGGGAGGTGCCTACGGCACGCGCCATATTTGCAGCGGTGACATCGCGTTCTTTACTTCGACTCGGCGTGTTTAAATTGTTCTAAAACACTAATTAAAGCAATTAAATCTGACTTCTTTGTACCGGAAGTGATGTAGAATCACATTGCGAACACATACACAACGATATAACGTGAAAAAACGGTTTCAAAAGCCCTTCAAAAGGCCGTAATAATTTAGGCCAGTTAAGTATAAGATTACCGAACATTCCAGAAGGCCTTAGCTTAGGTAACGACGTAACGGAAAGGCTAGGGGAGTAGGATAGAGATCGGGCATGCCAGGATTGTTTTGCTATAACCCTTGACTTTTGACAGCACCTTCTTCTTTGTCGTGTTCTTCTTCCTATACACGCCTAATCTCGACTTGCTGAGGATACATCATACATAAAAGACATAATGCTGGCGGCAGAGGGCAGGCGGAAAGGAAAACTAAAAACAAATGTGTCTTTACGTGCAATATGTAAGAACAGTAATTAGTGCATGTTGTAATATGTCTGCTATTACTCACATCTTCAATAACACCTGCCATTATTCAGATTTTGTTAAATAAACTAGTAAAATAACGTCACACCCAACAAGTATAACTACCACCACAACCACAACTCGTCAACAACGTCCATGCCCGATTTCAGCGCGGTATTTATGCAGAAGACGCTAAGCAATTTGTATTCGAGTTTCGTATTTTTTTTTTAATGTACTGATAAAACTAAGAAAAAAGCTGTATACGTTTACTGATGAACATTTAAATAGCTTAAATGTTTCTGTCACTTTCATTGTACTCCCGCATGTGAATAATACGCAATAAATCGATCAAATATGTAGATATATGAGTTGTCGATTAGTTTTGTTCTCATAGTCCATGCAGTTTCCAATAGTGGCGCCACAAGCGCTCACCAATCTTATCACCCATGTTATCACCTAGAGGCCTAAAACCACATTTGCATTTTCCATAGGCGACCATTATAACGTTTCCTTCATTTCCTATTAATCTTGATCAGCTCTCTTATTGACAATTTCACAGCATGTTTACCCTCCACAGACAGAGGTTCAGTGGAAAATTCGTGAACTTTTAATACCTCAGGCTCCCACAAAGTTCATTCAAACCTTACACCCCTCCATTTCTGCTTGAGCCACCCACGGATTGCCCCTGATTACATCACCAAGCAAAATGACAAATGTATTAATACGCAGAAATGCACCGAATGACAGCTGTCGTAATTTGACAGCTCTGATGTCACGCTGCACAAAAACGTCATTTATAATCACTCCACACTACATACCCAGATAGCCAAACGATATTGGCCCAATATCGGCCCGATCTCGGCCATCTCGGCACCGACATCGGCCCGATCTCGGCATACGACATCGGGCCGATCTCGGGCATCTCGGCCCTATGTCGAACCGAGATAGACGACATCGGCCCGATCTAGGTTTTGCACATGGGATCGATCTCGGTCCGATCTCGGCAATCTCGGCTGCATCTATAGCATGCCTAGATGAAACCGATATAGCCTAGATGCAGCTGAGATCCCCGAGATCGGACCGAGATCGGACCGAGATCGGTGAGATCCCCGAGATCGGACCGAGATTGGACCGAGATCGGCAATCTCGGTTTCAGCTAGGCATACTGCCTAGATGAAACCGATATAGCCTAGATGCAGCTGAGATCCCCGAGATCGGACCGAGATCAGACCGAGATCGGTGAGATCCCCGAGATCGGACCGAGATCGGACCGATCTCGGTGAGATCCCCGAGATCGGATCGATCTCAGCAATCCCGGTTGCATCTAGGCTATATCGGTTTCATCTAGGCAGTATGCCTAGATGAAACTGTTATAGCCTATATTACTTGGATACACTATAGGCTAGCTGTGTGTGCCTTAATGAGTAGGTAACAAAGAATGCAATGACATATTTTGTTTTATTTTCATCACACAGTGGCAAAGTTTCCGAGGTTCTTCTCTTAGCCCTGTCCCCATTCCAGTCTTTGGGCCCCATGAACCATTTGGACAGACACTTCTGGATGGCGTTTTCTGTAGGGCCTACGAGGTGTCTTCATTTCTCCTGATGTCTTCTGCAATTAAAATAAAAGAGACATTAAGCTAGATACCATCTATATTTAACTAATATCACAGACTGAGCAACAAAATAATTGTTTACAAAACTATATATATATATATATATATATATATACATAGTTTTGTAAACTATATATATATATATATATATATATATATATATATATATTCAATTTGTGGCATGAATTTATATGCGCACGCTTGATTCTGTGGAAGATTATAAACATTTGTTTTTTATATAATTGTTTACAAAACTATATATATATATATATATAGTTTTGTAAACAATAATATAAAAAACAAATGTATATAATCTGCCACAGAATCAAGCGTGCGCATATAAATTCATGCCACAAATTGAATATATATATATATATATATTATATAGTTTACAAAACTATGTATATATATATATATATATATAGTTTTGTAAACAATTAAACAAAACTATATATATATATATATATATATATATATATATATATATATATATAGTTTTGTAAACAATTATATAAAAAACAAATGTATATAATCTTCCACAGAATCAAGCGTGCGCATATAAATTCATGCCACAAATTGAATTGAATTGAAATTTATTTCAACAAACAACTACTACATTATAAATACAGTGCATAAAATACAATATAAATTGTTGAAAAAAGGGTAAAAGAAGTATAATACTTATCATGTTTACCCTTATAATTTCTTAATTTCATACATAAAGCATCTGAACAATGCAATATAATGTGCGACAACACTATTTATATGTGTAACCATACAGCATTTAATAAAAAAAGACATTGTGACATTTGTTGAAGAGAAAAACAAAAAACAAAATCTTTACAACAATAAACAAACTGAATGTTTATGTTTTTATCTAATTTATGTTAGCAAAAATGATCTAGGGCTCTAACACATAATTATTCAACAGTCTATTTGTATAACACTTTTTGAAATGATTTGATTTTTTTTACAACTAATCAGTGAATTGTCGAAGGAGTTCCAAAGTTTAACTCCAGTAACATAAATACACATACTTTTTAAGTTAGTACGTACATAGATTTGCTTGAACTTGCATTTATACCTGGATGAATATCGAGAGTCATGTATTTTGAACAATTTTTGTACATTCATTGGTAATATATAATGATATGCCTTAAACATAATTATAGCAGTTTTTAGCTTTACAAGATCTGGTAATTTAAGAATATGTACATTGTGAAAGAGTAAATTTGTGTGATCAAGTCTTTTTGCACCACAAATTAATCTTGTAACTCTTTTCTGTAATAAAACTAAACAATGAATATTTGTAGCATATGTGTTACCCCATACTTCAGCACAATACATAATATAAGGCATGAAAAGAGAATAGTTCAAAATATGCATACCATGTTTGTTAATCAAAGAACTGGCTCTATACATAATAGCACAGCATTTTGACAGTTTAGATCTTACTGATAAAATGTGACTTTTCCAGTTTAGTTTGCAATCAATTACTACACCTAAAATGTTGTGGAATGTAATCTATTGATTTTCTCCTTATTTATTCTAAATCAAATGATTTGTTAATCTAGAAATGTACAAAGGTTTACGGATTTACAACAAAATAAATGATTAAACGTACCTTCTCCACTGTAGCTGTGCTTCTCTCTAAATCCTCTATGGCAGTGCAGTCAAGATGCATGGAACCTAGTCTCAAAGGTCACTCACTACCTCCAGAGTTCCAGGCCTGGGAGGCTGGACTCCCCAGCTGGACTACTGTTACATCACTAGCATTGGTGTCACTGGGGCTGTAATCACTGATCTCTCCATGGGGTATCATCAGGCTAGGCTAAATTTAAGGACCTTCGAGTTCATTGACAGTTCAAGCTATATTCAACTGTGAGAAGACATGTTTTGGTATAGTTTTGTTACAAAATATACTAATATTGTTTTGAATATATTTTCACAGACTGGAATTTCTTTGGATGTTCAAACTGTTTCTTCTAAAGATTATTTTCTTAGAAGAGTTTTTTATAAAAAAAAAATTGTTTTTAAAAACACTTACGTGCAGGGAATATTATGTAGGTACACCCTTGGTTGTGTTTTAGTAGGCCCTATGACGGACGGCGGGACAATCTGATTATAGTGGCGCACAAAATATTGGAAACATTTAATAAAAAATAAACACATCTAAACTCGCCCAAATTCTCTACTAATTACACTCACCACAATTAATGCGATATGTATTAAATTAGCTTTGCATACGTTCACATTTATAAAGGATAACAACATTATATTTACTGCCAAACCCTTGCTGCATATAACGACATGGCTTATCTTGGGCCGATCTCGGTCCGTTGTCGGCAGCATAGGTGCCTATATACTGCCAGTATCGCCAACATCGGAACGATATTGGCCCGATGTCGGCTGCATAGTGCGTACAGCCAGTATAGCCAACATCGCACCGATATCGGCCCGACATAGGAGAGATAGGCCCGAGATTGCCGAGATGCAGCCGATATCGTGCCGATATAGGTGGCTATCTGGGTATGTGCTCACAGAAATCCAGACAACGTGCATAATGCTGCTTTTATAAGGTACTCTGCGATCGGGCAATGGCGGATGTGCACATTTTGGTGGTCTTACGCCAAATAGATTGGCCGAAAACGTCAAAAGTTCACAAAAATTAGTCATACATCAAGAATGACATATAGCTAGATTAACTGTCTAGGGAAATTGACACCATCTCGATAATAATTATAATATGCGTCTTCAAACGTTGCACCCCTCCCAGATAAATAGCACCGTGCGTGGGTTGAAACATGTTTATTCAGAAACCAATAATAGATCAGACGTTTGCCTGAAACTAATGGCACTGTACACAACAAACAGTCCACCACAGTCTCTTAACGATCTGACAGTAACATATACAGAATATTGAAGATATATATTTTTTGACAATTTTTTTTTAAATGTAAATTTCACCATAAAAATGCAAAAATCATATTTCTGAACAGCATTTTTTCGGACACGCAAAGTGCTAAATTTCACGAATTTCTGTATATCATAATGCTCACCAACTTTGCTTAATTGTATGATGCAATTATGAACTGTGCGTCGTATATATACGTCCCCAGGAGGGCTCAGAATCACAGGCCAGTTTCTCATAAATTTTCGCAGTATTGAAAGGCCAGGCAGCGTCTTTCGATGGTAATTTCAATTAAATTGTATGTAGAACGCTGAAATGTGGGACATACATTCAGGAATATACACGTTACATGATGGAAGCATATTCGCGATACACAGTAGAACGTATCTCTTGCGTCAAACAAATTATCACCCTACCCCCCTTGCAATAAGTCGCACTTTACTCGGGCGCAACCCATTATATTAGACAGAGACACTTCCATAACCATCACACGTCGTTTATTATGCCACAAATTATTTCGCTGGTGTACATACACTATGTACATACACTATTGAACACATCAGATACAGCTGGTAGATTAGTTACTGTCAGAAAAAAAATGTTGGCCAATGACACCATAGACACGTGGCAAATGTTGAATAGACAGTTGCGCCACCCTCTGCCGCAACTTGATCGCTGTAAACGCATTCATTGTGGTAATAATGTTGTTACTAAAACATATCCACATTGCTTTTAGTGCATTAAAGAGCATCTTAGATGTTGACAATTCGGATAGAACATACAAATTACCAGTGACTTATATAGTTTCTTATCAGACTATATATCACTTATGTATGTGATTAGTTTAAGCTGACATGTCATATGCAAATATCTGTATAATTCGGTTATGTTACAGCTGAAAAGTGCAAGACTGTCGACAGGGATATGGTGTGTTAGTTCTTGTAGACAATTTCAACATACTGACACTTCTGTTCGGTGCCCAATTTTAGTTTGTATGAGCATCAATGAACCTAATCGGATTACGGCAGTCGGGGCATACTTGGATAAAATGCGCTGCTTTCTTATTCTCAGTAACATCTGGGGTATATTTAAATATATTCTCAATTGTGTTCGGTGTTTCAGTTAGGGTATATATGTCGCTAAAATGAGCAGGTGAAAGATAGTACATTTTTAGACGCGCGTGGAAACGTTACGAAATGGAACGAGGTGAGTACACTGGCTCAGTGAAATAAGAAAAGTTGGCAGGGTTATTGCGTGGAAACTTTTAAATGGCACTAGTTTTTAACGTTATCACTATGATTGAATGTGTAATTTTGCAAGAAATTGTGTTATGGTCCTGATGTGACCCGACATTTTTACGGAAGTTGTGTTTTGCACATGGTAGGAAGCGTCATTTTAACGGAAGTTATGGTTTGCGCATGACATAAAACTCTCCTACCGTCGTGTTTATTGGTTGCGCAACGACATATGTAAGTTGCCTACGTGCAGAACGTGACCGGTGTGTGCTCCATACTGAATATGGTGGCGACGCGTGAGCTACAATTTTGTATTGTTGGAAGAAATGCTATGTGACCTGCATACTGGACAATACGCATGCGCATTGCACGACATATGTAAGTTGTCTACGTGCAGAATTTGACCTGTCTGTCCTACATACTGGACATGTAGAGAGATGGTGATAAACGTGTTGAGACTTGTGAACGTATGGCCACTACGTGACAGATACAGTGTATTACATTGTTTTTATTTCCCACCGGTTGCCTAACAACCTATAGTTGAACCGGTGACAGGTCAACCATAAGGTGCTGTGTTAAACTCTGTTTTGGTATAGTTTAATACAATAATTTATAACCGTTTACATTTATTCGCTCCATGTCATGAGACAAAGACATATTCGGTTTTTTCATAAAGCCTTTTCATTAAAACAATGTTAAAACCCTATTTGGTTAAAGGTATTGCTCCTACAAAACTGCCCCCAAAAACCCATTTCCTACCTTCTCCGCCACAGCCAATGAAAACTCTTCTTCGTGTGCAACAGCCAATGAAAACGCTCGCCAGGTTGGCCTCTTGACCTCTTGACTATTTTTAAAAGCAGTTTAAAAAATAAGACACGTATTTATGGGGTATTAGCTGAATACATATCCGTCGCATGACTCCACTTGTTGTTTCACCTAGTTTGTAGTTAGTTATCTATCCGCGAGTGGACGGTACACGACTCCTAACGCCATTTTGACCCTTTTCAAAAATAAGACGCACGAATTTTGACACTACTAGTTCGTGACTTGCCCACCAGGCGGCGCCACTAGTACATGATATATCCGCCATATTGCACCACTAGTACACGACTTATCCACCAGAGGACGCCACTTGATCTTGACACGTGACCTTTGACCTTCCACCGGCGCGGGTGGAATTGGCGCTATTCCACCAAATTTGCGCCAGAATTTTTTTCAGCATTTTCCACCGGCGCAAAATTTTGACCTTTGACCTTTTTTCCTATCTTTTAACATGGTGACTTCCACCGGTGGTATTCCACCGCGCCGCGCACAGCATCCCTTCATAAGACCCTACTATACTACTTGTATTATTACATACACTACATTGATGGCACCACAGGAATCTTGGTACGCAACTGCCTCCCCATTAGCAGTTGTGATAGCGAATATCCGCATTCGAGAGGTGTAGCACGGTAAGATAGCAAGGCTGGTTTCTTCAGTAAATTCTTAACCGTCTGCACCGCTCGTTCCGCTTTCCCGTTACTTTGCGGGTACCGAGGGCTGCTGGTAATGTGTGTGAATCCCTGGTCTTCTGCGAATTTCACGATCTCCTGAGCTGCGTATTGTGGGCCATTGTCCGAAACAACTGTCTCCGGGATGCCATGCCTCGCGAAGATCGACTTCAAATGGATAATGACATTTGAAGAAGCGACATTGTCCAGTTAGGCGATTTCCACGTAGCTCGAGTAGTAATCCACAACGAGTAGGCAAGTACGCCACTTGTAGACGAATATGTCAGTGGCAAACTTTTGCCACGGTCGCAGTCTTTACTTTGGAGGGATAATAAGCTCTGCATGAATGTGCCGCTCTCTAGCACACGCTGTTCAGTTCGTCACAAGCTCTTCAAGCTGTTTACTCAGCCCTGGCCACCAAACCCACCTGGCCACCGATACTTAACCACGCCCTGGTGGGCAGGTTTGTGTAACTTGTCTAACATCTCCAGTTTCATGCAGCTGGGAATTACCAGTCTCACTCCTTTCAATAAAATCCAGTTCATTCTGGACTTGCCAGTGCGGCTTCAGAGTTCTTGGCAGAGAAGGAAAGGTCGGTCATCCCTCTAAGCAGTATGTCATTACTTGGCGACATACTTCGTCTTCCCGATGGCATGTTCTAATCTCCGCCAATCTGGTCTCCGTTCCTGGGATCTGTCCCATGACTAGATTTGCTTGCTCTTAAACTTCCTCCGCGAACTGCGATTCGTCTGCTGTCAGTGGTCGTACTGAAGGAGAGCGGGACAGAGCATCTGCTGCAACCAGATTCTTGCCAGGTACATGACTGATAGTGTATGCATACCGCAGCAATCGCATGCGGAATCGTTGGATTCTTGGAGACAGCTCATCTAGGTTTTTCTTTGAGCTTAGCAAAGACACTAACGGCTTATGGTCTGTTTCAATGTGGAATTGCATCCCATACAGGTAATCTAAGAATCTCTCCAGAGACCATGTCGTCGCCAAAGCTTCTTTCTCTATCTTAGAACATCTTTGTTCAGTCGCTGTCATCGCCCTTGAGGCATACGCTACTGGGCGCATGGCTTCTTCGTGTCGTTGTAGGAGAACTGCACGTTGCCTAACGATGACGTGCCTGCAGACACTGTTGTTTCTCGATTGGGGTCATTCAGACCCAGAACAGGTGTATGGCTGAGTTCTCACTTCACCTCTTCAAACGCGTGAGCTTGACTCTGTCCCCATGTCTACTGATTTTGTTTGCTCAGCAAATCTCTCAGTGGCTTGGTGATGGTTGCTAGCTTCGGCGAAAACTTTCCCAGCTGATTTGCCATGCCCAGGAAGCGCTGAATGTCACCCATGTTGGTAGGCTGTTACATGTCCATGATCGCTTGCACTTTTGCTGGGTCAGCCTCGATCCCTTGGGCTGAAACCACGTGACCCAAGTATGAAACGCTGCATTTCGCGAAGTCACACTTTCCAAAGTTCAATGTCACGCCATTTTCTTCCAAACGTTTGAGCACAGCTTTTACCCTTGCGTCGTGCTCTTCACGGGGAGTCTCCAAAGATGAAAATGTCACCCATCATGCACAGAACGCCTGGGAGACCGACGAGCATTTTATTCATCCTCTTCTGGAAGTACTCAGGTGCTGAGGTGATCCCAAAGGGTAGCTTTCGAAAGCAGTACCTCCCGAATGGAGTGATGAACGTGGTAGGTTCTTCTGAACTGGGCGAGAGAGGTATTTGCCAAAACCCGGAATTGGCATCTAGCTTCGTGAAAACCTTCGTGAAAACCTTTGCGCCTGCCAGTCTCCCTAGAGTCTGGTCGACTGAGGGCAGATCGTGTTTCTCTCTTTGTACGCTCTCGTTGAGTTTGGTCAAGTCCACGCAGATGCGTACCTCCTGTTTCTTCATCTTGTCACCCTCCCCAGGAACACCTTTTGTCTTCGCCACCACAACCATGCCGGCGCACCAATCTGTAGGATTTGCTACTTTGCGAATCACGCAGAGGTCTTCCATTTGTTGGAGTTCACTTCTCACTATCTCCAGCAATGGAATTGAAACACGCCATGGTGTGGTGATTGCGAACGGTTGGGAATCACTGCGTAGTTTGATCTCATACTGCCCAGAGATTTTTCCCAAACCGTCAAATAGTTTCGGATGGTCTCACTTGTAGATCTCCGCAGACTCCACCGTGTCAACGGACACTCGTCTGATAAGGCCGCGAATTTCACACGCTCGCCTACCTAGTAATGACCTCTTCTGACTTCCAAGGACATAGATGTCCTCCTCCAATAAGGCGTCTCCTCGCCACACATTTTGCTTGAGGGTTTCAAAACTGTCTAGTTTGCGCCCAACAATGTTTTTGTTGATTCACAAAGTTTCGGTCTTCCTACATGTTTGTAGTCTTCTTCCGAAATTACTGTCACGTCCTCCCCTGTGTTTAACTTGAACTTGCTCTCCGTCAAAGTTCTAGTCTCTGGTGCCTCAAAGTCAACTTTGGCTAACCATGTTTGGTCACCTTAAAGCTGAAGGCAGGGGCTGAACCACTTTGCATAACAACTGCGAGAAATGTACCTTTCCCTCTGATTGACGCTGTTAAAGCAGAACTCAATAACATGGTTGAGTCAGGCGTGATCAGATCTGTGACAGAACCAACGGATTAGTGCGCTGCGATGGTTCCGGTCATCAAGAAAACCGGAGCTGTGCGTATCTGCGTCGACTTGAAGCAACTGAATACAGCAGTTCGACGTGAACACCATATGCTTCCTTCGCTGGAAGACAGAGCGCCTAAACTTGGCGAGTCGAAAGTGTTCTCGACTCTAGATGCCGCAAGCGGGTTTTGGCAAATCCCGATCGACGAAGACAGCCAATTATTAACTACATTCATAACAACATTTGGACGTTATGCGTTTTGCAGACTGCCATTTGGAATTTCCTCCGCCCTCGAGATATTCCAACGCAAGAGGTCAACACTTCTAGAAGGTCTGAACGGAGTAGAAGGGATCATGGACGACATCCTGGTTCATGGTCGGAACAGGGAAGAACACGACGCTCGTCTCAATGCCGTCCTAAGGATATTCAACAACTCGGGCCTGAAACTCAACCGAAAGAAATGCGTCTTAAGATAAACCGAACTGACGTATTTTCGATGCCTGACTGAGGGGGGTGATGGCATCAAGCCCGATACAGAGAGGGTTGAAACTCTGCTGGAATTGTCACGTCCGAACAACGTTAGCGAACTGAGAACAGTGTTGGGTATGCTTCAGTATCTGGCCAAGTTCGTGTACGATATGTCGTCAGTGATGAAACCGATGACTGACCTACTCAAAAGTCTGATGTCGTCTGGTCGTGTGACAAGACGCTACAAGCTTCGTTTGACAAGACGAAAGAAATGTTGACGACTACACCGACGTTGTCCTACTACGACTCAACGAAACTGACGGTAGTGAGTGCGGATGCAAGCAGTTACGGAATCGGTGCTGTGCTGATGCAATCTACCGATGGAGTCCTCAAGCCAATCGCCTTCGCGTCGAGGACGCTGACGACCGCAGAACAACGGTACGCCCAAATTGAAAAGGAGATCCTTGCAGGTATCTGAGTGTGCGAGAAATTCCGAAGATATCTCGTTGGATTGAAGGAATTCAAACTACTTGCCGAACATCGACCGTTGGTACCGCTTATGAACACGAAACGAAAGGAAGACGCACCGCTGCGTTGCAAGCGATTGTTGATGAGGGCATGCGATTTAATCCGATTGTTGAATACGTTCCCGGAAAGCAACTCGTGATCGCAGATGCTCTATCCAGAAAGCCGCTGGTTGGACGCGAATCTCGAATCGATGACATCGAACTGTCAGACGATATAACAGCTCTTGTTGACGCAGTTCAACAAAACTGGCCCGTGATGGAAAATCGTCTTACCGAGATCAGGGGCGAAACCTCGACAGATCCTATAATAAAACCAATCACAAATTTCATAGCGAATGGATGGCCTAGTCATGAAAGTACTGTTCCACACTCTGTGCGAGACTTCTACCGCGAGAGAGGGCTACTCTTATTGAATCATGGTGTAGTCACATATAAACCCCAACTTGTGATGGCTCCAACGATGCGAGACGACGCTTTGCGACGACTTCATGAATCGCACCAAGGCATCTCGAAATGTCGCGAACGAGCAGCCAGTGCCATCTGGTGGCCCGGTATCGGTCGCGACATAAAGAGGTTGATCGACCGCTGTGATACTTACCGACGCAATCGACCGACACAGAGAGAACAACCTCTTCGTCTGGTTAAACTTTCCGTGTCCTCGGTATTCGCGTGTGACTTCGTGTGTCCGTAAGTGTTCGCGTGTGTAGTGTAGTGTGTACGCAGGTGTCCGTATATCTGTTCGCGTGTGTTCGCGTGAGTCCGTAAGTGTTTGCATGTGTTCACACGTGTTCGTAAGTGTTCGCGTGTGTCCGTGTGTGTTCACGTGTGTCCATAGGTGTTCGCGTGTGACCTCGTGTGTCCGTAAGTGTTCGCGCGCGCGCGTGTGTGTGTGTCACGTTCTCCACGAACTTATATATGTCGTGCGGAAGCATGGGTGTTGTCCAGTATGTAGGTCACATAGCACTTCCTCCAATACAAAATAGTAGCTCACGCGTCGCTACCATGTCCAGTATGTAAGTTACACAGGTCACGTTCTCCACGTAGGGAACTTACATATGTCGTGTATACGCATGTGTGTTGTCCAGTATGTAGGTCACATAGAATTTCTTCCTCCAATACAAAATTGTAGTTCACGCATCGCTACCATGTCCAGTATCTAGGTTACACAGGTCACGTTCTCCACGTAGGCAACTTACTTATGTCGTGCGTGCGGATGCGTGTTGTCCAGTATGTAGGTCACATAGCACTTCCTACAATTCAAAATTGTAGTTCACACGTCGCTACCATGTCCAGTATCTAGGTTACATAGGTCACGTTCTCCACGTAGGTAACTTACATATGTCGGGCGTGGGCATGCTTGTGCGTGTCGTGACCGCGTGTGTTCGCGTGTGTCCGCGTGTGACCGCGTGTGTCCGCGTGTGTCCCCGTGTGACCGCGTGTGTCCATAAGTATTCGCGTGTGACTGCGTGTGTCTATATGTATTCGCATGTGTTCGCATGTGTCCGTAAGTGTTCGCGTGTGTTCATGTGTTCGTATGTTAACGTAAGTGTTCGCATATGTTCGCATGTGCCCATAAGTGTTCGCGTGTGTTCGCGTGTGCCCGTAAGTGTTCACGTATGACTGCGTGTGTCTGCAAGTGCTCGCGTGTGTTCGCGTGTGTCCGTGTGTGCTAACCTCGTTCCATTTCACCGCGATGACTTTGTCAATTTTTTTTTAACTAAGTCGGTGTGCCAACTTTGTACCATTTCACAAATTTTCAGCGTTTCCCAGCGATGACTTTGTCAATTTGACGTGTATGTTTAGTGTTTTTAGCTTTGTCAGGTTTTTCATATTTTACTAAGTAGGTGTGCTAACCTCGTTCCATTTCGTAACGTTTCACCGTTTCATTGCGTTAGACAGGTGGTGTTTTCACAAATTTAACTAAGTTATTCTTGTAACTTGTAGTAAAATGGAATATTTTCTGTTTCGACGCGATAAGTTTGTCAAGTTTTTCAAACTTGTAGTAAAATGGAATATGTTTCTGTTTTGACGCGATAACTTTGTCAAGTTTTTCATATTGTACTAAGTCGGTGTGCCAACTTTGTACCATTTTACAACTTTTCTCAGAGATGACTTTGCGACTTTGACGTATTTTCTTTTTCTAAGTCATTTTGGTACATTCATATCCTTCGGTGGGAAAACTTTGTCACTTTCTATCAAAAAGCGAGAATTTTGGTGGCTTTTCTTACGACTCACACCATTTTCCTAATCAAATCTAAAACAATGTGGAAACATCTTGAATTGAGACGCCACTTCTTTACAAACTGGCGCCATTTATCAGATACATCTGACACTACGTTAAACGCTAGCCCCATCTAGCGGACAAAAGAGCCACTAATTAGGGTTTGGCATAGAAAACGATGGCTTCGACTACTTCCGTAACAGAATTTCTTGTAAAATGACTGCTTCGGTCACAGTCAGACATACATTTTTGTGTTTCGAAGCCATAACCTTGGCAAATATTCGTATTTTACTAAAGTCAACGTGGTAATTTCATAACATTTAGCGAGTTAACGAGATAGAAAGAGAAATCTTTCCACTTCACACCATATTCGTATCATAACTTCTACCAAAATGGGGCTCCTATCACGTGGAAAACATAACATACGTAAAAAATTAAGCTTCCGGTCACGTGCATAAACGTAACTTAAAAATAACCATAAAAAGGATGATTCCTGTCACATGTAAAACACAACTTCCGGGAAAATGGTGGTCTCCACCACAGCCGTAACGTAACGTTTTGGTGTGATAATTATGTCAAGTATTCGTATTTTACTTAGTCATTATCGTGAATTCCCAACCAAATATATAAAAGAGTTGGGTTGCGACAAAAAAATCCGGTTTCGACCTCACGGCGCTAGACGCTAACCAATCTGGCGGATAATTCTAACACTATTTTAAACGCTTTCGCCATCTAGCGGATAAACCTAACATTACATTAGACGCCAGCGCCATCTAGCGGACAAAACAACAACAAACTAGGGTTAGACACATAATTTGTTTAGGTTAACTAGGGTTTGACGTAGAAAAAAGTTGGGGTTAACTGATAAAAAATTGTATTTTTTTCCGGGACACACCTGTCTAATGCAATGAAACGGTGAAATGTTACGAAATGGAACAAGGCTAGCACACCGACTTAGTAAAATATGAAAAACTTGACAAAGTTATCGGACGTAAACACACAAAAAAGGGAAATTGACAAAGTCATCGCGGTGCAACGATGAAAAGTTGTGAAATGGTACAAAGTTGGCACACCGACTTAGTAAAATATGAAAAACTTGACAAAGTTATGGCATGTAAACACAAAAAATACGTAAAATTGACAATGTCATCGCTATGAAACGCAGTAAAGTTGTGAAATGGTACAAAGTTGGCACTCCGAACACACGCGATCACTTACGGGCACACGCGAACATACGCGAACACTTGCGGTAACATATAACATGTGAACACCCGCGAACACTTACGAACACACGCAAATACTTACAGACACACGCAGTCACACGCGAATACTTATGGACACACACGGTCACACGGTGACAAACGCTGTCACACGCGGATACACACGAACACACACAGACACACGCGGTCACACGTGGATATACGCGAACACACGTGGATACACGCGAAAACACGCGGGCACACGTAGACACACGGGGACACACGCGGACACATGCAGACACATGTAGACACATGCAGACACATGCAGACACACGCGGACATGACACGACACACACACGCGTGCCCACGACCGACATATGTAAGTTGCCTACGTGGAGAACATGACCTGTGTAACCTAGATACTGGACATGGTAGCGACGTGTGAACTACAATTTTGTATTGGAGGAAGTGCTATGTGACCTACATACTGGACAAAACGCATGCGCACGCATGACATATGTAAGTTGCCTACGTGGAGAACGTGACCTGTGTAACTTACATACTGGACATGGTATCGACGCGTGAACTACAATTTTGTATTGGAGGAAGTACATTCTATGTAACCTACCTACTGGACAACACGCATGCGCATGCCCGACGTTGCCTACGTGGAGAACGTGACCTGTGTAACCTAGATATTGGACATGGTTGCGACGCGTGAACTACAATATTGTATTGGAGGAAGTGCTATGTGACCTACATACTGGACAACACACATGCGTATACACATATGTACGTTCCCTACGTGGAGAACGTGACACACACATACACACACAGACACACGCGAACACTTACGGATACACTCGGTCACACGCGAACACTTACTGACACACGCGAACACGCACGGACACACGCGAACACGTGTGAAAACATGCGAACACTTACGGACACATGCGAACACACGCGAACACTTACGGACACACGCAGTCACACGCGAATACTTATGGACACACGCGGTCACAGGGGACACACGCGAACAGACGCGGACACACGGGAGCACATGCGAACACACGCGGACACACGCGGACACACTGGACACACGCGAACACACGCGGACACACGCGGGCACACGCGGACACACTCGATCACACGCGGACACACCCGAACACACACGGACACACGCGGACACACGCGGACACACGCGGATACACGAGAGTACACGCGAACACACGCAGACACACGTAGTTACACGCGAACACACTCGGTCACACGCGGACACACGCGGACATACGTGGACACACGCGGACACACGCGGGTACACGCGGACACACGCGAACACACGCGAACACACACACGTGGACACACGCGGACAAACTGCACACCCGACATATGTAATGTGATCTGTGTAACCTAGATACTGGACATGGTAGTGACGCGTGAGCTACAATTTTTTATTGGAGGAAGTGCTATGTGACCTACATACTGGACAACACGCAAGCGCATTGCCTGACATATGTAAGTTGCCTACGTGGAGAACGTTACCTACACACTGGACATGGTCGCCGCTCTCGCCAGGATCGCCTCTTGACCACTTGACTAGTTTTAAAAGTAGTTAAAAAATAAGACACGCATTTTTTGGGTATTAGCTGAAGACATATCCGTCAGGTGGCTCAACTTGTTTTTTGACCTAGTTTGTAGTTCGTCACCTATCCGCTAGGGGCGCCACTTGACCTTTGACGTTGACACATGACCTTTAACCTTAATATTTGACCTTCCATCGGTGGAACCGGTGAACTTTTGATCTTTTAACCTTGACCTTTGATCTTCCTCCGGAGGAATTCCTCCGCGCCGCTCCCCTCCAAGGGGGAGTGATAAGTATATACATTACTACTCATGTATTTCTGTATGGAGCGGCAGAGCTGCGCCGAGTCGCAGCAAGACGAACTTTTCTTTTAGCGGAAACATCGCCTCTTAGCAAACGATAATGCCACTGTGCAGCGAACCTCTCCGTTGTCTATTTTCGTGACTGGCCGGGCGCAGTGCTGACCACTGTCCAGTGCCCAGTCCACTCGTGCTGGCCAAGTAAAAATACTCTGCCTCTGTGTAGAGAAGCAAGCCCACCGTTGGCGTGTTGACTGCATGAGCACAGCAGTTACCAGCACATCAGAATTGTCGCAAGCACGCATGAATGTATTGCACATTTAGCGTCAGTCAATGTTTATTCAAAAGCGTTCGGTCACTACAAATTCTGTTGGCGGAAACACAGCTGCTGTCCAGCATCATTCCAACGTTTCTCGGTGTCCGTGAGCGATCGGGATGCATAGCAGATTGGACGACGTCTGCCATCATCTTGGATTTGCAGTAGCACTGCGCCGATTCCCTCCGAAGATGCGTCTGCTGCGATCACTGTTGGGCGATCTGGATCGTAATGTGCAAGTATCTCGGGTGATACAAGCATGTCTTTCACTTGCTGAAAGGCAGTTTCTTGTGATGCTTCCCATAACCATGCAGTGTCTTTGCATAGTAACTGGCGTAATGGTTTGTTGATCTTAGCGAGTCGAGGGATGAATTTTCCCATTTGATTCACCATGCCCAGGAAACGTTGAAGTTCTGCGACATTCGTGGGTGCTGGCAAGTGCGCGATCGCTGCCGTCTTGCTGCTGTTTGCGCGTATGCCAGATGCGTCAATGACGCGTCCCAAGAACTTGATAGAAGTCTTGGAAAAGTCACACTTGTTGTTGAGAGTAAATCCCGCTGGTTGCAGGCGTTGTAGGACTGTTCTCACTCTTGTGTCATGTTGTGTCTGGTCTGTGCCGTGAACCAGAATGTCGTCTATGTGACAAACAACTCCCTCCATGCCTTCCAGCATCTGTGACATTGGAAGATCTAAGGAGCGGAACTGATGCCGAATGGTAGGCAGTTGAAGGCGAACCTACCTAAGGGCGTGATGATGGTGGTCAGTAGCTTGGATTCCTCGCAAAGAGGCAGTTGCCAGAAGCTGCTGTTCGCGCCCAACTTGGTGAAGATCTTACTCTTCCCGAGTTTCGCTAGACTTTCGTCTACTGACATCATGGGGTGTATCTCTCGACACACAGCTTGGTTGAGTTTTGTGAGATCGACACAAATCCTCTCGCGACCGTCTGGCTTGGGAAAAGGCACCATTCCGGAGCACCATTCAGTTGGCACTGTAACTGGGCTGATTACTCCTTGTTTCAGCATAGAATCCAGTTCCTTCTTAACCTTCTGAAACAAGGGGTGGGGAACTTTTCTTGCTGTAGTGTGACAGAATGGTGTCGCCCCAGGCTGCATTGTGATGCGGTAGTCAGTATTCAGTTTGCCAAGTCCCGTAAATAGCTTTGGGAACTCAGCACCGAAATTTGGCGTCGCACTACCGCTAATCTCGTCAACGCGTGAAATTATCTTGAGAGATACACATGCAGCCTTGCTCAGGAGGGACGTTGGTTGGTTTCTGAGAACGTACACTGTTTCCATGATTTCCCTGTTTTGGTAACGCATGGTTACTTTCAAGGCTGGAAGTGGTATACCGCCCGGTCCCCTGAGCTTGATTGGGTGTCTGTCGAGTTGACAGTTGTTCAGCCATGGTGTCTTATCGCTCAATACTGACACGCCCGCGCCAGTGTCTAGTTTGAAGCGCGTTGGGTGTCCATTCACCGTGATATCAGCCGTCCAGCAGTTTCCTTGGTCGTCGATTTCACCCAAGAAAACATCGCCGACGGTGTGCACGTGCGATTTGCCACATGGCTTTATTTGTGGACTGCTCCGGCACACGGAGCTGAAGTGGCCCGGTTTCTGACAGTTGTGACAAATAGCTTGTCGCGCAGGGCAAGCTTTTCGGTCATGCTGCTGCTGACTGCACCACTTGCACTTGCCGGCGTGATACTTGAGCGTCGCTGCGCTATGTTTCCCCGTAGATCGTTGACCCCGCTTGACCATCTCGACGGTCGTCGGGTTGAATTTCGTGTCCCCGCCGCTTAGAACGTTCCGTTGCAGCTTCCGAGCCTCGGCTTGCCGACTCAGCTGCACTGACTGATCAAGTGTCAAGTCGGCCTGCGCCTGCAGGCGGTCGGACAGGGCGTCATCAACCACCCCGACGACGATGCGATCCCGGATCAGCTGTTCTCTGAGGACACCGTAGTCGCAATGTTCGGCTAATCTGTATACATCTTGGATGAATACATCCACAGATTCACCCGGTTGTTGGTTACGACGATTAAATTTCGCTCGTTCTATGACGAGGTTGCGCCGAACGCCGAAATACGCATCTAGCGTCTGCTGTAATTGCTCGTAGGAAGCATCGCCGGGGACATGTAATGTGTTTAATATGTCCTCGGCTTGATCTCCCATAGCATACACCATGGTGCTGATTTGGTCGTTAGTTGGGCGGTTTGACAAACCTGACGCGACTCGGAAGCGGTCGAAGCGTCGGACCCATGCTGGCCACGTGTCAGGCGAGGTGAAGTCGAACCGATCGGGCAATGGTACCTGAACGGGGTTGAAGTGCGGTTGTGCTGCGAGCTGTACCGGCTGGTTGTCTTCTTCCATGTCTTCTCGGTGTGTCTATGTGTCCTTTGAGACCGCTGCCACCATGTAATATTGCGTGTGAGCGTAGCTATACTAGGTTTTAGACGGCCCTTACAAAAAAATACCATTCAAATACCATTGAATGGTACTAGGGGGTATAATGGCCAATGGTATTTGAATGGTATTTGAATGGTACTTCAATGGTACTTTGGTGGTCTGCGTATATAAACAGTTGAATGGTATTTGAATGGTATTTGAGAGAGAGAGAGAGAGAGAGAGAGAGAGAGAGAGAGAGAGACAGACAGACAGACAGACAGACAGACAGAGAGACAGAGAGACAGAGAGACAGAGAGACAGAGAGACAGAGAGACAGAGAGACAGAGAGACAGAGAGACAGAGAGACAGAGAGACAGAGAGACAGAGAGACAGAGAGAGAGACAGAGACAGAGACAGAGACAGAGACAGAGACAGAGACAGAGACAGAGACAGAGACAGAGACAGAGACAGAGACAGAGACAGAGACAGAGACAGAGACAGAGACAGACAGAGACAGACAGAGACAGACAGAGAGAGACAAAGAGAGACAGAGAGACAGAGAGACAGAGAGACAGAGAGACAGAGAAACAGAGAGACAGAGAGACAGAGAGACAGAGAGACAGAGACAGAGACAGAGACAGACAGAGACAGACAGAGAGAGACAGAGAGAGACAGAGAGAGACAGAGAGAGACAGAGAGAGACAGAGAGAGACAGAGAGAGACAGAGAATGATTAAGTTAAGCTAACATTTCACAATAACAGAAGATTGGTGTTCAGCACCATCGATCCGCTATTGAGAACAGGTACATCTACATTCCACACGCGTACGGTCAAGCCCATAGATATAAATAGAACACACTATATGGGAAAGATTAATGATCTAACTCTGTGGTCCAGCCACACTAACCAGCGTCAGAAAAAAGAACATTTCCGCTAGAGTGTTGAAAATTGACAACAAACCCCAGGACAGGAAAAGTGTTCATTGTATCCATCTCGATAACCATCCATTACCTTATACTACGAAATGTAAATATCTTGGTCATATAATCAACAATAACCTAATTGATGATAACGACATTGCCAGACAAAAAAGATGCCTTTATGCCCAATTAAGCTAATGTATTAGCTGGAAAATGTTGTCTTTGTAATATTTCCACCAACATTATTTTATTTCAAACATACTGTGCTCCTATGTATACTTCTAGTCTTTGGTGCAAATTCAAAAAATATAGCCTCAAAAGCATTACCGTCGCATACAATAATAGCCTCAGAATTTTACTCAACTTACCCTCAAGATGTAGTGCAAGTTTTATGTTTGTCACCAACTACATTAAATTAAACGCATTCGTTCATCCATATTCAGTCTTTTATGTCGTCTTCATCAGTCAGATAATATTCTTTTTATTAATTACCTCCATACCGATATTCATTTTAAGAGCTGTATGTACTCATACTGGAGGTCGTTACTGTACACATGACATTAGTATTGTATTTTTTTGTATTTTTTTTTTCTACAACTTATTTAATTAATTTCCTCATATATTTAGACATAATATTTTTAACTTTACACTTATATTTTTACGTTGATCACATCATTGCCTTGATTGTATTATATGTATTGTACTTTTCATATTTTGTTATTGTATTTTATGTATATATATATATATATATATATATATATATATATATATATATATATATATATATATATATATATATATATATATATATATATATATATATATATATATATATAGATATATATATATATATATATATGGACGACGTCTTGTCTGAAACAAACTTTATCTATCTATCTAAAACACCCAAGTTAACTTTCCAAGGTCTTTACCGCTACGTTCTATTTTTCATTCCTGGTAAGGCTGCTACAGTAGTTGGGTAAAATTTATTTCTAAAGCGCTTTTGTTTTCGTACCGATGTTTCTAAAACGTTTGCCTGACGGTAATAATTCGAACAAATGATGGGCGGGGTGAGTTTGTTCTGAGATTATTATATTTATTTACTACATTGATAAATAATAAAAATTACAACACTGCCACCTTTGTTGTACGGAACTGAACTACGGGAGATAAACTACTGTCGTTGTCCTGTCACTTAATCTTCAGCAGTTTCCTAATATTGGACCAGCCAACATGTCAAATAAAACTTTCATCGCCATTTTTTGTTAATAGCATGAAACTATGGTAGATAGATCAGTAATAGCATGTGGAAAGAGGTGTGGGTGGATGCCACCCTCAATTTTGAATTTGAAGGTCATTTTTAAGGACAAGAAAGGTCAAAATTGTTATTTTTGGTTTTTCAATTAATTTGGATCACATTAAATATATCTATCCAATGAAACTATGTGTGTGTTCATATACGTGCATCTAACCAGAGTAATTGACAAATAATCATTCACTTTACAATGTTAAAGTATAGGATAATGAAACACAAAAGTATTTTTTTCTCTAAAACACGAAAACAAATTAATTAGGAACTATGTTGAACACTTGGTCGTTTTGCTCTAATGTTCCCATATGCACTATGATATGGACTAATGTGTCACATTCACCTTCACCCAAGTCTATTGGCCAGCTGGGTTGCAGCAGTCCACCCCATCACATCCGCAGGCGTACGTGCAGTTGGGGTTCGTTTTGAAGCAACTGCATCGGGCCGTTATCCACTTAGCCTTGCATCCGCAAGTGACCAGCTAGGTCACTTGTGGGCACGGGCGTCGATCGGTGGGGGACGGGGGGGGGGACGCGTCCCCCACTTTTCAGGGTGGGGGACAGCATAGGAATTGTCCCCCCCAATTTTTAGTTCAGAACAAATGCGAGGCATGTAGCCTGACTCAACAGGCCTCTCTCTTAAAAGCCGCTACATAGGACTAGCTAGACAACAAACTCGCGATATGAAGTTCAGCAAAGTTATTTATCGCAAATTAACACGAGGCAAACAAGTTTTGAGGCATGTTTTGCGCCATAATCCGTGATAGTTATTTAAACAAACGTAATATATTAATACATTGAATGAAATCTTAGACAATTCTTCACAGTAGACATCACAGGAGAGTTATCGAACATCCAGTGGCATTTATACGAAAAATGCTTTGTTATTTCGCTGCACAGTGATGATTTTAAATGTATAGCGCAATCGGAAAGTTGATAACTACCGGAAAAATGTAAGCCACTGCCGGACTCTATCAGTTTGCAACCTTGTGTTGATATTATTAATAGGCTCTAGCACATTTTAAATGATGAAATTTGTGCTGCACTTTCACCCCTCGGCTGCTTGATGCTTATCGCCTACGGCAGAAGCGGCGGATTCCTGCACTTTGTGCAACTTATTCCCATATGGGTGATGAAAGATTTCTTTGCCAAAATGTTGGATTGGGAAGTTCTACACAGGCACACCATAGGCGTTGATCAGTGGCGGACGAGGGGGGACACTGACCACCCCGCGGCCTAAGGGGGTAAGCATAGGAAATGTCCTCATACCTTTTCAGTTCATAAAACAAATTTATAGGCATATATAGCGAGACTGATCACTCCCCTCTCTTAAAACCCTCCATCGGTCTAGTAGTAAAATTAATAATAAGAACTAAACTTCCGATTACCTAGTGGAAAATCACTAGATAAATTGCTTGCTGGGCCGCAGCCCGCAACTTGATCTTAGTAGGCTCCTACAGTAAATATTCATCATGCCGGGCTCTGTCATTTTGTACCCTTGTGTTGATATATTAATATGCATTAAACATCAGCACATAATAGATTATTAATTTTTGTTTGCCCTGTCACCCCTTTGATTGCAGCCTGGTCGTCCTGGTGGGTATTTATATTGCCTACGGGGGAACCAGCAGATTTATGCACTTTGTGTAATTTGATCTCATTTTAGTGATGACAAATTTCTTTGCCAAAAGGTGGGATTAGGAAGTCCTACACAGGCACCCCTGTAAGCTCTGCATCTTGTCACTCTATGAATCAGGCAAGCAGTGTTGGGGCCAAAATCTACCCCAAATGTTCAGTGATTGGGGTGAGCCATGGCTCCTCTTCAAATATATGTTGCCAACACAACAATTATAAGTAGCATAATATAAAGGCTTTTTTTGTTTAGAATTAGCACCAGACCAACAATGTCAATTATTGTTTATATTTAAAAAAAATACTGATGTGTATTTCAGGTCATATATATATATATATATATATATATATATATATATATATATATATATATATATATATATATATATATATGACATGAAATACACATCAGTATTTTTTTAAATATAAACAATAATTGACATTGACACACACACACACACACACACACACACACACACACACACACACACACACACACATATATATATATATATATATATATATATATATATATATTATGCATACATATATGTGTGTATAAATTGGTCCCCCGTCCCCCCCCCCCACTTTTAAAACCGGATCGACGCCCCTGCTTGTGGGTGCGCATCTGGAATAGCTTGTCCAGACAGCCTTCAAGCAGTCTGACTCCATCGTCCATGTAGAGATGTCGGTGGGTGAAGGGATGTGTATATGCTACTGGTCTGCCTGCAGTCAGATCTTTGCCTGATAGTTGGCGCGCGCGGTGTGAATTTCCAGGGCGTCTCTTGTTGGGGCAACATCTCCAGACCAAGTTTGGCCTTACCAAAAAGTTGAAGTCTGGCACTGTCGACAGCTTGCTGCTCAGGTGTGCCATACAGGTGACACACAAATTATTCAACGTGTAACATAAGATAATCTGCCTCCTATTACAAGGTCACATTGTTCTGATAGAACTGTACCCTTAGTCACGATGATCTCGGACAAGAACCTGGCGAGATCGACCTTGTTCTCATCAGATGCAATGAAATTACTCCACACTGTGGAAGTGGGACATTTCGTCTATCGGTGACTTTACGAATTGCCTTCTTCTTCCACGTTCGCTTTGACCTTGTCACTGCCTTGATTGATTGTTGCCCGGTATAGCGGTCTACTCTTGTTATTTGACATCTGAACTGACGTGTCACATTTTTCATGAACACATCACCATAGTCGCCTGGCACTTATGGGGCTTTCCAAGAGCTTGGATCAGGAAATGACCGTCAATCACCAAACACGTTTTCATGTTGGCTACTGGAATTGCCGAGGGTATGTGAATCTCATCCGTCAGAACGCTGATTAGCTCTGACTTTTGTGCCGAGTTCGTGTCGCCTCCATGCTTCGCCAGAGACAGCGGGATTGGGGAAAGCTCAGGCTCCCGTTGGTGATAACATGCAGTTTTTCCCATTCGTCAATTGTTATGTCGCCTTTTTCTCTCAAAGCAGTGTTTACTCTGAACACGTCCAAACGGGTAACACTGTCGTTGCGAGTGAAAGTGGTCTCTTCCTCGTCATCTTCCAGGTTGAAGAGGTATCTCGTGTCCTGAGATATTCGTGAGCGTTCGGTCCAGGTGACACAAAACGTACTTGTGCCTGGTTTCGTCATTTCTTGTAATGCCTATGATATCGGTCTGCTTCTTGCATGTTTTGTTTATCCACTCAGTTGCCAGGTCAGCGGGAACTTGGCTGAATCGTCTTTTGGTTCTCTTCACAACGAAGTTCCCGTGCATAAACTCTGCGTAGACCTCAAGTGCTGTCAATTCAATTCACTTTCATGTCTGCAAGATACGTATGTACCCATCGGGCATAATTCGTGTGGTCATAGATTGTTAGCCATGGCAACACTGCAGCAAACGCTTCCAGAGGGAGAGTCCAGTTACCATCCCTCTCAGCTCTGATGAAGTCCAGTAGAATCTCCATCATGTCCATGTACGTAGACCACATCCTGAAGTACGGATTGCCACAGTGTGTCTTGGCAAACCTTGTCAGATGGTATCACCAAGTTTTCTTCCTTGATCACCAACATTCCTTGTTCTTGCTTTTCCATCTGCTGATGCTGTGTGCAGGTCGCCTGTACTGCTTTGACAGGAGAAGCAACCTAATATTATGATATCGATGTCTACAAACAGCCTTTTTTGCTTGATGATGGATACACTTTGCATGGCTTTTTCTTCATCACTTCAGTGGTCTTGATAACGATATGTTTGAAAATAATGTCTGTATTACTTTACTACTCTCTCTCTCTCTCTCTCTCTCTCTCTCTCTCTCTCTCTCTCTCTCTCTCTCTCTCACACCTCTCTGTCTCGCTGTCTCGCTGTCTCATTGTCTCTCTTTCTCTGTCTCTCTGCCTCTGCCTCTCTCTCGCTCTCTCTCTCTCTCTCTCTCTCTCTCTCTCTCTCTCTCTATATATATATATATATATATATATATATATATATATATATATATATATATGTATATGTATATATATATATATATATATATATATATATATATATATATATATACATATATATATATATATATATATATATATATATATATGTATATATATATATATATATATATATATACAGAGAGAGAGAGAGAGAGAGAGAGAGAGAGAGAGAGAGAGAGAGAGAGAGCGAGAGTGAGAGCGAGAGACAGAGAGAGAGAGAGAGAGACAGTCAGACAGACAGAGAGTAAAGTTAGTAAAGTAATACAGATATATATATATATGTGTGTGTGTGTGTGTGTGTGTGTGTGTGTGTGTGTGTGTGTGTGTGTGTGTGTGTGTGTGTGTGTGTGTGTAAAATAAAAAAACAGGCTTTCTCAGAAGAAAGTGATCTTACAAATATCATAGATATACCCAAAATACACTTCGAGAACATCTCACTTTTTGTGTTCAATTATGTAAGCTCTAAAATACGTTCTGTTATACCAGAATGGCTAATCGATATAAACAGTTTATGTTGCAAAACATTTATTTAACTAATACAATTACAGCTACTATGTGTCGATCAAACTTAAATTGAAGTTATAAATCATGCGACCAGTGTGGATGAATGCTATGGTACACCCAAACGGTCTGAAACTGTAATAAAACTTAATCAGTGTCCCCTAGAAAAGAGGCCGCATACATCTATCAAATACGATGATGATGTCGGCTAAAATGGAACTAAAATTAATAATTGCAATTATTGCCCGCCAAAACGCGGTAGTGCCAGACAGCGGAACTCGACACTGGGTCGCCGCCACCGCAAAAATACAGTAAACCTCACCATACACGCGGTACCATCCCTGATGGGTGGTTATAATTATGCCATACATTCATGCCATACATTCATGTATATTCAGCGCATTATAACACAGACGATACATTGCAAATCACAAAATGTGTCGTTCTGTGCAAAGATGATCAAATAGATATCAAATAATGGAAAACAATATTTTGACTGAAATTGGTGTTGTGACCTTCAAATTTACCTTCATATTCAAAACCATGGATGGCAACACCACATACTGTTTTGTTATCTTACGAACGATCAACGTAGCAAGAATTTGTTTGTGTTGATTTGAGCACTATCGATCGCTAGAACATCGCATAGTTGGCCATTTGCAAAGCAGAGTCCTATTCTGCTGTTATTGCCTAACTTCTTAAACAATTTTTAAGCAAGTTTTATTTAATCCCAAGTCATGCTAAGGAATGACATTATGTATACTCACATACACACTATACGTGTTGAGTTTGGAAACAGGTTAACCTGACAATAATGGATATGCAAACAATGTTTACATACAAGAAAACCACATTTCGACATAATCACGTTTTTGTGTTGAATTATCCTATACATCTCTGTGTAAATGCAAAGTTTAAAACCTTATATATCAGTCAATACTTGTCATAACTGTAAAAGGGTTACTGTTTTGTAAAGAGCTGCTCACATACAGTTAAAATCATCAAGAACATAAAACCGAAATTATGACCCCAGTTGACTTTGTGATCTTCAAAATGACCTATAAATTTAAAATCGAGCGAGGCATCTATCCTAGTCATTTTACTCATTCCATGGGTGACTCATCTAGTAGGATACCCGTTATTAACAAACAATGACGATGACAAAAATTCTAGACGACTTTTCAATGTTTGGCTGGTCCACTATAAGGTCTGCAACCAACGTGGAAGTGATTTAGCTTCCTGGCATCATGCATGCCAACTATACACAGCCCCGTCCAGATTTCGCATGCATACAAGTATGATGGAAGGATGGCCGCGCTGCGTAGACTTTCAGCTTAGTGGACACTGTAATTCCTCTTCATTCCCAGACATTTTGGCGGATCCTCCCAAATAGTGTACTGGCTCTAGGAATTCATCCTAGGGTCGACTTCATCAGAAATATGCACAGCCTGCGAGAGGGTGCTCCCAATATTTCGTTTATCCTATTCACAACCTTGAGCCTTTTCTATTGACTGTGATGATAAGTTCAATGCACGGTATGCCAGTCTTTTTTGGCGAGATGGTGAGACCAAAGTTCGCATAAACCTTTACAAACAGTGCGACATTTCTGCTTCCTTGCTGCCGATTAGGACGCAGCCATGCATCCACGAAGAGAAGATGACGCACGTGTAGTTACATCATGTATCTTTCTTGCTCTTTGGCTGAATTAAGCTCCATGAGATTAAACAGTTTTCCATCCATGCGAATGCAGAGGTCAACGTCCACATTGCTGTCGTGTCCATGGGGGTGGCATAATTCTAATACGAGGCTGAAAAGGGTATGTAGGTCTACGGGCAAAAACACAACGTACCTTGCTTCACGTATAGTCCGTTTAATTGTGACTTGGAGGTGGCGGCCGAGGTCTTGCCTCGAGGAGGTCTTACCTCGAGGAGGTCTTGCCTCGAGGAGGTCTTGCCTCGAGGAGGTCTTGCCTCGAGGAGGTCTTGCCTCGAGGAGGTCTTGCCTCGAGGAGGTCTTGCCTCGAGGAGGTCTTGCCTCGAGGAGGTCTTGCCTCGAGGAGGTCTTGCCTCGAGGAGGTCTTGCCTCGAGGAGGTCTTGCCTCGAGGAGGTCTTGCCTCGAGGAGGTCTTGCCTTGATCTTGAACTCGGGCCAATATATCTCAATAAATGTATCTAGTTAGGCAAATTCGGCTATGATTTTCCGTAAGCCATCACGGCACACAGAGTTAAGAGCCTTGCTAAGATTCACAAAAGTGGTTTAGAGATCTGTATATAATAATGATTTTGGACACTTTTCCTGGAGTTGCCTGGCAGCATGCAGAGGTCACATCCACCGTGCCACGTTCTTTCCTAAAGCCACATGGGCTCTCTGGTAACATGCCTTGGTGAAAATGTACAAATAGGCGGTTGAGCAAAATTCTCGCAAGGACTTCGTCTGTAAAATGTTATCACTGGACTGACGGTTTCCCCTTCGCTTGTACGGATGGCTGACGATTTCCCCTTCGCTTGTATAGGTAGCTGACGATTTCCCCTTCGCTTGTACATATTGATGCATCTTTGAACTCTTGAGGGACGTTTCCATAGAAGGTTAGTTTCGACGAGGCGAGGGCCCCTGGCGCCTTCTACTAATTCCTTACTATAATGTTTTTGCTTTACCATGCATGCATATAGTCACCGGGTGTATACGCGTGTTTATAACAATTAATAGGGGAAATAGGGGCATGTCCGCACAGTTAAGGTGAAACAAGCTATAGACAATGCACTGTGTGTGCTACGAGGGTGATATTTAGCATTCAGAATGAGCAATCATATTACTTTGTTGTTAGTTAGTTAGTTAGTTAGTTAGTTAGTTAGTTAGTTAGTTAGTTAGGAAATCACATATCCCATCAGATATTTAAATATTTGGTCAAATGTAGAGGCATAGCTTTGTGCGGACATGCCCCGAGGTACGGGGCATAGCCGCACACTGTGTGCGGTTATGCCCCAGGAATGGCGAAACAACACCTGGTCTCACAGAGCTGACCATTAACTGAAATAATAATATGTATTGGTATGTGTACACTACTTTCACGTGCATTTCTCAAAAACAAAACAGCAGAGAACACAAATGAACGGTTTCAAGTTTTCATATATACGTAATGTCTAGAAAATACAGTGGCCTTGAATCATAATCCACGTTTATTCCTCCTTGAGAGTCGAAGCAAACAACAGCATGATTTTGTAACGGGGAAAGTCAAAGTTTGCAACCCAGCTTGTCTGAAGCCTTTTAGCTAAAACAGCATAGTCTCTTAAAGCGCAAAGTCAAACTAAACACTCAGTTTGTCGGCTTTGCGAGCATGGCTTTGCATGGACCAACGTATACGGGCGAAGTTCTATATTATAGATTATACATCATTTGTCATCTTGGTTATTTTAGTCTATGAGCAATGATCAATTAAGTTTTATCTCTTTAACAATAATAATTAATAATGATACACAACATGGAAAATGTGACGTCAGCACGATATAGCCAATTACACATTGACGAAGCGATGAATGAGATAATAAGTATGATAATATTAAATAATTATATAATAATCATCATATACTATATCACATCAAAGTTTCCTATAATATTTGTGGTAAGCAACTGAAGTGTCTACATATGTATCTAAGTAGACTACATAATATTATAAGCACCGATGCACGAAATACGTCTGCACAGCGGGTGGGGCATGACCGCACAGGCCTGTGCGAACATGCCCCAAGCATCCAACACGTGAATAATTCGGAATTGCGCGAAAATGCTACTTATGAAAGTATCCTTTATTTCACACATCATAAAACATTAAAATGCAATTTGGAATTTTGTAAGAAAATGTATATGCACGTCTTACAGTTAAAGTAATACACATAACAGCATATGAGTAAAATTACATCAGGGTTTACGAAAATAACATTTTATGTCATAACTTTTTACTTATTCACTTTTATCAAAACGTATAAGCAAGTGGTTGATTTGGGGGTTAGTCGATGCCGTTTAGCATGATTCCACTAACTAGATGTTACGCGATGCGCAAATAATAGGGTGTGCGGACATGCCTCAGTGTGCGGATATGCCCCTACTTCCCCTACATTACATATGTGTAAATGGAAATTGTTGAGGACAAAATCGCTGCGGCCAGAAACCAGAAACTGAAAAATATATGATAAAATACACAGAGGCCCAATTGTGGTGTCCATTTTTACAGTTTGGCGGAGTTTTCGATCACGCATGATAAAAGCTTGTAGACGAAGTCCTACGCGTGATAATTAATAGCTGAAGATGGCTGTCTACAGTAAATCACATCTTCATAAAAGAAAAGTATGTACACTGATCGTAATTTGTTTGACGATTTCATAAACACAGAAGTTCTATTGCCCTAGCTTATGAATTATATGATTATCGACATAAAAATATTATAGCAGCTATATACCTACTTGTTATATTTTAATATTATTAAAAACAAATTGTGAAACTCACGTTAAACTCGGACAAGTTTAACACAACTATAATATAGTCTGTATGTGTTTAAAATATGTAATAATTTCATGTAAAATACATTGTCAATGCACTCACTATATAATAATAGTCGATAGTAGTAGAAAGGAGTTCGCGCCAACACCGGCGTCTAAAAACGGACTCACGTGGTAATATAATATAAGTGTAGGCCCTTATATGAGGGCAAACTATTTTGGTCAAAATAAAACAGACGTATGAAATGGTTGAGGACTGATGATCGGTTAACGCTTAACATTCGGATACCGGTTGTCCGAACAGATTGGTGCTCCCTATATGATTAGGACAAATATGTTCAGTTTATTATTGATTTATAAAATGCTACCGAAGTTAAACGCCTGGGTATAAAATCACATACATACGGTGGATGCGTCCTATTTAGTTTGTAAACACTTTTTTGATTGGGTTAGCATGACCTTTCACGTGACCCCGGTTTAGAAATTCCCGGACGGTTCCTACTGTTGTGAAGTTCCATGGATTTGTATATATCTGGACTAATTTCTCACGGAATATAGTGATCACCGAAGCGATTGTGGAATACATTTTCTTACCGATTGTCACGGAATAAAATTCAATGTTTAAGAAATTCATGACAGTAGAAAGAGTAGGGTTCGTCGGATGTTACTGACTGTTGATGTTCTGAACTGATTTTTCAACATGGCGGCTGAACTTGGGCCCCCCTACTATCAGGTTGGTATTTCGTTTTTAAATCCGTTACCCTCGTCGTGGTTCTTTTAGTCGCCCGGTAGCGTTCTCATATACCATTACTAGTATGAAATCTCCAGCGACTTTTCACGATTATGATGCCGTACGATGACCTACATTTGGACGTCTGAAAAGTCGGTGACGGTGTTGGAAAAGTCAACTTTATTATTTTGTTCTCCCGTTTTTCTAACTCGGTTCAGGTTCAGGTGACGGTTGACGTTGTTAGTCCTGTACTGAATAACACTATCTATGTAAAATGGAAATATGTGATTTATAAAAAAAATGAACGATTGATAATATTATTTAGGCCAATTAGTAAGCGTAATGCTAAGTGGTATTGTGTTGGTTAGTTTTTAAAGTGTTGTCATGAATGCAAAATCAGCTTCATTGCATGCTTGTACCTGGTAGGGAGTTGGATGATTCGGCCCAAAACAGCCTCAGCCCATTTGGGCTGAATTGTCTGTTTCTGCAATTGTTGAAATGGGAACTGGATGTTTTGACCCAAAACAGTTTCGGCCCATTTGGCCGAATCGTCCGTTTCTGCAATCGTTGAAGTTCGACGTGCTCACAGTCACATGGGCCGAATCATCCGTACCTGCAGTGTGTGCTGCGAGCGACATGGGCCGAATCATCCATCCTGATGTTGGCATATATCTTCAACTGACGTATTATATAATATATTATATACAAATACACAAACATGAAAATGCCCATCATCATGCAACTATCATATAGTTAATCATACTACATTTATTACATTAATTTGTTACTACATTACACATTAAACTAGAAACCGACAGACAACCATGTTTTGAGCGCTCTGCCCGTACAACCAAATGTCGGCCGAATGGTCCGTCCTTAGATTTCCGCTGCTTATATGCAGTGTGCTGAATCATCCATCATGGCACACCCGAGTATTAACGAGGTGGAATCAACCGTCGAAGTAGGTCGGAGTGGGCCGAAACATCCGTTGCGATGGGGCGAAACTGTTTTGGGTCTAAACATCTGAGAACCGTTGAAATTTTGTCTGCTTGCGCTCACATGGGCTGAATCACCCGTATGTGCAACGGATGCCGGTGAGCTACATGAGCCGAATCGTACGTCCTGTCTGATGCGACCTGTAATCTGACGACTTTTCTTATGTTGGGAAATATATATTATATTTAGTCCATATTAATTATTGAGTATTATTTGGAAAATTATCTTATCAATCTTACTTTTGCTGGGTAACGATATTTCGTATATAATATCAGTGTGTGATACTATTTATCTGTCCTGCTTCGATTTGCGTATTCTTTGCGGTGTGAACCTTTTTTGGTGTATTCTTTCATTGTGTAAGATATAACACCTTCTACAGCATTTGTCACACATTGCATAAGTTCAGACGAGATGCAGTCAAACGATTACATCAAGGCGTTGAGTACAAACAATATGCTCAACAACTTCAATTAGATTAGCACAGGTCAGTGTTTATTAGGATGTTGTTAGTGCTACTGCAATAAAACAACAAAGAAATAGTGAACCCATTGCAAACAATATAGACATGGTAAGGCAGATCAAGGAATTAATTCATTATACTATAACGCGCGTGCATTTTATACATACATTTGTTATATATATATATATATATATCAGGGGTCGACAATAACGTTTTGTATTCACTGGCCCGGGGGGCCAGTGGACTTTAAAAGTTACTGGCCCGCCAAAAAAGTTACTGGCCCGAACTTGTTTTTGTAGGAATACACATTTATTCTGATAAAAACAGGTACATTGTACAATAAAATATATTTGTTTATATTTAGGACACCAAAATAGAAACGGCAGCTGAAATGACAAATAAACAAAAACGTGTTTTTGCCGTTTTCTAATTCTTTTGTATGTATTCTGTCAATAAAGTTAACTTTTATATTAATTACATACTTCTAAGTTATTTGTTTGCCATAACAAATGAGCCCCTATCGATTGTGAAATCGATTTTAATTTTGAAGACGCAGGATATGTTCGAAAATACGCGATGTTTAGACCTTAGTAATGCCACCGTACTTTCACTGTTCGCCATGTTGTGTGGTACGAATAGAACCGCCAAACTGTCCTCTAACTGCTTGCATAGACGGCATCCCCGCCCTCTGACCTGTATATACGGGAAATCCAAATACATATTCAACCGACTATCTCCTTATTTGGCATTTGCCGTTGTGACCGTCAGCTTCGAGGACTTCCGGCCGCTATGCGCGTGACACGAGGTGACCTAGATATTGCCATGGCGCTAGCTAGACGACGTTGTGGTGGATCCTGTCGCTGCCAAACGTTATAAATTTACCGCAAGGTGTGAATTAATTTTAATCGGAGCAAGAAATGGAAGGCGATGATGGCTTGCATAGAAGTATTTGCTGCGGGTGACTGCTTAGTGCCGACAGCTGGAGGTCGAACGGGAAGCTGGGGATCGTTGACGTTGGTCACTTGGACTTGGTGGCGTTTCGCCGTTTGCGGCATGGGCATGGCGAAATCCTGTGACAACTTGACGTTTTACTTATTGGAATTAGTGCTGGTTCGATACCAGGTTTTGTTCGATACCGATCGATACCTGAATTTTGTTCGATACTTACGTTGCAAGTCTAATATTCACAGAGAACACAGTTCCCAATAGAAACAGTATGCAACAGAAGTAGTGCTGGTTCGATACCAGAATTCTTCGATACCGATCGATATATTGCTGGTTCGATACCAGAATTCTTCGATATCAATCGATACCAGACTTTTATTCGATACTCAAAATTTACCTTGTAAGTGTAATTCAGTACAGTAGAGATCTCCAAAGAAACACACTACTATCCACTTAGACTAATGCCACAGAAACACACACAATTTTTCACTTACAAGTATGGAGATATGTGATACTTTTATAGTCATGCAAACAATAATTAACATGCAATTTTCATTCTATGTAAGTAAACAAACAACAGTTTCAATATAATTGATTACTGTTGTAAAACTAAAAGGTAACTGTAATATAAAATTAAAACAATAAAGACAACTGCAATAAAATACCTAGTGACAAATAAATTTATCAATTGCACTGAATTATTTTAAATTAATAACAGTACTTCACCCCAGCTGTTTGTAAATACACTATAATATAGCAGCTTAATTTCAATTCACTGTGTCTCCTAAAGTGACCATCAACAAATACAGCTGAAACATAACATACAAATAATATGTTATTAGTATATTAAATATAAATACACCTATCACTTATAATAGTGCCACTGCCAGCACAGCTGCACACTCACTGTTATAACTGTTTTATAATTAATTGAATCGTAAAGATAATTGTGATTTAACCTCAAAGCTGTATAGACGATTACAATACAATAACACTAATTAATAATAGAAAAAAATATTAATAAAAATTTCAATTGCACTTCCCAGTTCACACAAATGTTGTTTATATAAAACTCAAATTACCACGTTATCAAGTACACATAACAAGCCCCATAATGTTTTTGCAACTGTTTTCAAGAACCGGTCAGTTTCTTCCTCTACCTCTGGCTCTGCCAGTGGTGAACCTGTTTGGCCAGTGCCAGTGACTGGCAGTGTCACAGTGAGAGTGAAAGTAGATGCAGTAAGCACATCGTCATCGTTAATCAGTCACGTCGTGTATGTCACTTCTTGGCGATGTTTGCCGCAGTTACTTAGTAGATTCGGCAACCGATGGCGATTCGCTTCGATTGTAACTAGATGTCCATTGCTCGCTCACTGTGGAATATTTCGATAGAATACGTTCTCGAGTCAATGGCAATGCGACGTTGTCAACAACGTCGACGACGCCATACAATGAAAGTTGATCATCACGTTTTGACAGCTTCTTGAATGGTGACATGTTTCGTCAAATTCGATGTATTTCCCACGCTATCTTTGAGACGCCTCTAGCATAGCAGACACTCTTTGTTGGAAAACTGCCAAATTATTAGCGATGCCGATGAACGTTGCGACTTGTTGTCGTTAGCCTTGGTTGTGGGCATCGTGTACACCAAACGGAACCCGGATAAACATAACCTCCGCATCGCGCTCGAATAAATATTTATATTAATAATATTTTTATTAAACTAGTTTCATAAATACTAGTGCGTGCAATAAACACTCTATACAAATACTATAGGATGTGTATTTTTGTACATGTAACCGTAAATAAAGTAGGGAGAAAGATGGCATGGTACTGCCACCAAACGAGATCGTCACATACGAACCTTGGTTTGGCCTTTGGGTAACGAGGCTAAGCCTAAGCGAAGTCTGACCTACGCTAAGATAGCACACAGAAAACAGTTATTATAGAGACTAATTCTACAATAAAGTTTTAGAAAACAATTCACATTTTATGTTATATTATTTTTTAAACAACCATGCCTAAGTCAATTTAGGCTGCGAAGCGCTGTAGTGATAGCTCCCGTAAACAACGTCGTCATCAACAACGATGTTGCGCCTTCGCATCGACTCCGTCGAATGGACTCGATGTTGAGTATCGAAATATCGAAGGTATCGAATAGTGGGCGTTCGATACCAAAAATATCGAAGTATCGCGATACCACTAAATATCGGTATCGAACTTTCGCAAGTATCGCGAACCAGCACTAATTGGAATGGATATATTTTGGAATAAACAAGTTAGAAAATTCAGCTACAACATGACTATGTTTTATGTGAGTTATTACTTAGCCTATAGTTACGGTCTATAACTTTTTCAATATCATTATTTCGTTTCTAATACTATTATTTAGTAAAAGTTCACAAGAAGTCCACAAGGGGGCGTCGTGACATGCTCAACATGTTTTGTCTATTAGTTTTACAGATTAGGATAGCAACAATAATAAAGGAGAACGCGAAATTCAATGACAAATTTTATTTAGGTACCACTCGGCTATTACTTCAAAATCCGAAGCGTTATCTTAGCTAATTCACTAGGCAGGTGTCTGCCTCGCGTCTGCGCCTCACGTCGCCAGTAGCGACACCGTGCGAAGTTATGGAGAACTTGCAATTCGTAGACAAGATGGTGACTAGTTTCGACTGATAACACGAGTTCACGTTGTCACAGATTATGTTTAATTGTTGCGTAATGAGAGACAACTGATAGAAATTATATAAAACAATGGTGAATAATTCCATTGTAACTTGTTGAAACCAGTGGCCCGTCGGGCCAGTAAAATATAAAAACTGGTGGCCCGACACCCTCAAAAGACGCGCCGGGCCAGTGCTATTGTCGATCCCTGTATATATACTTACCAGGTAGTTCACTATACAACATTTATTACATAAATTTGTTAATACATTATAATATATTAAATAAAAACCTACAAACGATACGTTCCGAGTGGGTTGGAGTAGGCGGAATCATCCATCTGAGTGGGTTGGAGTAGGCGGAATCATCCATCTGAGTGGGGTGGAGTAGGCGGAATCATCCATCTGAGTGGGTTGGAGTAGGCGGAATCATCCATCTGAGTGGGGTGGAGTAGGCGGAATCATCCATCTGAGTGGGTTGGAGTAGGCGGAATCATCCATCTGAGTGGGGTGGAGTAGGCGGAATCATCCATCTGAGTGGGGTGGAGTAGGCGGAATCATCCATCTGAGTGGGGTGGAGTAGGCGGAATCATCCATCTGAGTGGGGTGGAGTAGGCGGAATCATCCATCTGAGTGGGGTGGAGTAGGCGGAATCATCCATCTGAGTGGGTTGGAGTAGGCGGAATCATTCATCTGAGTGGGGTGGAGTAGGCGGAATCATCCATCTGAGTGGGGTGGAGTAGGCGGAATCATCCATCTGAGTGGGGCGGAGTAGGCGGAATCATCCATCTGAGTGGGGTGGAGTAGGCGGAATCATCCATCTGAGTGGGGTGGAGTAGGCGGAATCATCCATCTGAGTGGGGTGGAGTAGGCGGATTCAGCTGTCTGAGTGGGTTGATGTGGGCCGAATCATCCTGGGCCGAATCGTCCGTCGCGGTGGGCTGAATCCATTTTGGGCTGAATCGTCCGGGACCCGCCTGATATACATGAACTTTTAGGCCATTTCTTGTGGTCTAGTACTAGTATAGTATCATTCACATACATAGTACTACTGTGATACTAGGCTACTACTATAGGCACTGGTAGAAGTCATATATGTTTTAATTATTCAAGTTTTTAAAGGAAATTGTATAGTAAATTAACTCAGGCTTCACCTAGTGGTGTGCTTAGGAGACCAGCATTCATAGGGAACCCCATTCAGACACCAACCTGTCATACACATTACTCAGATACTGCGAGTCGATCAGCTTTTATTAGCAAATGCCACATGGGGAATTAAAGTTGAAAAGTATCCCCACGTAAATTGGGTCATGAACTCGTACAGATTACAGTAATGGTGATTGGAATACAGCATTACTTGATTTACTTCCCATGGTAAATTAATCAATTATCGAACAGACTCCTTTGTGTTTTATCCTGTTTCTAGCATGGTTACCAGACAAGTCGCAAGTTGCTGGGTAAGGTTTCATACCTATGTATTCAACGCTTCATTAGTTAGATGATCACCATTAGCCATTTCTGCATAACATAATAATAAAAGATTATTCATTTGTAAGAATATTCCCTTCTATTCATATGTACTGACAAAATATTGTTATGTACTGACAAAATATTGTTTGTGTGACGATGGTCTAGCCAAATAAGAACATTGAACTTTATGCAAGATAAAATCTTTGCCAGTCACACTTTTTTTGGGGTGAACACATGGATGTTTTGGAAGACCTTTTTTTGCGCCTTCATTTTTTACCTGTCCACCCATATTTCTACCCATCCAAATGACAGGTGGACGGGTCTCTGCATAAAGCTATGCAAGATGGTGATTGTGACATAGGTCAGAACAGTTTCTGTTTACTTTTAAGTTGAGTCTGTGGCACTCTTGGTGTGCGCTCACCTGAGTGAAAACTTCATCTTGCTGCAACCAGGTGTCAGCAGTGTGCCCAAATGATGGTGTTGTTTCGATAGTTGCCAGCATTTGCAAAGCTGGGAAAGTAGCACTGCCTAACCTTATTTCACAATGTATATATTTATCCAGAGCAACAGCAGTTACTATGGATACAGGCCAAACACAGCTGGCGCTCGGGGCCAGGGATAGGGCTGGTTGGGGCCGTGGTGTGCAGTTCCATGCAAACTTATCGGGTAATGTGTCGTATTTTGGGACATGACTGAAGGTTTGTGTCTGGTGTGAACAGTGCAAGTGGTACCACACACCATAGTGGACTACCAACAGTGCCTGCTAATAGGGGGCAGTAGTAGTAAGATCAAGGTGGATTACCACAACAAGCAGTAGGAGCCCATTGAACACTGGACAGTGGATTACCCATTTTGTCTGTGAATGGGCCTGAAATGCTGACATAGAGGATTACCTTCATGTTGATGCACCACCGTCCACCGACCATAGTGTCTTCCTGTTGGGGTACTGTTCTTACCATAACCAACAATGCCTCTGAGATGGTACGCAGTGGATTACCAGCAGTAGGACCCAGTGGATTAGCGACAGCAGGACACATTGGATTACCAACAGCAGGCATGTGGATTACCAAAATTGGGAAAGAATCAACATGTTCCGTTCTGCACTATCTGTGAATATGTTGGATGTACTTATAAGTTGCTTTGAGCCATCAAAGTGGGTACCAGATTGTATTAGAATTGCTTTTTGATCATCAGAGCAACGAATGTGTGTGGAAATGCTAACTGGATGATGGCGGTATATCTGAATCCAGCTGAAACAGGCCTCAACATTAACTGTTGGGTGTTTGGCAGTCAAGTGAGGGTAGGTGTTATTTGGCAAAACATTCTGTGTTTGTGGACATTGTGGCCTATAGATCTTTCTTATTTTATGACGTTGTTCTGTTGTCAGTGTTGATAACTGAGTAATTCTTTGCTTTCATGTGGAATTATGCAAGTTATGTAGCCCCAAGTCGTTTATAAGCCACTGGTTTACCTGTGGGAGTGGACAGGCCCTCACCCAGGATCAAATTTTTGCCTGTCCAAATGTTATCCAACTTACCACGAAACGCGTGCGATCGACACATTCTCTGCGATCGGCATGTGATTAAAAAGGCAACATTATAACAATACAAGCATAATTAAACTAAGTACATTTATTGACATATAGGAACTAAAGAGATCATTCTTAAAACACAACAGCAATACAACAATGGATACATTTTCTTTCACGTTCAAACATGTCATTTTTTACAATATAGTTCAACAACCAAACAATGCAAATTGAAGTCATACAATTAAAATCACTTACAGCTGAGACATAATAAAAGAAGAGTCCATTATTGCATCATTAAATAATGGCAGATTTTGCTTGATTGCACTGTGTTGTGTTCTATGAAAATATCAATTGTCACAGAGAAATGGAAGTCCTTAGTTGGAATCTTGAAGTAGCTGTGAAGCTGATGTGTTGGCCGAGATGACTGGTTCCTGCCTCTGCATTCACAACAATTATGGAGAAACAGCAGATCTCTGTTGAAAATAAGATATATTACCAGCTTATCTGCATACAGGTTATACGTTTTACATTAAGGTGATTCATATGTCATTTGTTGTTATATCAAGTCAAAATAATGACATATTGCTTGCATTCAGTTTTGAACAATGTCCATTCTGGAAACAGGGATTGTCCTTGTAAAACTTTATTTATAATAAAAATTATGTTCTTAATACCATTGCTTAAAAGACATATAAATAGGAATATTTTCTATAGCACCTCTTGTGCACTACATTGTAAAAGTTCAAACACATTGTTTAAAAAAAACTTGTAAAAGTACAAAACATTCATTATTTAGAACAACATTTACTTATAATAAATGTATTTCGGAAGAATTAATGCAGCAGTTATGGATTTATTTGTACAATAACTTAACCAATTACATTGCATTTTTATTTGTAATAAATTATTGATAATAATTATATCTTTATATAAATTCTTGGCTGAGGCATTAGTGACAATACTTAATACACTGAATGAAACATGTCGTTACCCATCGTTGTTCTATTCTTTCCTTGTGTACTGTCTGGCCTATATTTAGTACAACTGAATTGCTCAGAAAATTGACTTTCCAGCACTAGGGAAGCGCAGAAGTCCTAATTATAACATTGTTCTAATCACAAATGTGCCTGTCAATAAAGTCAGTTAAACCCTTCCACCCAATAACAACAGGTGACACAGAAGGTGGTCCTCAAATGGGAGTCTGTTTATTACCAGAGTCTGAAAACCAATGCATTGCAATGATGACTTTGAAGTAGTTAGATTTGTTGCAATTGATTGGAAGCCACAGAGCGATGTTTTCCCACGTACCTGGGATGACAATTGCCCCATTTTAACAGCAGCGAACCAAAATTATTAGGCATCATTGACCTAGATTCTTACCCCACTACCGCTGTTAACAGCACCGCTGGTCCGCCACGTGGGGCGATTGCGTAATGCTGCGCTCGTGAAAGAAATCGCCAACAATTTTCAGGGACGGCGCCCCAGAAAACATATTAAATGTTGATTAATGGAACATATTCTATATTCATATAATTTACAAAGACTCAAATATACTATCATTCTTCACAAAAAGGCGGATGGCATCCTAGTAAAACTGATATAAATGGATTTTAACTAAAAAATATGCATGTCAACATCAACAAATTATGTCCCATTTTCATCTTACCACCACGGCGACCCCGACCCACATATTTATCTCAAATACAAACTATGCTGTAAATCGCACACACAAATAAATGAATGCTATCAACATACCTTTTCTTGCGTGATCGCCGACACAGAAGTCGTTGGTATTCCATATAATTATGTCCGTAGTCATCTAGACGAACTGTTTGTCTGTTCAGGTATGCCCACATGGTATTAGCGGCATCTCGTTTTCGTTTCATGGCGAAAGAATTGTGTGCGATGTTAAAGAATTGTGTGCGATGTTAAAGAATTGTGTGCGATGTTAACGTATTGGAAAAGTGACTAGAAATTAATGGCGTTCTACAACCGTTAACCATTCCTGTTTTGAAATTAAATCACGTGCATGCATGTTATGTCGATGTGTCATGATGGCAGTTATCGAATCCGCGAAGTCTGTTCGAACTTAGGTGGGGACTGGGAGTGTCATTCCTGGTTCAGAGATCGTCCTCTCGAGCCAGGATTCTACACCCAGACCCAAGAACGTGGCTTCTTCGTCTTGTCGCGTCCCTTTGTCCGACTGCCAAGGAACGTCAGCTTTCGACATTGAAGTTGCTCGTGGCTTCTTGCAGTTCTCGGCCGCGACATAAGCGGGTTAACCTCCTGACATAAACTTACATGACATGACTAGTGTAATTTTATGTAATTTCTAATATCTCATTCCAGAAATAAACTAGCCTTAATTTCTTCCCTGGAGGGGCATGGAAGGACTAATCTTATTCACAATTCACAAAGGAATATGTGATAGGTTACCGCTGTTACGCGACAGCGTGTAGCGTGTTTTTACCCAGACATGGTGAGTTCTTATCGTTTCTACCCACAAAACATCCTGCTATGGACGGGCACGGAAGGGTCAATGCGTCAGACCCGTCCACAATTCACGAAGTAATATGTGGTAGGTTACAATCGATTTTTTGCGGTAATTTCAACGACATCGTAAAAATGTCATGGACGGACGGGCAGGCGTGCAAAAAAGACATGGACTGGCTTGTCCGTGATAAAACGACATGGACTGGCTTGACCGTGATAAAACGACATGGACGGGCTTGACCGTGATAAAACGACATGGACTGGCTTGTCCGTGATAAAACGACATGGACTGGCTTGACCGCAGAAAATACAACGTGGACGGGCTTGCCCGCAAAAAAACGACATGGACGGACTTGCCCGCAGAAAAACGACATGGACGGGCTTGTCCACAGAAAAACGACATGGACGGGCTTGTCCACAGAAAAACAACATGGATGGGCTTGTCCACAGAAAAACGACATGGACGGGCTTGTCCACAGAAAAACAACATGGACGGGCTTGTCCACAGAAAAACGACATGGCGTGTGTGTGGCTCGCGGCAGCTTGTATTTTTTTAGCATAAACTGATGCGTTCTTATGATGTCTACCCACAAAACATCCTGCTAACGAAGGGTCAAACAGACCAGACCCGTCCACAATTCATTCATGAATATTTAGTAGGTTATAATTGTTTTTTTGTGTGGTAATTTCAATGACGCCGTAAAAATGGCATGGACAGACGCGAAAAATACATGGGCGGACTTAACCGCGGAAAAACGACATGGACGAGTTTGCCGCAGAAAAAACCGACACGGACGGGGTAGTTGGGCAGACCCGTCCATCCAAAAATACTACCCGTCCAAAATCACAATTTTCAAATGTTGCCCGTCCAAATGACGGGTGGACGGGTGGACGGGTCTCTGGGTGAGGCCGTGGGAGTGGATAGTGTGAGTTTGTATATTGGCACTGACAAACTAAAGACAGCTATGCATTTAGTGCTTGATAAAATGTATACCTGACCACAGTGTAGATCGGGCTATTCAAAATTAAATTCCAGCTGCACGTTCATGCTAGCTGCACAGCTGTGTGAATGTGTGGTGTGTAGATGTGTGTAAATCTAACCCACCTAGCACTACTGTTTTCTGCCAGCGGAATGTTAGATATTGATCACATGGACATCTACGTTTTGATAATAATCTACAGAGACTTGGCATTTAATCTTGTCATGAATTATTCCACATATTGCTAGTCTATTATTAATAATCATGGCTAGATTTAGGAAGTCTTTCATTGTAATTTCAACTTCTCCATACATTGTTCACTGACTCGTCTGGCTGTTAGTTGTTATAGCGAATGCGTCTACAAAGAGAATATACTGTACAATACTTGTGTATTTTTGAATTTATGGAAAGTTTCTTGTGGGAGAAATCCCTAATTGTGTCAATAAGTCCTAAAGGTGTTTTGGAAGCTATAATACAAATAGACAATGAGTAACTATTAAGTAGTATTATCAAGTTGAATTGGACTGGTGCCAACTTTCAAAGATTAAAAATCAGGTACATGCAGTTATCCATTCAGTTTCAATTTAAATAGTGCTTTATATATTTTTGTTCCTTTGTCTCACTATTCTATGACGTCCTAGTAATATTGTTGATCACTTTGCTGACAGTATGCCATTCTCATCATTGCTTCTGTTTGCATGCTACTGTCTAATAGGACTAACTGAAACCTAACTGACATGTTCCAGTCATATACACAATTATGTCTTATTTATCCAGGCATGTCCTCACACTTTAGTTCCCAAGGTTTTTGGTTTAATAAAAAAAATATGCTAATTAGTAAGGTACAGTATTACATAAGGTATGGTTGCCATTAGTGCTGGTTCGATATTCGAAATATCGAAGTATCGCGATATTTGCGAAAGTTCGATACCGATATTTAGTGGTATCGCGATACTTCAATATTTTGGTATCGAACGCCCACTGTTCAATACCTTCGATACTTTTGATACTTACGATACATTCGATACCTTCGATACCTTCGATACCTTCGATACATTCGATACCTTCGATACATTCGATACCTTCGATACCTTCGATACCTTCGATACCTTCGATACCTTCGATACCTTCGATACCTTCGATACCTTCGATACCTTCGATACCTTCGATACCTTCGATACCTTCGATACCTTCGATACCTTCGATACCTTCGATACCTTCGATATTTCGATACTTGACATCGAGTCCATTCGACGACGTCGATGCTTAGCCGAAGCGGCGAAGGCGCAACATCGTTGTTGATGACGACATTGTTTACGGTACAGCACTTCGCAGCCTAAATTGACTTAGGCGTGGTTGTTTAAAAAATAATATAACATAAAATGTGAATTGTTTTCTAAAACTTTATTGTAGCATTAGTCTGTATATTAACTGTTTTCTGTGTGCGATCTTAGCCTAGGCCAGACTTCGGTTAGCCTCGTTACCCAAACCAAGGTTCGTACGTGACGCTCTCGTTTGGTGGCAGAACCATGCCATCTTTCTCCCTACTTTACTTATGGTTACGCGTACAAAACACATACCCTATAGTATTTTTATAGAGTGTTTATTGAACGTACTAGTATTTATGAAACTAGTTTAATAATAATATTATTAATATAAATAATTATTCAAGCGCGATGCGGAGGCTTTGTTTATCCGAGTTCCGTTTGGTGGCGCCACCAGTTGCCGTACATGACGCCCACAACCAAAGCGAACAACAACAAGTCGCAACGTTCGTCGCTAATTTGGCAGTTTTGAACTGTGAAGTACAATTGTATTTTTTATTAATATTTTTTATTAATTAGTGTTATTTTAGTGTACTCGTCTATACAGTTTTGATGTTAAATCACAATTATCTTTATACGATACAAATAATAAAAAAAAATTATAACAGTGAGTGTTCATCTGTGCTGGCAGTGGCACTATTATAAGTGATAGGTGTTTTTGTATAATAATATATTATTTGTAAGTTATGTTTCAGCTGTATTTGTTGGAAGTAACTTTAGGAGGCACATTGAATTGAAATTAAGCTGCTATATTATAGTGTATTTACAAACAGCTGGGGTGAAGTACTGTTATTAATAGGTATTTTAATTTTATTGCACTTATCTTTATTGTTTTAATACTATATTACAGTTCTCTTTTAGTTTTACAACAGTAATCCATTATATTGAAACTGTTGTTTGTTTACTTACATAAAATGAAAATTGCATATTAATCATTGTTTGCATGACTAAAATTATCACATATTTCCCTACAAGTGAAGAATGTGTGTGTTTCTGTGGCATTAGTCTTGTGGATAGTGTGTTTCTTTGGAAATCTCTACTGTACTGAATTACACTTACAAGGTAAATTTCGAGTATCAAATAAAAATCTGGTATCGATTGATATCGAAGAATTCTGGTATCAAACCAGCAATATACCGATCGGTATTGAAGAATTCTGGTATCGAACCAGCATTACTTCTGTTGCATACTGTGAGCACTTCTACTGGGAACTGTGTTCTATGTGAATATTAGACTTACAACGTAAGTATCGAGTATCGAGTATTGAACAAAATTCAGGTATCGATCGGTATCGAACATAACCTGGTATTGAACCAGCACTAGTTCCCACCAAAAACATGTGGATTGTGAAACAACAGGATTATTGAATCTTGACCAGACAAACAAGACATGACTATATATGTGTTTTAGTTTTGTTCTCGTAGAATTAATATCTTTCCATTAATAATCAGTCAACCAGTGTTGCCAAAACTCAGAACTCTATGCTGCAGACGAATGCTCAATGCTGCAGTCATGTATTTGTAATTGTATCGCATATTACACGTGTATATTGATTTTCCATACTTTGAACACACGTTCACTGAGAGACAGAATACAGTTTTACGTCAAGACTGTGTGGTGTAAAGGAATGTGCTTATGGAATGTGACATGAATACATGTAAAGCCACTATTAATGGATATTACAATGCATCATTGTAGTCACTAAATCTAAGTCATAACAGAATGTGAACAAAAGCTAAACCAAGAATATTCACGACTATTAAGTACTGTGTAGTGTGCACCAAAAGATATGTTACCTATTTACCTGTAATCAGGGCTTCATGCAGGATGAAAGTATTGCCAGTCACGCATGTTTTGGTGGGCACATGGATGTTACAGGTCTGTTAAACCAGTTCAAAACTTTAAAATGTGCCCAATGACCTGAAATGGACTACAAACACACATGTCATACCATTTACACTCACTTTCAACTTTTCAAGGCATAACTAACAATATCTGGTTTTGGAAGACCTTTTTTGCTCCTTTATTTATTTCCTGTCTAGTCGTCCACCAGGGCGTTATGCAGGATAACATTATTGCCAGTCACACATGTTTTGGTGGACACATGGATGTTAACTGTTAAGCTAGTTTTCGAACTTTTAGATATGCCTGATGACCTGAAATGGGCTATAAACACACATATGACACCATTTATACTAACTTTCAAGGCATAACTAACAATATCTATGGATTTGGAAGACCTTTTTTGGCTCCTTCATTTTTTTTACCCGTCCACCCATATTTCTGCCGGTCCATATTCGTTTTTACCCTTCCTAATGACGGGTGGACGGGTCTCTACATAAAGCTATGTCGTCCACCCATATTTCTACCCGTCTACAATCGTTTTTACCTGTTCAAATGACGGGTGGACAGGTATCTGCATAAAGCTATGCCTGCAATCCAATATAATATAAATTGTTTTTACATCTTTTGCCAATTGTCAGATGCTTTTGTCTGTTATTGCAGGAATTTAATAAGACATTTCCTTGTGATTTTATTGTTCATCATTAAACTATTTAGCGAACTAAAATGCTTTTTCTGTGCTTGTTGAATAGTAGGGCCAGGTTGTTAGCACTGTGTCCCCATCAAGTAGTTGCATATGACTGTACAGTCATGATGTGAATACCCAGTACGTACACTATTCCTATTACATGCCTGTCATGTATGGGAAGAGGAACATTCTCCAGATATTGTTATTTCAGTCCACATAACACATAAAAAATTGATGATTTTCAAATAAACATGGCATTACAGTAGAACCCCCTCATTGAAGACCGCGAGGCGCGAGCCCAATCAGAGTGGATCGGTCTTAAAACAGGGGTGGTCTCTCGTGAGGGGTTTGGTTATTTTGATGTTTTGGATTAATTCATATATTTACACATATCATAATAATCAATCAATCAATCAATCAATCACTTTATTGTCCTTAAAAAGGATATGCATTATACAACTCATGATCTACAATATGTGGGATGGTCACAACAAAATGAATTCCAGATGTATCCACTATAAGAACAGTTCAACCGGTTGACAGCAATATGAATCATTTAGCATTCAACATTCTAATGGCCACAGGCACAAAACTCCTGCTATAGCGAGATGTTTTACATTTTATACAACGGTATCTCCTTCAAGATAATGTCCATATAGCATGTATGCCTTTGATAAAAAGCTAAGTAGTAAAATACACACAAAAAGTAGAAAATAAAAAATGAGACTACACATTAATGCTAGGCACACACCAACCAACTAACGCAGACAGCAGTTGGCAGTTGGCGTTAAGTAGCGGTCGGTGCTAAACGCCAATTAGTTCCGCCGACTAATGCCGACTGCTGCCCGACTAATGCCGACTGCTGCCCGCACACACCGGCCGCACACACCAACCAACTAACGTTGACCGTCGGCGCTAGCGGTATCTTCAAACCCACTATTAATTCGCGTGTTTACTCATTTTGTGTTTACTCAAAATATCACCGTTCCGGTTAACAGTTATGTTGAAGTATAATTATTAGTCGTATCCAACGAATTCGTCTTCAACGGTAGCGTCACTTTGAGGATTTGTGTCCACATTTGGCGGCGAAAGAGGGCCAGGGACGTCAATTTAATCGAAGAATTGCGTTAAAAAAATATTACTTTCACACTTGTTTTATGGAATGGTTGCCAATGACCACGGATTTAATGATGTGCTTCAGTCCACCTACAATAAACACTTGGTATATTTGTAAAAAAAAAGTACGTGAAACGGCAATCCAGTAAATGAAAGACGTTACGTAGGAAAACAGAGCTGTTTTAACATGTGTAGGAGTAGACTCTGCTACAGATGGTAAATAGTTCTTAAACTTGTCATGCCTGTTGTCCACGGTCCTAGGCACCAACTGCTTTATGGCCTTTACCTTGGCTTCAAGTCTTGATTTATGTTACAGCCCTTGTAAATCGATCTTCCCTGGGCAGGGACCAGGAGAAGTTGACATGCTTGATTGATACTGATTGTGACTAATGAGTTTGTTTGCTGAATGCCTGGTTACTGGTACAGTTGTACCTACTTTGCAGTGGTAGGTGTATGTTGGCTACACTGCTTATGGAAAAGACTTAAAGTTAGGTTGTGGGTTTTGGTGGCTGTACTGTTGTGGTAAACACTAGACACTTAGTATAAATAATGTTTATATTCAAGAGGCACTGCTTCTAACCTCTTGTGTAAATATGTCATTTTTGGGTCACCTTTCTGCCCATGGATGCATAGTTTATCTACAAAATGTATACCATTCACACAGCGCCAGGGCAGTAGTACTCTGGTGATATGATTACATGTGTCCTTAGTTGTTTGTTTTAACTAGAAACATGTTTTCTAAATACATTTCAATATGTTTCTATGGAGAGGGTATTTTTAGCATGACGTGGCACTGTTGCATAGCAAGAGTCAAATAATATCTCACAATTGCATGTAAACATTGGAAAAAGTTCGGACACCACTTTTGGAGTCATAAGTTCTGACCACGTTGCTACCCCGTCCCAGCTGTGTAATCATAACGTATCTATTATATTGGTAGTTTATTGTACATAGGTAATACATAAACCAGTACACTTCAAGTGTCATCATTCATAGGTTAAATACCCCGTGAGTACCCTTATTGTCCTTTGTAAGACAAGGGTGAGTACTTCTCCTGATTTATTGATAACTGGGCTTATTTCCAAGTTTGTATACGCTGTCTGCTGTAACAGAAGAAATAGAGCCAGTACACCACGTTAATCATCATTAAATCTACCTAAACACTACAATTATGAATATCAAAATCAGGACATCACATTTAAGTTAGTACCAGGCTTAATTACCTAAAACCTACAAGTTTTAGCCAATGGCACTATAAATAAAAAATACTGTGGGGATTGAAGTAGTTACAATTGTCTTCTAAGAAATAACAGTTTTAAAATAAATTGTACTTGATTCTAAACATCTAAACAACCTTACTAACAGCTGTATAAATAGAGTTCAAATGCCATTTCAAAATTAGAAGACTTATGTTTGCTTTGGAATCACATCGTTCTTAGCAGCAAGGACACTTTCACAAATGAAAACAAATGTGTCCCTGATTGTTGGTTTATTATACCATATATATATGTACAAGCTGGTACATAAATAATTTCTTTCATAGGCCTATCTGTTTGTGTTGAGGGTTAAAATAGAGCAACACACTATGTAGTTGTGGCTAAAGAACATTTAGTTTGGGACTGGGGTTGTCTCGCTAATCTCAGATATCCTAGTACAGTGTAGTGTGAGCACTGAGCAGTGAGCACAATGGTAGAGCTTGCCAGGATTACCATGCATCTCTGAAGTCGGTCTAGGTCCGTTATAGCTACTTCCCGTTATAGCTACTTCCCGTTATAGCTACAGTTTTTTCCCGTTATAGCTACTCGTTAAGTTTGACAGGCAAACTAGTCCCATTATAGCTACTTATTTAATTACACAACCCAGGAGGGGACAGCAAGAGGGAGCATTAACTGTTTCAGATTACTGTAAGATTTCTACATGAAATGTATTAATGAAGGACACATGTTAAAAGTCCTGGGAATGGTATACAGATGTAACTGTCAGTTATTTGAAAAGGAAAATATACCATAAAACACTTGTGCAAAACATTTTTTTCAAAAGACAACTACATTAATTGTACTGAGTACAGAACTGCATTTATCAAAAAGGAATGAATGTCATCAATTATTCTTGTTACATGAACTGGAAGATGTTAGGATGGTGTTTCCCCACCACTTTTGCAAACTTGGAATTCAATCCCTCAACATGGTTGTTTGTTCATTTGTCAGATTCTGTGTAGACATCCCACATGTCCATGGTGATTTTTGAATCATCACCAAGCCATGTCTCCACGAAGAAAGTACTCGTTAACAATTATCACTGGACTTTGTGGAAATTCCTCAGTGGGACACACTTACATAAAAGCAGTCCACCCCTCATGGACATCAGCTGGGTGGAGATGAAATAGTTAATGCTCCCTTATCTTGATACATTGTAAAATGGAGAAATAGAAAAGTAGCTATAACGGGACTAGTTTGCCTGTCATACTTAACGAGTAGCTATAACGGGAATAAAAAGTAGCTATAACGGGAAGTAGCTATAACGGGAAGTAGCTATAACGGGAAGACACCCTGAAGTCATCCACTGTGCCAGTTCACTGCAAAGTGTTAAAGACTGGATATCTTTCACACTGAGAAGCATAGCTTTATCTAGAGACCCGTCCACCCGTCATTTGGACGGGTAAAAACGAATATGGACGGGTAGAAATATGGGGGACGGGTTGTGGACGGGCAAAAAATGAAGGAGCAAAAAAAAAGTTCTTCCAAAACCATAGATATTGTTACTTATGCCTTGAAAGTGAGTGTAAACGGTGTTAAATGTGTGTTTGTAGCCCCATTTCAGGTCATCAGGCACAATTTGAAAGTTTATAAACTGGCTTAACAGTTAACATCAATGTGTCCACCAAAACATGTGACTGGCAAACCAAAACATGTGACTGGCAATAATTTGATCCTGCATAAAGCCCTGCTGAGAAGTCATTGGCCCATTGCAAGTTTACTGTCAATTATTTGGCACTGAAACAACGCATTCAGCATTTGTACAGCAGGGGTCGACAATAGCGCTGGCCTGATGGCCCGATGTGTGTTTTGAGGGTGTTGGGTCAGTTTTCATATTTTATTGGCCTGATGGGCCCCTTTTTTAACTATCGGATTATTCACAATTGTTTTAGACAGTTTCCATCAGCTGACACTCCCTATGCAACAATTAAACATAATCTGTGACAGCCGAATCCATGGACACGTGTTATCAGTCGAAACTAGTCGCCATCTTTTTTACGAGTTGCAAGTTCTCCATAACTTAGCATGGTGTCTCTACTGGAGACGTAAGGCGGACACATCCCTAGTGAGTTAGCTAATGCTACGCACACACCGCGCACACACCGCACCGACTAGTCGGCGTAAAGCAGTCGGCTGACTGCAGTCGGTTTGGTGTGTGCGCAAATTACGCCGACGGTCGGCGTTATTGCGCCGATTAACGTCGATTAGTGCAGATTCAAATGTTGAATTGGCGTTAATTCCCAGTTGACGCTAATCCGCAGTCAGCGTTAGATAAGGAGGTATCCGGTGACAACTTGGCGCCGCAGGCGTATATCCGAAGACGAGTCAGCTTGGTGTGTGCACGCTTTTTTCATAACCCGACGGTCGGCGTTAAGTTTGCCATTAGAAATCATAGGGCTTTCATGTGAAAAACCTTGTCATACCTAAGCCCGGCGTATTTTTTAATTTCCATGCCTACTCTGACCACAAGGTTTACATTTCTACTTTCACATTTTACTGACCTGGCGGGTAACCCAATTTTGAGAAAGTAATGTATTATTTTTGTGCTATTCCCGTTGACCCATTACCGTATATTCTTTTTCTACAAGCCGGAGCAACAAATAAATGTAATTTTGCCTTTGTTTCCCGCTTCCAACGGGATTCTCCATTTTGTATCTTGTGAACAGTGGTACCGCTGGTGGCGCGCCGCTGCCGCGGCATAAATTAAAAGCCTTTTACAAATCCGCAATGCGGCGCTAGCGGTTAACAATGTTTTTGAGGATTTCGTTGGGTGTGACTGAATTTCAAGATAACTATTAATTGGAACGGATAAATATTATTTATTTATTTAAATTACAGTTCGGCGCTACGCATTTCTTTGCAGGAACACTGGCCAAATGCTCAAGACATTTCGTCGTGAACGCTGACGACGAAGCTTCGTCTTCATACGTAACATATTTCGGCACTTATGCAGAATTCGGACCCACCTCAGTTTTGCCATTATAAGTTTATAACTGTATATTTGCCTATATTGGATACGTCACACAAACGCTAATCCTAAACATGATCAATCAGCTTTCCCAGGCATATTTATGTTTCACAAATATTCCATTTTGAGACTCAAATAGTGCTCCGATCTGTGCCAGTCGCAAGCGCAGCGGTGCATACGCCACGGCGCCGTGCACATAGAATGAGCAATAAACAGTTTGTTTATGCCGACCGCGCTGTCTTTTCGACCTCAAAAGTATGTTAAGACGCGCTGTTTAAAACATAAATATGCACAAGATGATGTTAAATGATTGAATTAACTAAATCAAGTATCAAATGATGGCAAAGATACAGTTACAGCGTCAATGGTTGAGGTGGGTCCGAATTCTGCGTAAGTGCCCATATTTTGTTTACAGGATTGCCGTATCACGTACTTTTGATAAATATATCAAGACCAAGTGTTTATTGTAGGTGGACTGAAGCACATCGTTAAATCTGTGGTCATTGGCAATCATTCCATAAAACAAGTGTGAAATTAATATTATTTACGCAATTCTTCGATTAAATTTACGTCCCTGTCCCTCTTTCGCCGCCAAATGTGGACACAAATCCTCAAAGTGACGCTACCGTTGAAGACGAATTCGTTGGATACGACTAATAATTATACTTCAACATAACTGTTAACTGGAACGGTGATATTTTAAGTAAACGCAAAATGAGTAAACACAAAATGAGTATACATGCGAATTAATAGTGGATTTGAGGATGCCGCTAGCGTTGACGTTAGTCAGGTTGGTGTGTGCGGCTGGTGTGTGCGGGCAGCAGTCCGCGTTAGTCGGCGGAACTAATTGGCGTCTGCCACGGACCAATGCTAACGCCAACTGCCAACTGCAGTCGGCGTTAGTTGGTTGGTGTTTGCGTAGCATTAGATAACGCTTCGGATTTGGCAGTAATAGCCGAGTGGTACCAAGATAAAAATTTGTCATTGAATTTTGTGTTCTTCCTTATTGTTGCTATCCTAATGTGTAAAACGAATAGACAAAATATGCTGAGCATGTCAAGACGACCCCTTGTGGATTTCTTGTGAACTTGTAATACATAAATGATAATACTATTTATTAGTAACGTTATTTATTTATTTATTTATATTGAAAAAGTCATAGACTGTAACTGTAGACTAAGTAATAACTCACATAAAACATAGTCATGTTGTAGCTGAATTTTATAACTTGTTTATTCCAAAAGATATCCATTCTAAAAAGTAAAACACCTAGTTTTCAAAGGATTTGGCCATGCTGTAAATGCCACCAATGATCCTCGGCTTCCTGTTCCTCCGGCTATCGGCGCTAAACTGTCGCCTGCAGCAGCATCGTCACCTTCCATTTCTTTCTCTCACAAAAATGTATTCACACCTTGCGGCAAATTTTTAAAGTTTAGCAGCAACAGGATCCACACCGATGTCGTCGTTACTCTAGCTAGGCAGGTATCATATAGAATATTGACCCCGGGGGTAAAGTGACCCGCGGGTCACTATTCTATATAGAATAATTACCCCGGGTCACTTTTCCATACATTTTCAGTTATAGAAAAATGACCCGCCCTATAGAAAAATGACCCACCCCATATTTTATGGATATATATTTGAAATAATGGTTTTAAACATAATATTAAATTATAGTACATAACCACTTATTTAATTTCAAAAGATGATATATAATCTTAAATTTAGGTCGCAAAATAAAAATGAAAAAGTTTTTAATTTCTGTGTTGAACCTGTTAGCAAATGTCACTGATATTTTTTTTTAATATCCAATTCTTTCATACTGTGTAAAATTCAAGGATTTCAAAGCCTTTTATACTTAAAAAAAATTGTGGTCAGGGTGGCTCTAGGGGTGGGAGGTCATATTTCTATGGTATAACTACAAGGTATATTGACCGCGCCTCGTTATACATAGAAAACTGTAAACCTTTGCCAATTTGGATAGCTACGGGCTTGTAGTTTTATCATACAAACATCACAGAGAAATGTCTACTTCATACATGTAATAGCTAAGTTTGTTTTGGGTGGCTGTAGGGGTGGGGGGGGGGGGTCATATTTCTATGGTATAGTATATTGATCTGTGGCTTGTTATACATAGAACACTGTAAACCTTTGCCAATCTGGATAATTATGGGCTTGTAGTTGTATCATACAAACATCACAGAGAAATGTCTATTTGGTAATAGGTATATTTGTTTTTGATGGCTGTAGAGGTGGGGGGTCATATTTCTATGGTATAATATATTGACCCGTGGCTAGATATACATAAGTGTAAAACCTTGCCAATTTGGATAGTTACGGCTTTGTAGATTTATTATACAAACATCACAGAGAAATGTCTACCTGGTAATAGCAAAAAGTTTGTTTGTAATGGCTGTAGGGGTGGGGGGGTCACGTTTCTATGGTATAGTATACTGACCCGTGACTTGTTATATGTTGTACATAGAAAACTGTAACTTTCCCTAATTTGAATAGTTACGGGCTTGTAGTTTTCTGAAGAAAGAAATTACAAGCCCATAACCATCCAAACTGTCAAAGCTTTACAGCTTTCTATGTATAACAAGGGTCAATATACTATACCATAGAAATGTGACCCCTCTGCCCCACTGTAAAACATTTATTCGGTAATTATCAAATGGATATTTACTGTGATGCTTGTATGGATCGTACAAGGTCACATAACCATATCAATTGGCAAATATTTTTATAGCATTTACTATGATGAGCCCCGGGTCAATATACTATACCATAGAAATATGACCCCCCACCCCGTAAAACATTTATTTGTTTTTTATCAAATGATATTTATATTTACTGTGATGCTTGTATGAATCATACATGGTCACATAACCATTTAAATTGGCAAATATTTTTATAACATTATGATGACCCCTGGGTGAATATACTATACCATAGAAATATGACCCCCCCCCCCCGTAAAACATTTATTTGTTTTTTATCAAATGATATTTACTGTGATGCTTGTATGAATCATACATGGTCACATAACCATTTAAATTGGCAAATATTTTTATAACATTTATTATGATGACCCCCGGGTCAATATACTATACCATAGAAATATGACCTCCCCCCCCCCCCCGTAAAACATTTATTTGTTTTTTATCAAATGATATTTACTGTGATGCTTGTATGAATCATACATGGTTATATAACCATATAAATTGGCAAATATTTTTATAACATTTACTATGATGAGCCCCGGGTCAGTATACTATACCATAGAAATATGACCCCCCCCCATCTCATTTCATTTGCCTAAGGCAGTTAGCAGAACATGGACCAAGCAGAATGTTTTCCATGAAATTTATCACAAAATAAAATACTGGTGTTGGTGCAAGTATCAATAAAATCTCCTTGAAAAGGAGATCTTTCACTGGAAAAAAGTTTTATGGCATAACAATAATAATAATTATTATTAATGTATTGAAGTGAAATGTTGCATAAATATAAACAAAACATTACCTTCAATGTGATTAATACTCAAATGCATACAAAAAAAGAAAAATCCATGAAGAAACAAGGGTGGGTCATTTTTTCATAAGGGGGTCAATTTTCTAGTATAGTAGTTTGACCCCCGGATCACTTTTCTACGTGGGTCTCAATATTCTATCTGACACCGGCTGAAGGGGCCATGGAATTATCCAGATCACCATAGGTCACGCGCATAGCGGAACTCCGCGATGCTGACATGCCACAACAACGAAACCAAAATAAGGAGATAATAAAATAAGGAGAAAAATAAGTCGGTCGAACACAGCTCGTATTTGTTTGGATTTCCCGTAAATATAGGTCAAAGGGCAGGGGGTCAAAGGGCAGGGATGCCGATTTTATGCAAGCAGTTAGGACAGTACCACACAACATGGTGAGCAGTGAAAGTACAGTGGCATTACTATTTTTGAACAAAATTAAAGCGGATTTCACAATTTATGGGGGCTCATTTTGTTACCACAAAAAGTCATTTAGAGATATGTAATTATTATAAACGTGAACTTTATTGATAGAAAACATATATAAAAGAATTAGAAAACGGCAAAAACCAATTTTTTTATACGTCATTTCAGCTGTCATGTCTATTTTAATGTTCTAAATATAAACAAATATATGTTATTGTACAATGTACTTTTTTTTATAAGAATAAGTGTATATTCCTACAAAAACATTCAGGCCAGTAACTTTTAAAATCAACTGGCCCCCTCCGGGCCAGTGAATACAAAACCTTATTGTCGACCCCTGTATTCAAGTCAGCTGGATATCCAGAGGTCCACTGGCAATTTGCTGCAGGCCACGAATAATGTTCTCATGGTGCTAGAAGTTGTGACTACTGTTAGAAGTCTGGGAAACTGTTGCTGACTGTATGTTGTGGTCAGTACACAGTGACTACTGTTAGAAGTCTGGGAAACTCTTGCTGACTGTATGTTGTGGTCAGTACACAGTGACTACTGTTAGAAGTCTGGGAAACTCTTGCTGACTGTATGTTGTGGTCAGTACAGAGTGACTACTGTTAGAAGTCTGGGAAACTCTTGCTGACTGTATGTTGTGGTCAGTACACAGTGACTACTGTTAGAAGTCTGGGAAACTCTTGCTGACTGTATGTTGTGGTCAGTACAGAGTGAGTTAACAGTAGAGTTGTCTCATACCTTGGGCTATTGCACCAGTATCTCATGCAGGACAAGCTGGCTACTGTGCTAGAATGTTTTATTTCCCCTGGCTACCACTTGTATTAATTAACCAAACTACTGTGCTAACTAAAAAAAGTTATGTGGAGTAAAAGAAGTTTTTTAACATGGTGTTCATAGCATAATCTAAGTTTAATGCTTTATAGCCCCCAGTTATGAGCTGTGGCCTCTGATACAGTGATGCCATTAGTCAAGTTCCTCTTGTGCGCCAAGTAATAGTATAGTGAAACACATATACCATTACCATAGGGTAGCAAATTGGTCGGATAACTCAGGTTTAAAAAACATATAAAGTCGAATAATAATAAAACTGGAATTGACAACCACTGCCAGTTGGTTTGAACTGTAAGTGTGAGGGGCTGCACAGGGTGGCTATATATTTACGATCAGTGTATGCGGCTGTAAATAGTTTTAGCATAATAAATAATTTTAATATGCTGTACTAAGTGCTTGAGAATAAGGATTCTAACCGATTCATATACTCAGTCAATAGAAATCTCAGTCTAACACTTTGGGATCAAAATGTATGATCACCAGAAGCCGGCCAGATGGGACAGTTGCTATGTGTGATGCAGACTTTGCTGTACGATGGAGCTACTTGTATGACCTCAGTGAGCGATAAATTGCTGTGTGGATTACTAATGCTAGGCACCCAACTACTGAAGTAATTTACCTTTGTTCTATTATAACATTAGCATACGAAATATGCAAATGTTATACATACAATTTTTTCTCATATGTTGCAAATTATCCCTTACATGAAAAGCAGCAGCAGTTACATGCTATTTTATTACACAACAAACTTAATATTTACGTGCAAAACATGAACACTGCATTTATTATTTGTGAGCCAGACTGAGACATTGTGACAGAGGCATGACAGGAGGCATATTTAAATAAGGCATGCTTTCGTCTGTTAAGACAGGTTTTGTTCATTTACATATCTAATGTACTTAAATAGTAATGCACATACCTACATGTAGTGTAGATGTATTGATGGCCATTATTTGTATACAACTTACAAGTGAAGGGATTGCACTTCGTACTACAAAAACGGGAACGTATACGATGAGCGATAATAGGGTGTCGGAGCTGCTCGCGATTAACAGTTAACACCCATGATCCATGTGTCCACCAAAACATGTGACTGGCAATAATTTTATCTTTTTACCTGTCCAAATAACAGGTGGACGGGTCTCTACATAAATGAAGACACTTAACAGTGCTCAGATGTTCCCCATGGCCCAGCAGAGACCATAACTTTTGTCTGCACAGAGCCAGAGGATGGAATAGCACCTGGCAGTGACCAAAGGTCCCCTTTGTTCTTAGGCATCAACTGGCACAAATCCATTCTGGTTTCCTGGCTGACTTCGAAGTTGAGTCCTGTATGTATTAATTTAAAAAATATTTGTAATTGTATTTGAATCCCTCAAGAGTAATTGTATTTAAATAGATTTCAATGTATTTGACATCATGTCTGGATAGGACAAACATTGCATAATTGTGTATTTAGACAGCTTTACAGTTTTCACTTAATTTCAAGAATTTAGCAGCCCAGACCCAGTCAGCATTCTGGATGTAGGAACCAGGATGTAAGATGTGTAATTAAATAAGTAGCTATAACGGGACTAGTTTGCCTGTCAAACTTAATGAGTATCTATAACGGGGAAAACATTAGCTATAATGGGAAATAGCTACACCGGACCTACCTAGACCAGTTAAAGCGACATGATCAGTTCATGGCTTTTTATTTTTATTGCAAAATCATGTTAATCAGTATAAGTTATAACTATTGTAGCGTTCTGACCGCCAATAAATGTTTTAACGAAACAGAACTGACTTCGTAATGTTAAACGTCGAATGTTTATAAGAATCCCGTGACACCCACCCTTTGACCTTTACCAACTGGGAGCCAAGCAGTTAGTGAATTAGTTGTTACTGGCTATAAAGGTTTTCTAATAATAGGATGTCTCTTGTCTGGTCTTATGATGGGCACACAACAAATTACTACAAATATATACCATGCTTTTATAACAAATGTAACGCCCCTGGAAAAAACACACCCACCCATACAAATTGCATTCACACATAAAAACTGACTTTATACCATTACGAATAACAACAAATACACGACACGGCAGCACGTGCAACCCGTCAACTTGCATTTCCTTCTGGGCTTTTAGCCACGCCTACAACGGTTTAGAAAATGCCTCGTGGTCGATGTGTACACAGAGTAAGTGTCCTTACTGGGTCTATTTTCAGCCCCTAAATGGTACATGAAAACATCTTTTGACTATGCTATAATAGGTATAATTTATACCGTATAACATGATTTTGCAAAAACATTAAAAGCCATGAACGGACCATGTCGCTTTAAGCTCATGGGCTCTATCAGTGTTACAATGATAGTGATGTGGTGTCACCTGCTATCATGCACCATCTCTGTTACCAAATAGTTCTAGAAGCATGAATATAGTGAATACCGGCTGTAGGCTATGCTATTGTGTTCCAGATGATGTCATTAATTTTGAATTTCATCAAATTAAATATACATGTTTTAGGCAATTGTTTTGAGGAAAAAGCAGAACCTGAGGTGAGAAAATTTAACTTCTGACATCCAGTTCAGAGCTAGGGTTGTTTTAAGCACACATAATTTGTGATGGTTTTTGGTCATGTCATATTTATCTTTCTTTGATTGTTGGTTAGTTTACATACAAAACATGATTGTGTTGTTGTTGTAACATATGTTATATACTATTTTTAATACCTTATGTATATATATACATTTTCCCCTCCCAAATTTATTTAATTGTTAACTACTGTAAATACAGTTTGGCCGCTATAATCATTAAGTATAACTTATCTGTTATTTGTGTCATGACTTGAAAATAATTGAGGAGGGTCACTAAGGAGGTGACTGAATCAGAGGTCAACTGGGTTAATACATAATTTAATACATATGGAGATTTATAACACTCAAAGGATCCATGTAGCTACAAATCCTAAGTACTACAATTATTGCAAAATACATAATTACTGGGTAAAAAATCAGATGTTTTCTACCACTACCGGTAGTTTGTATGCATGTAGTATACCCTTACTCCTCAGTAGGTCAAACGTCTTTGCTAATCACTTAGCTTTGACCTAAAAACTTATTGCCTTTGTCCCCACACTATCTTAGCCTACAGACATAGCATGATAACTGACATGGCAGCACATACATCAGCATAGCTTGCCGTGCTTGTTGTCTTCTGACATTGTTTGCCATTTGGCAGACTTTTCAAGGACGTGTGTTTTGGAGCCACTGCCAGGAAGGAGGCAGTGTAAATAGTTTGTGGGTCTTCGACAGGAGCTGGTTGCCAAGTGCCAGCTCCTCAGGAGTGGTTGTTGGCCTGCTGATACTGTGTAATACCTGCACTTGATATAGGTCGCTGTGCTTACTGTGCCACATATCAGCACATAATGCATGGCGGCATATACCAATATGCATACCAGTATTGATACATTTCCTTAACACCAATATTTTTATGTATTCAGTCAAATCAAATGTCTTCAAAATTGTAAATGACAGACTACCAAGTAGTTGAATGCACAGATGACACATCTCATGCGGAATGTCCACTGTGTGTAGTGTCGACACATTTCACTTGTGTACAGTGTACACAGGCACAAATTGTATGTTCACCGAGGCCTCTGTGTTTCTGGTGTCAGATAGAATATCTTTATGACACTGGGTCTGGGTTGGATTAACCTAACCATAAAAATGACCACCAACTGCCGCCAAACTTCTCACCTATCTTACATCACATGTATATACATACAATTCACACTACGTTACAAAAAAGTCACTTGCATTCCTCTAATGAAGAAAATTCACATAACAAATGCCCAGATCTCGATGGTAACTTCATACTGATAGTCCGCTCCGTGGCACCATAAAATCTAAGTTAGCTTTACACAAAATACCATTACCGTTTGTGCATGCGAATATTTATAAACTTTATTGTTCAATTACTTATAATTAAATAATATAATAAATTTAAAAAGTATACAATAAGAAAACTACCCACAGGTAATATTTACATGTGTCTATATAATTAACTAAAGTGACCTATCAGTCATAAAATATCATACAAATTCCATAATAACAATAATAAATGAATGTAGAGGTATGGTTAATAGTAATAAATAATTAAAATGGATAAATTAATACGACGTAACAATAATTTTGATTCAGCGCGCGCGCGTGTGAACACACATACTATGCATAAGAAAATATTACTCAAGCTATTTTTCTATTTATGAATGATATTTCCACCATCACATGTAATAATAATTATTTTGGGACAAAACACATTATTAATTATCAGAACAATAAATCACTGAAATTTAAACAAAATATGAATGACTATGCCTCTTCATACCGTGACTTGTTATAACGCGAATTGGACATAACGTGGTCAGTCATGGACCCCAAACAGGGCTTTATGCAGGATAAAATTATTGCCAGTCACACATGTTTTGGTGGACACGTGAATTCAATGTTAACTGTTAAGCTAGTTTACAAACTTTCAAATGTGCCTGATGACCTGAAATGGGCTACTAACACACATATGACACCATTTACACTCACTTTCAAGGCATAACTAACAATATCTATGGTTTTGGAAGACTTTTGCTCCTTCATTTTTACCCGTCCACCCATATTTCTACCCGTCCACAAGAGTTTTTACCCATCCAAAATGATGGGTTGACTGGTCTCTGCATAAAGCTATGCTACTACAACTAATACGATCTACTTAGATTATCAGTTATAGGGCAGTCAAATGATGTTTTCAAATAGGTGATAAACTTTGCCCTTAGCAACCACATGATATATCCCCACTGTCATCTGAAACGGTATCTGAACTAGAGATATTAATGAGGTGTCTGTTCAAAGTAAACAAAGTTCTCTCATTGATTGAATACATTTCTAATATATACCAACGCCACACCATTATTTCAACCTAAAGTTTGTTCAATATTTTACCATTTTCCAGATGATTGAAAATAATCATGACCATTGATAAAATATAATTTTATCACAATTAAAGTTACTTCACCTTCAGATTTCCTAGTCTCTTCCTGCCTCTCGTGACAATGAAAAAAGTATTATTTGCATAATGGGCAAGAAATCCGAGCCGCTTCATAGTGGGGAGACTGGTAGGAAATGTGTCAGTGATGTAGCTGAGCGCAAAGATGACACTGTTAACACAATATTAAAGATGTAATTGTTAGGACCTGACTGCATTCAAATATCACAATACGTATGAAAGTTATAAATGCTACACATTTTCCGAGGTAACCGGTGAGATAAACAAACTACCAGCAGTAATCCACAATCCTTACACATGAACATAAGCTCTCCTATACCAGGATCCATGCTTATCCAGACTACATTGATTGTACCATATATGTGGGAGTAATAGGGTTCGGGTAAAAACGAAAAGTGTGTGGGTACTGGGTATGTTTAGACTTTGTAATCATGAAAGTGCTGTAAATTCAAATATTTAGGTGTCACCACCAGTGAAGAAGGAGGATTAGAAAGCAGTAAGAGCAAGAGTTAGTGCAGCATGGGGCAAGTGGAGAGACCTATCTGGAGTTATCAGTGACAAGAAAATGCCAAGGAAATGAAAGATCAAGCTCTACATAACTGTCATTAGACCAGTTCTTCTGCATGGAGCAGAATGTTGGATAGTTAGAAAGAAGGAGGAACAGATTCTCAAGAAACAGAGATGAGGATGTTGAGAAGAATTAAAGGTGTAACACTGAGAGACAAAGTAAAGAGTGTGGCCATCAGAAAGGAGCTAGGAGTGAATAGCATACAAGTAGGTATAGGCAGTCAGAAATTTAAATTGCCAGGAAGTCAATCTAAGTATGCTTAATGATATTGGTTTTGTACCATATACAAGCACAGAAAATTTAATTTAAGCCAATTATCTCCAACGGTTTTTGAGATATGGGGGTTGGGGTAAATACGTGAAATAGTAAGTAAGATATACTAGTGAAATTGCATTTATCTAACAACTCCTACTCTCTAGTTTAAACAAATTCAGTGAGTCAGGAGTCGACTATCTACTTTACAAGATATTGCGCCTTTAAAATGTTTTTTTTTAACAATTTCTATGGGTCAAAATGGCTGCGGGAGTATTTTTGAAGTCTCATGACTTTTTTGAAAAAGCTTTGCCAACCACAAAACCACTTTTCTTCCAGTCAGATATGAGGCTTTAATCAGCCCATTTTTTTATCAGGGGCACAGAAGACCTAGAAAAACAGTTATTTGTCTACAAAAATGCTTAGCTAACTTTTTGCCAATGGAAAAAGTTGGAAAATCATCAGAAAATGGGGAAAATTGAAGAAAAAAAATTCATTCCTTGTAGTTACAATTTGCATGTTAGAATAACAAAGACCCCTAAATTCAAAGAAACTGTCCATTTTGCCCTATCTAATATGGTTCTCCAGTCATACTTAATTAAAAATCATGAAATATTAAGAAACGTTTGCTTATTTTTATTAATGGGTTCTGGTAGTATTTTGGGAATACAAAGCTTTTTTCAAGATTTTCAACTTTATACTTAGAAAAAAAATGGGAAGTATTGGGTATGTATGTAAACATCGTCGAACACTGCAGAACATGGTAACCTTGTCATTCATGTACAGCTGAGTGCAAGGCAGCGTAGTGCAGTTTTCTGAAGAGACCCCCACTTCTGTCATCAGCTGATTGAAATTCCGGTTTTTGTCTTAGCGAATATTTAGCTAATTACTGTGAAACATGCAATCTTTATGGGATTAAATCATGACAAAATGAGAGAAAAGTTGATATAATAATGGATATGAATGGAAAAGGAATTTCAAAGAGGTAATGTGCACAATTTTTCTTTTTCTTTTTCTGATCATGGTAATAGTTTTGAAGTGTATTTGAAGTGGCGGGGGGGGGGGCGAGTTGAAGTTAGTGGATTGTTTTCAGTCTGCACGAGTATCGCTGGATTCAACCATTCATTCCTGGGGATGCCTATACTTAATACAAGAGAAAGTCAGAGAAATGAGACTACGTTGGTATGGATATATGCTGAGAATTGAAGAAAACAACGAAGTGAGAGCAGTTGGTGACATGATAGTGCCAGGAAAAAGACCAAGAGGGAGATGGATGGATTGCGCTCGAAGGGATTTGCAGGAACTGCGCATCACCCCGGATGATGCCCAGGACAGAACATTCTGGAAATCAAGAATTCGGGCCACTGACCCCACTTAATAGGAAAATGGAAAGAAGAAGAAGAATCATGAAAGTGCTGTGAACTTTCTGGATGCAATGAGATCTAAAAATATGACATATTTGCTAGATGCGTCGACTTGAGTACATCTGAAGCAAAATATGGTTCTCATCAAACTAAACTTAAACACGATTTGTTCATGGTCCAAGCTTTGTGTTATTTAGATCCACTGGTCAAAGATGGCTATGGTTGACAATTACTGAAATTTAGGATTTTGTGTCCATTTTAGCAGAGAATTATGATCCTGAGTTGTACAACAGAGATTCTATGATACGTGTATTGGACAACTATGGTGATACAATTCAGTTCTGTCCTAGTTATCGAGTCAATGTGCCCATAAAAGGTGCTTTTCATCAGATATTACCATAAACATTATTGCAGCAAAAATGAGAGAAGTGAATGTTGTTAAGTCGTCTGCAAAAATTCTCAAACCTTGACAGGTGTTTTTTTTACACCCTTGAACATTGGTAGTACATGATTTGGTAAAGGCAACTGAGTTGAGTTTGCGGGTTAATAACGGCCCACTATATGTCTGTACATAGTACTATCTTGGGGGGAGAACGTCGTCACCATGCATGCATCACGTCATCATTTCTTCATCTCATGACTCAATGTTTTTAATATGCATCTTTCCATCTGTAATGTGTTCTGGTGATGACACTTTTCAAACATTCATGTCATGAATAAAATCAAACTTATATTGACATTTGGTTAAATACAGATGATACATCGATTAATGGTCTTGCCATATGAGCTCATGTATACTGAGCGATAATTGGGAACATCATGTACGGCATTGAACTCATCTCAAACTTATAACTAATGTCAACAGTGGGTTAAACAGGTTTCCACTAATCATCAGCTACACCTTTCAACGATATGAAGCATTTAAGATGTGGTGATAGTATACTGTATTTCCTAAATATCGAATTAGTAGGCTTTGACAAGCACTATCTTTAAAAATGGTGCAAATTATTATGTTGTTGAAGATGAAGAATAATATTTACGATATCGCTATCAACTACGCTATCCAACAACGTAAACATAATTGCTCTATTGTTTGAAATATGGTAACATTTGTATTGACGACCGCCATATTTTAAAATGGCAGAAATAAATGCTAGAGGAGAAAAGAAATTGAAATCGCGGCCCCCTAAAACATACACACGCATACCACAATTATTGCTCTGCATGACATATTTATTACCACAATTATTGCTCTGCATGACATATTTATTTAGATACAGGGATATTGGATTTGGCAGCCATTTTGAAAAATGGCCATTGCCATGTTATGCCCAAATTTTGAAATTTCCATCTAGTAGAATTATAAAGCCATATGTATATATTATTAAGATCAACAGTCAAACTTTCTTATGTACGAAATGTCTACTACTCTATAGGGCAGGGCCTGGACTACTAGTAGTACTACCCTGGGTATATATTGTTGGCAAACTTCAGTCTAGGAAGATCTAGTCATTTAATATTGTAACTACAATTTCTTATTTCATGAATCAGTTCAATAACTGTATTGTAATTACTACCGTTTTAGTTTTACCTTATACCTAAAATTAATGACTAAATCAATGTTCTTATGGTGTGGCTGTTACTTCTCAGTAACAAAACGTTTCTTGTAATTGGTGATACAGTGTAGTTACATGATACTAATGTAATGTTGGAGCACTTTGTTAATTTGTGTATCACCACTAGTAGGCACTAGATATTTATACAGGTACATTCATTGTAAGCAAACACTATGTGTGCCAACTTCCTGTAATATATCGCTGGCAGTTCATAAAGCATGTGGACACGCCTGTTCGCTGTACAGCTCATTACAGATGACACAATAGCCAAAATTAATTTTATTTGTGCCGCAAGCCACCTTGGTAGACATGCATGGCTTGGCTTGAATGAGAAGAACATTGGTGGGGGTGGTGGTTGGGTTTGTGGGGGCGTTATATGACTGCCGCTGGAATAATGGAGACTGCTTTCATGTGGCGCTCGATGGTTTCTAAAGTGACTCATGCGGCATATTTCTGTACATATCATGACTGGTGGACTTGGGCCATTTCTTACCACTACATGTGTGAAGGTTGTCATATCTGTATGTTGTAACTGTGTCTATACACATGTCCGTGTATACTGTGTAGTGATCGACAAGAAGTGGTGGAATCTGTTGGCGTTATGTTGTGATTGGTGCACGAACTGTTCCTTACACGATGGTACTGGTAGGTCTTTCTTGTAGAGTTAGGTAGTGTTGATAGGTGGGGCACTACTGGTGTTGTTTATGAAGGCTGTATTGATAGTAACAGGGTGTATATTTGGACTGGAGTGCAGTGTTGACATTTGTACATTTTCCAGAAGTCATTCTTGCTGGTTCTGGTATGATTACACGTTTCTATAGTGACAAAGGTGCTACTGGTTGTTTTAATGGGGTTGTCTTTGTACCATGATAAAGGTGAATATGGGACAGAATATTCAAGAAGAAGGTGTCTTTGAACTACGGACACAGTTTGTGAAATAGGTTTAGTCACCATCTCTCTTTGACTCAGTACTCATGAACAGACCTGTGAAGCATAACTTTATGCAGAGACCTGTCCACATGTCATTTGGACAGGTTAAGCCCATTGTTGACAAGTAGAAATATGGGTGGTCGCGTGATGGGCAGGTAAACAAATGATGAACCAAAAACAGATCTTCCAAAACCATAAACATTGTCAGTTTACTCTTCATTAGATTTCAGGTCATGCAACACATTCTAGGCTAGCGCTGCGCCTAAAATTTGTTTAGCCAATTTGGCTAAAGGTCAGAAATTTCTTTAGCCAAATGAGATTTCTTTTAGCCTTTTTTTAGGTCAAAACATAATGTAATATTATATAGAATGCTATACAGTATTCACTACAAAACACGTAATTATTGTTATTACCATTTTATTAGCATCACAATTAAAAAGCATATAAAACAAACACCCTATATAATTTAACAGAAAATGTTTTAACCATAAAAAAGAAAGCTGCACAACAATTGAGAATTTTGCAAATACCCAAAATTAATTAATGGGACATCTTTCATCTATATAAGTTGAAAGAAAACATTTTATAACAAGGTCTTACAATTTAGAAAAATCTCTGCTTTTGTTGCCATGCAGAGATTCAAACAGTGCAGTGTTATAACTATTACCTATCGTAAAACATCATTTGATTGGTCAGTAACTGACAGGGCTTTATGCAGGATCAAATTATTGCCAGTCACATGTTTTGGTGGACACATGGATGTTAACTGTTAAGCTAGTTTACAACCTTTCAAATTGTGCCTGATGACCTGAAATGGGCTACAAACACACATATGACACCATTTACACTCACTTTCAACGCATAAATTACAATAGCTATGGTTTTGGAAGAATTTTTGCTCCTTCATTTTTTTACCCGTCCACAACCCGTCCTCCATATTTCTACTTGTCCATAGTCGCTTTTACCCGTCCAAATGACGGGTGGACAGGTCTCTAGATAAAGCTATGACTAACTGATTAGTTGAATAGAATAATTGTCCAAAGTAATTAACTGTAATAGTCTACACATCGACTGTAATACTGGCCTGGGTGACAGAGGCTATATGTAAATGATAAAACATGTTTTTGACATGCATCTTTCACTCTGTAATGTGTTCTGGTTACTAGTCAAATGTACATGAATTAGATCAACCATATATTGACATTTGGTTGAATATAATAAATGAGACAACATATTAACAACAACAAAATTATTTATTCTGTTTATTTTAAGTGTGACACGTATCAGTATAAGTTTACTTTTGAATAGTTTTTTAATAAATAATATCTGATAAAGAGTATTCTCATTTTGAATCGTTTTTTAAATAATATTTGATATAAATACTATTCTCAGTTAATTTATTTCAAATTCGGTCTGAGGGGCTAAAAAGTGCTGCCACCTCACGGCGTCTGGGTAATCGCACCGCGGTCGCCATTTTGTTATTCTTTCCAGCGCCGCAAAACGATCTTTTACTTTCCGATTTAATCAAGAATTCGACCTCCTACAGCCGCGAAACTTCCTCTCTAATAACTCATATTACATATACATACAAATTATTTAAATTGCTGTGACGAATAAAATTCACAAATCAAACTGTTGCTAAACTAAAGTCGACATCGCCGGCGACTGTTACGCGAAGGCCGTAGATTACCGTGGCGTTACGTCGATATTTTATCGCGGTGTCGCTAAATACGGATTCCGGTTTTATCCTAAACTAACCTAAAACTTAGTCTAAGTTTCTAAATTTTAATCATACACAAGTTTCTGAACTTTAATCATACACAATATCGATAATCACAGAGTTACGCGTAACCACCGACGGTGACCATGTCCGCCATGATGTCTTGCCAGCGAGTTCTTGCGCGAGTTTGTTTCGTGAATTTTATTTGTTTCAATAATGTAAGTGATTTAATTTTATAACATAGTGTATGTTTATAAATATATAAGATATGTGAGGAAAGTCGAGCGGCTGTTAATATACATCACGTCATTCACGTGTACGGAAACACTGATTAGGTGATGACGATGTGCCATTTATCAAAATGGAAAAAAAACGCGGTATGCAAACTGACGACGGTGCACCGAACCGTGAGCCTTAAAACCGCGAATACCGTGAACCGCGATTAATCGTCCCATCCCTAGTGCTATATATAATATGATATAAGAACTTGCATCTACCTTTTTAATAATTGTTTTATTTAGGACAGGTTTACATCCAATGACAAGGTTTCCCAGGTCTATAGTTTTGACTAATTGGTAGTTATTTTTGTCACATATATAATTGTATTTATAATTTAGTAATACCAATATAAATAATTCATCATGATGGGCTGTTCTGTATTGGTTGATTGTACGTAGCAGAGCATGTTGACTGGGACTTATGTCTCATACTTAAATCGAGAACATGTATAATTGAGCAGTTTAATGCTACCCTGGTATTTAAACTGTACTCTCAAAGACTCTAACTGTAAAAGACAAAGGTGTGAATTATGTATGTATTTGTTGTCAGTAGGTGCTTTGTTGTCAAAGCTTAAACAAGATATCTATGTTTATAATGTGAATTTTGTGAAAGCATAATTGTCTTCAATGGTAGTGGATATAGGAAATGATGGGCTAAATATATGGCACCATTTTAACTTACTAGTTACCAAGTTCTTCCTCTCATAAAAAAGTTGACCTGTTTATGAAGGAACTAAATTATTATAATTTTTTATTTGTGTACCTGATTATTATTTTCACAGCTAATGCCACAAGACAGAGCGAATTTTATAACTGCACTGACATTACTTATTAGGCAAATTAATATTTCATAGAACTTTTTAAAACAGCAAATTTATGACGTTATTTAGATTAGAAGTACAGGTGTAGTATGTTATGTACAAACTACTCTATCTGACCTCCACCACATCAATACAATGTATCTGTGCTGATTCCAGGGCCCGACACCACAGCAGTACAATGTATCTGAACTGAATCAACGCTTTGGCCTTGAGCTGGATTTAACGAATGATGCCATCCAGGAAAGGTTGAAGGAGATCCAGGAACGGATCCGAAAGGAGATTCTCACGGAAATGAAGATCAAAGAGGGGGCAGAGAATCTGCGTAAGGTGTGTGTGTCCACTAAGGCAGTGATGCTAGTCTAGTAACACTCACTATAACTGGAGGTTCTTCTGGTTTGCACAGTTTCAAGTTTCAACAACAGCCAAATCAACCAAATTTGTAAATACTTTAGTTGAAAAAATATATTTCATGCTCACCCAAATGCATGAATGTAGGCAAAGAGTTATACATAATAAACTTATTAAAAAGTATATAGACATGATTGCTATTGATACAATCTCCATTAATACAACCGTGACAAGGTCCTTGTCGGAAATAGTTTGTAATTTGCCACTCTTGAATCGCTCAAAAGTGTGCCTTTTAGTATGTGAATGACTTACGTGGAAGCCATTTACATCAATCATAGCCAGTATGTAGTTCAGTGTTTCCCAGTGACAAAATAGTGTCATTTGAGCTGTTTATTTAATTAATAATTTAATACTGATCTATTTGATTGTTGTCACTACCAGCTGTTCCACTGGGCCACTGCTTGCTGCAAGTCATTAATATGGGCTTGTAAAACTATTATTTAATCTAGGGACAGGCAGGTTATCTGCCTGTCTTCAAGACCAACCGTCATTCTAAAGGATGACTTCAGAACATAAAATTTATGTATGATTAATGACAACTAAAACGTTGTTCATTTTCTGGTCAGAAGTCATAACTGTATGATCTGGAGTAAATGTAGGCGGTTTTGTATGGTGAAGGATAAAATTTAATGATTTGCATTGGTTTGAAGCATGAACTGTGTGTTCATTTGAATTGATTGGTATAATATTTCATTAATGTAGCAAAGTCGGGTTGGGACAGTGGTTATATGGAATTTCTGTCGCCTTTTGTCATATGTCAACATTTGAACGCATCCCTTAAAACTCACTCTGTAGAACATGTAGGTTAACAGTCTTATCTGAAAACATCTGTCTATGTCTGACATGATTGTGTGTCGCATGACAGTCGTGTGTGACATTGCATATTGCTGGACCACACCACTGGTGTTGGACAGTCTACTGTTTGAACTATTCATGTTGTTCAGAAAGACTGTTGTGTTAGTGTGAACATGGGCAGCAGTGATGTCACAATCAGACAGCACCTTCTTTGGATTCATGAGCAAATTAACCTTGATATCATTCATTGTACACAGGGTTGGCATTGACCTGTGGACTGTGACCTGTACGTCATAAAAGTGGACAGTCGCATTGATATCATTATAATCATCTTGTTGAATGAAGCACTGTCAGTACCTGGTTTGTTTTATTTATAATAAAGTTGATATGTCAAATTGTTTATGTACCCAGTAAGCAGCATACAATGTAATTCACAATTGGCCACCGCACGTGTTAACATTGCTCTATCACCCTAAATCTTTGGTTGTCCCTTGATAGTGACTTTTGCAAGTCCGTGCTCGTGAAGCGTTTAATGTTTCTTTATATTTTCCTCCGAGATCTGGAACCTGAAGATATTATTACTAACTTAAGCACTGTGGAAATGTGCTGTTATTATTATAGTTATTAAGTCACTGTGTCTTGTAGACGGTGTGTGACGTTTGTTTGACCTGCTGCAGGCTACGACAGACAAGAAGTCTCTCGCCAACGTCAACAGCATCGTGAAGAAGGCAAACAGTAAACTGGAGGAGCTGAATGGTGAACTGCAGGAGATCAATGCCTACCTCCTGAGTAGCAGTGCAGCCAGTGCAGCTAGCACCGGCAGCACTGCCAGCACTGGTGCCAACAACAATAGTGTCACAAGTAGGTGGAGCGCTCTAGTTCAGTGTCTTGTCATTAGTAATGATGTTGAAATGCATACCAGAGCATGTAGACGTGTACCTGTGCAGGTACACCATGTGAGGGGAAGGTGGGTTCGTGCTTTATTCAGAGATATTTGTTTTCACCCATGTCTGACTTTGGCTGGTTTCAGCCTGTGTTATACGATGTCATACTGGCAGTTGATTACCTGGCATTGTCAGCAGCTTTTTGCTAGTCAGTATGTTGGCTGTACGCCGTATTGTCTCTTGGTAAAATGATTTCACTTGCTTCATTTATACAACTCAATGAGAATATATTAAGGACTCCTAGCTACATGGCTGATGATGCACCATTATGAATTACCAGCAAGGCAGCAACATTTGTTGCACTTATCCAGCAGCATGATGAGAATACCCACTAGCCAAATTATACTTACAGAGGGCAACCAAGACTCACAAAAACTGTCAAAGCTTGTTTCTCTGGTGTGTTCTGCAGATACAATGGTTAATCAATACATCATTTAACAAATATAGTTTATGTGGAAGACCAACCAATATTTAAGCAAAGCAAGAGATTATGGAAGAGGAATTGTGCCCAGATAGACCATAGCCTATTAAAACCCAAAATGTAATACCAATGTTACAAGATGAGCCATGGTGTGGAGTCCACAGCTAAAACCAGGATGACGGATAAATAGTCAAACAATGTCAGTTGGGATAAGAAGTTTGGAGTTTTGAAACCGCCTGGAAAGATGCTAAAATATGAGACATAGATGTTTGGAGTAATGTTGTTTTGATGATGTGCTTGCGTTGGAATAAATACACTTGGCAGTAGAAGTACCAGTGCCATCATGTGACAGACCGTGCCTCACCTGCTCACACTGGAGTGTCAGGTGGACTCCTCTATCAGGGGTTGACAATAGCACTGGCCCGATGGCCCGACGCATGTTTTCAGAGTGTCGGGCCAGTTCGGGTCACCAGTTTTCATATTTTACTGGCCTGACGGGCCACTGGCTTCAACAATAGAATTATTCACCATTGTTTTAGATAGTTTCCATCAGTTGTCACTCCTTACGCAACAATTAAACATAATCTGTGAAAACGTGGCCTCGCGTTATCAGTCGAAACTAGTCACCATCTTGTTTATGAATTGCAAGTTCTCCGTAACTTCGCACGGTGTCACTACTGGCGACACCGTGCGAAAATAATAGCTAGTAATAGCTAGGTACCTAAATAAAAACTTGTCATTGAATTTCGCCTTCTCCTTTATTATTGTTGCTATCCTAATGTGTAAAACGAATAGACAAAATATGTTGAGCATGTCGAGACGATCCCTTGTGGATTTCTTGTGAATTTGTAATAAATAATTTTATTAGTAACAAAAGAATTCTGTCTGCTGTCTATGCAAGCAGTTAGAGGACTGTTTGACAGTTCTATTCGTACCACATAACATGCCGAACAGTGAAAGTACGGTGGCGTTACTAAGTCTAAGGTCTAAGCATCACGTATTTTCGAACACATCCTGCATCTTCAAAATTAAAACGGTAGCCTTGGCCATCCTCCTATATTTCATGGTCAATGCATCCATTACTTGATATAGTGCTTCTGAGGTAGGTGAATTCCAGAACAGAGTTCAACTTGTTTCCATCAACCATGATATCCACCTCTTGGGTTCTTGTTGAGTTGGGTAGGTACAGCACCTCGGTCTTCTTGATGTTAATCTTCAGGCCGAACTTCTTTGACGCATTGGAGAAAGCATCCACTATTTTCTGCATCTCTTCAGCAGAGAGTGCAACCAGTGCACCGTCATGTGTGAATAGAGCAGCTCTCTCATCAGTATCCAAGTAATCTTGGCCTTCACTCTGAAGTGTGCAACGTTGAATAATGCTCTATCTGGACTGTATGTAGACGCCATCCCCCATGTCTTGGAAAGCCTCGTCGAGCATTGCTGATAGGAAGATGGAGAACAGCGTGAGGACCAGTACACAACCTTGCTTGACCCCATTTGTAAAACTGAATGATTCCAAGACTTCCCCTCCAACAGTAACATTCGCCTTCATTCCGATCATAGTTGTGAATTTCTCTGGGCATCCATACTTCCTCAGTAGCTGCCATAGCCCGGTCCTCCCAACTGTATCGAACGCCTTACTGAAGTTGACAAATACCATGTACAGTATCTCTGGAACTACCTCTGCTGTTATGTGGGTAGATAGTATGTTGAGGAGGATCCTGGCAAAGATCTTGCCTTCTATGGAAATAAGACAGATTCCTCTATAGTTCTCACAGTCTGTTCAATCACCTTTCTTGTAGATGGTTACAATGCTGGCATCCATCCATGCTTGTGGTACAGAACCCACCTCCCAGGCGTGATAGTTGGTGCATTCTGCTGAACAGATTGTCTCCTTCCGTGTTTCCGTACTTCAGCAGAATTCCATCTCACCCAGGTGCTTTGCCATTTTTCAGGCCGGCAATTGCTCTAGCCATCTCATCCCTGGTTGGAATCTCGTCGAGGCATGTCTTGGTAATGCGCTGTGGGATGTTGTCCAGAGCTTCGTGATTTGCTACAACTCTGTTGCTGTCAGGGAAGGTCTCCATTCCATCTGTCGATTTCAGATGAACAGGTCCCTTCTTCTTGGGTCCCCACATTTCCTTCAGTCCAATGTAGAAGCCCTTCACGTCGTTTCTGTCAGCAGCTCTCTGCAGCTCCACTGCCTTCCTTTCCCACCAGTCTGACTTCAGTGCACGGGTGATTTTTTTGTAGCAGTCTGCATGCATCTTTGCCATTGGGGTCAAACCGGTCCTGGTGTTTTTTGTCTGGCTTGCCAAGATATGTCTTGACTGTGTTGTATACGACCTGCTGCAGAGCTGCCCATTCCTCGTCTGGTGTTGAGTTTTCCTTCTCCTCCCATTGGGCTAGAGCACTGTCCATATCATGCTCAAAACTCTCCCTATGCCTGATCATACTTAGTTTTGCTGTGTTGAGCTTGATCGGCTTACTTGTCCCTTGCTTGTTGTGCTTTTGTTGTATTCTGAAAACCACTTTTGACCTAAACATCTGGTGATCAGTCCAGCAATTAGCTCCATGCATGGCTCAGGTACTGTGGATGTCCATATTATACCGACAACTCGTGATGATGAAGTCGATCATGTGCCAATGTCCGGAACTGCTTGCACATGGTGTTCATCACTCTCAGTTCGAACTCAGAGCACAGAGCCAATAGAAGCTCGCCATTGGAGTTGCATTTCCCAATCCCATGTTTGCCCATGACCAAGTGTACTTGTCATTGTCTCTTCCTATCCTCGCATTGAAGTCTCCTATCAGCAGTAGCTTATCTATACAAGGATGCCACTGAGCACACTTACTAGCTGATTGTAGAAGGCCTCCTTGTTTTCATCTGGGTTTGTCGTTGTTGGAGCGTACACGCTGATAATTGTAACAAAGTTATTCTTGCTCAGAGGTAGTCTTATCATCATGATTCTGTCACTTACTGGCCGTGGCATTTTTGTCAGCTTTGTGACAATATCTTTTTTGATAGGAAAGCCCACTCCGGCCCCCCGTCTTTCTCCTTCAGGTTTGCCACTCCAGGAGAAAGAGTATTCCAAGTCGTTGAGACTACTAGACACTGAGTCTGAGAACCTTGTTTCACATAGGGCGGTGATGTCGATGTTTGTATTTGGCAAGTTCCATTAATTACTACTAGTGCCATACTTATTTCTGGTCTGTCAGCTGCTTCTCGAATCCAAGAAGGCCAACCAGCACTTGGTTATTTTGTAATTTTTATGCAATAATATAAAAGAAACTATTGAAAATGTTTAAAAAAAAACTTTGTTTTAAAATTATTTGTTATAGAACCCCATAGCTGAAAATCCAATTCACTTGATAACAATAAAATAGAAAATGAGACGTATTATCTGATATGTGTAGGGCGATTGCTAAATTTGTTTCTGCCAGTAAAATAATATATGTCCAAAGTGAGTTTTTACTGATTCACTCGAAAGTATCAACTGGTGACTTGTGGTGTTTTTTATCTCGATGCTTCACTCGCACCAACACCTTTAACAAATAGGTGATGTCTGGCCCCATACAGACATGCATACATGAATGATTGTATGATTGAATCTGATCGTAATGGCGCTGGTTACAAACTATGAACTGGGAACTGCACAAAAGAACAAAGAGGAGAATGTAGCAGTGTTTATTCCTTGTCAACATTAGCGTGCATAGAGAGACACTATTATGTCAGTTCACTGAAGCTTTGGTAATCACTGGTTTAGTGGGTGGTTCACTGACTCACAGTTGTGTGTATGGTTTCATTTACCCGGGTCAACTAGCTGTGTTTATTTAGATCAGTTGAAACAAGGATCACATTTGCTTGCAGCCTGACAACATTGACATTGCAACACAACTGTCTGCTGATTTGCAGACAAATTACCCAGCATTTTGATACATGAAATGTAATAGACGTTGTCATGCCATAGTCAAAGCATTGCAACATATTTTAATAAAATGTTAGCTGGTATGAGAGCAACTATTCCCCCAAATGAATTGTTGGTGGCTTTAAGTTTTTTTACTTTGAACAATTTATTATGTATCCAGTCCGTCATGGTCTGCTTAGGTGATATGTCACAATCAAATTTAGTCACTTGACCCCCCCCCCTCCTGTAAAGCTTTTCCTTTGCCAGGAACGTTGATAACAGTTATGTTTGAATTATATTGTTATTGCAGCATGACAGTTTCTAGATTAAAGAGTACTGCATTGGTGGTATGGAGAGGTTTAAATTGATCTTATACATGTGTATATGCAATTATGCATCATGCAGGATATACAGACCTGTATATTGTAAGTAAAGGATTCTGATCTTCTATAATACAAAACCCCTACTGGGGCATTGCGCACTAGTATGATTGGTCAGTTCCAGGATGATTGGCTTCATGTTATCGGGAAGTGGAATAAGGGTGTTTATGCTTGGGAACATGGGATTAGGATGGAGTGAAAGGAAAAAAGTGTAGGTCAGTGTTGGGAGACGGTGGCAGGGGCAGGGTGTGGATGGGGACATGGGTGGTGGTGTGTGTTGTGTATGGGAGGTACCTGAAGGGTGCAGTTGTCAGGTCAATATCCTGCCATGCACAATTGAAGGCGTCCAGGTTGTTGGTGATAAATGCATTAGATGGAAGTCTGTTTCACGGTGCTATTGTTCTGGGAAAGAAGCTATATTTGTAGTAGTTGTGGGAGGTGGATATTTATCTGTATTTGTGTGGGTGGTTGGATCTTGTTTGGCATTGTCTGGGCTTAAGGCATTGATTGGGATCAATGTCTAGGAGATTGTTTGTAATTTTGTACATATAGTGGAAAGTCTGGTCCCAGCCCTCTTCTGTTGTAGGGTTGGCCAGGAGAGGGCAGAAGCCCAGGTAGACCCAAATACTTATGTCCCAGCTCTAGTTATGGACCACAAACCTTGCTGCCCAGTGCTGGACCCCCTGTAAACAGTTGATGTTTCGAGTGGTATGTCAGGGTCCCACACCAGGCAGCAGTATTTGATGTGAACCAGACTCTGATATGCATAGCCCTTGATGGACTGGGGAATGGACTTTAAATTTCTCTTGATGAATACAAACTTGCTGTTTGCTTTATAGACTATCTTGATGATGTGTGGGTTCCAGTAGAGGATGTTGGATATATCTTTGCCGAGGGATGTTTCTACTGGTACAGTGTTTCGTCATGTATTCTGTAGGAGTTATCTATGGGTAATTTTGATCTGGTGGCATAGCTTTATGTAGAGACCCATCCACCCATCATTTGGACCGGTAAAAACGAATATGGACGGGTAGTAATATGGGTGGACGGGTCGTAGACCGGTAAAAAAATGAAGGAGCAAAAAAAAGTCTTCCAAAAGCATAGATATTGTTAGTTATTCCTTGAAAGTGAGTATAAATGGTGTCATGTGTGTTTGTAGCCCATTTCAGGTCATCAGGCACATTTGAAAGTTTGTAAACTAGCTTAACAGTTAACATCCATGTGTTCACCAAAATATGTGTGACTGGCAATAATTTTATCCTGCATAAAGCCCTGTCTGGTGGTGTGCATTACTTCGCATATTTAAATGGGTTGAAGGCTATTTGCCAGGATTGTTCCCAGTCGATAAGTCTGTTGAGGTCATGCTGTAGGTTGTCTTGGTCAGTGTGATTGATTTTCCGGTAGGGTTGTTGAAAAATTTGAGGGAGGTTGATAAATATAAATTGAACTGAAATAAAGTGGCATACACTGTTTCAGTATATGTGAATATTGGGTGTGATGTAATTGTAAATGCCCTGGCTGGTGCTGTAGGAGCCAGCCATTGGACTGATGGAGTTGCATGACTGCTGGGCCATGATGATAAGACATGTTTCCAGAGTAGATCCACTGGGACCCAATCTGACCTGTGGGACCTCTGGGCAGGCAAAGTAATTCCTGTTCCAGGAAATAGTTTTCCCACAAGTATTTTATTGGTGCAGCAGGTAGGTGAACCTCTGATCATGGTGTGTAAACACTAGGCCAGACCTGTACACAAAGTCATAACAGCATGCATGCATTAACCCAATTGTTGGTGTAAATTAACTAAATTTACAATCAGCTGTCATGTTTTTATCTAAATGGTATATACAAGTGATACATGACACTGTTATGTGTTATGGGCGAATCTCACCTGATTATAAGATTAGTTTGTGCATACAACCTGGTTAGCTCATGTGGATGTAAGACCCTTCACTTCGGGGTAGCCACTTGACAAAAGGGAACACATTAATGGCCTGTTCAAAAGACAGAGAAGAAATTGGGTGAAAAATATTTCTACGTGGCAGTAGATGGACTTGAATCCTGTCCCTTACTGGATTTTTTTTAGTAAGAACAGCCATCACTCCATGCACAGCATAAATATAGTTTTTATTGTTCGTGTTTTTAAAATTGTAGTCTGCCAACCACCATCCAACCGTGCGCACTTTGCCATCCCAGTTGTCAATTTATGTCTCACTGAAATAATATTCTCCATAAAAACCCTGCAAGCTGAGAGCCTCGCAGTTAATTTATTTCACAGTAAGTAACCTGATGTTTTTACCGAGATATGAGTGCTTCTAGCGCAGTGTTAATTGATTGTTCTATCAGCTCTCAGGCTCAGTGTGATAGCTTGTTAAATTGTAAACTTATTTATGTACAGTTGCTGCAGATTTGTTTAAATATGTAAAATTCAGAAGTTAGTGTACATACTTGTGCCTGTATGTGTCCCTGCCTTGCCTATCCCGTAGTCTCAGTGGACCATTGGGGCACCACAGATGTCCTGGCAACCAGCTCCCTCCACTCCTCTCGTCTCTCCACTTTCCTCATGGCGGCACCCAGTGTCAAGCCCGTCCATTCCTGGGTATTGTCTTCCCATCTCTCTTTCTGTCTGCCTCACCTTCTCCCTCCTTGGACTGTGCCTTGCATGATTGTCTTGGCAAGCCCTGATGATCTTGTTATGTGCCCGTACCATCTCAGTTTACGTTGTTTGACTGTGGTCAGGAGGTCTTCGTGGGGTCCAATGGCTTGCCGAGTTCTGTTTCGGACCTCTTCATTGGAGATGTGGTCTCTGTATGCGATGCCGAGAAGTTTTCTGAGGCATCTCATCTCCATGGCCTGTATCCTTTTCTCGGTGTCTGTATGTGTCAGTATCCAGTAAAATGAGTGTCTTTGTATCTTTAATTTTCCTAATGCAGACAGAACTTTTTAGTTCAACACTACCTAGTCTAAAATATTGTCAATGGTATACCTATATTTACTGTTGAGTCCATAATAACTGCAGGGACCCAATTGGGGCATTACAGTTGAAACTTAATTCTCTGTTATGACATGATAAATCCACATGAATTGTGCCACTCAATTGTCTGGTATTTTCCACTCCATCTGTCAGGCCTCTCTTAGTTTACAGAAAGTCCCTACCTTGTGGAAAGTCCTAACGATTTGTTTTTCCAGTACAGTTGACGTCATATGTAATGAAGAGCTTTGAAAAAATCATCAAACCATGATCATGACCCATACAGACCATCTTTTAGATCCTCTGCAATTTGCATATTGGCCTGGGAGAGGGATGGAGGATGCAGTTGCTATTTTAATCAATTATGTACTTTGTCATCTTGAGAAAGCCAAAACCCATGCCAGAGTTCTCTACCTGGATATGAGCTCTGCCTTCAATACGCTGCAGCCTCACTTGTTGTTTAAGAAATTAATTTCCGAGTATAAGCTTGAATTTGAATTGGCGCTATGGGTGCTTGATTTTTTGGTAGGAAGTATTCCATAGAAAACTATACGAAATATCCTATATAGTTTTCTATAGAATATTATTTTCTATAGGCAATATCCTATTGATTTCTGTAGTAAAAATCCTACAGAATATTCGATATAATTCTATGGAAAACTAAATGCAAGAATCCTATAAAATATTCTATAGAAAATCAATAGTTTTGTTTTGCAAAGGGAATATTTATCGGAATAATGAAAGCCTAAAGTTACATTATCAAAACAATATTATGACTGTATTGTCATAGCAAAACAATAAACTAAAATCACTATGTGTGGATGTGTTGTGGTGTAAATATACTGTACAGAGTTTACAAACATGCAGAAACGATCGCAACAAATCCTGGTGTGGTCTTTGGGCATCCGTGCAATGCATACGGTGGATATAGCTGCCTAATTGACACAAACAACTTCCCACAGTGACCCCCTTATCTGCCCCAATTTTCCGGCATATGGGAAGTATCCACACTGACAGGCCATCTATATTTTTTGATAAAGTGAAAACTTGCATTTTCTTGGGCATGGCCACTAGGTAAGAACTTGTGGACAATGGCACACCGCCCTGTTTACATGTGAGCGCCTGCTGCAGCAGCAGCTTTCTGCTTAATTAATCATTCCATGAGTCATCGAGTAATGTCCACTACGATTGTGGCCACACTGTGGGGGAGGAGTCCAGTAAGTTGGTCACTTCCTGCTTGTGGTTACCAGTTGTAGGCCACGGCCCATGTCTGTGTTTAGTCCTGCCATGGGGTCAGATCACCATTCTCACACCATCACCATATTTTATTTCTTCTGCTTCCTGGAGGGGAGGGAGCCACCACACTGTGGGTACCTGGGTGAGTGTCAGGTAGTCATCATTCTCACATCTGTTATGCACATAATTACATAAATGTGTTTAGACATGGATAACCAGTGCTCTGACCATTGATAACCAGTACTCTGGTGATTGATCTAGAGTAATGTGTCTTGCCAATACAGTCACCTTTCTGTTAAGATCACTGGAGGAAGCTGCAGCTTCTAAGTGGACATAATAATGAGGTTTCACTGTCCACAGAAAGAGGCGAGTGGTCCGTGACACTTTACAGTACATCATTGTTAGCATAATAAGAGATATTTCAAGTATATAAAGAAACTTCCTGTAACCATAATGAACCCAGAGCTCAGACTTGTGGAACCCATGCCCCCACCCCAACCTCCAATTGCATTTCTGGTTAAGCTGATGGTGGCCTGTTCCCAGTGCAAAACACCACATTACCTTCGAGCCAGTGTTCCTGTGGCTCGGGCCCAGGTGTGCCGTGTCTTGCCACCAGGCTAGCTCCGGCCGTCTAGAGGTGATGTTGTCATGCTGCAAGGGTTACATCCATCAACTGGCTGATTCCCTGAAGAGACCTCGCAAAGACATACATCTGTAGCTCCCGGAGGAACCGCAACAAATAGATCGAAAGTGAGAGGAACAATCACAGAAAGAAAGCTGAAGTTGAAACTTGTTTATGAACAGTTTTGTGTGTTGGGCTGAAGACCGCTTGAAGTCGATATGTACTGTTGATGAACAGTTTTGTCTCTTCATGATCCATGTTGATATATAGAGATATTCACATAACATGAGGTTATGAGACATGCTATGGTTATTATTTCTTTTGTCTGTTAGACTGGCTATTTTAATAAATAACACTTGCAAGTTGTGAGCCAAGACATGACCCAAATTTCTTTAGAGATAAATTATGTATGTTTTAAGTCATAACAAGCCTAAATATCAGAACTTATATACACGTCTATTTTCAAGACAGTATTTCTACCAGATTAGTATATATTTTATAAATAATATGTGTGTGTATTATTATTATTCAGTTTGTATGCAACGCATGAGCACACACGTTCTGGCATGCACGATATGTGTGGTATGCCATTTAGGCATACAAGCACACATACCTTTGTTTGAAGAAAATGCAAGAAATGACATGCCTGTGTAAACTGAGCCTGTGTGCTGAGTAGACACGATTTGTTAAATGATGGTGAAAACATAGCAGTGGAGGCAACTCACTAACTCACGTGAAAATGGTGGTTTGTCTCCTTTTAACCCACTCCGGAGTCAGGCCACTTACAGTACTGATTTATAGGACTGGGACAGAAGGAGCCGACCATGGATCCATCCGTCCGTCCGTCCGTCCGTCCGTCCGTCCGTCCGTCCGTCCGTCCGTCCGTCCGTCCGTCCGTCCGTCCGTCCGTCCGTCCGTCCGTCCGTCCGTCCGTCCACCCGTCCATCCGTCCAAGGGAGAATATTCAACTGCCTGCCATTCCCCTCTTTCTCCCTCCCTCCCTCCTGTTCTGTCCCATATCTGGGAAGCAGGACCAGCTGACCAGATGTTGGGCAACACTGCACTGGGAAGTCAAGTGGTCACTGGTTGATTGTAAATGATGGCTACCTGTGTGCAGGTGTGAGGCCTGCGTGGGTCTGACATAGTTCCCACTCTGGTCTGGTTTGCCCCAGAATGCTGGCCACTGTCAGCTCGAGAATACTAGCACACAACATATGCACACATACGTCAAGTTCACCAAACTTAGCCATGTTGTTGACGCACCACTAGCGGCAGGAATGGACATTTTATTTTTACATTTCAGGTGGGGTTGTAAACTGTTGTCGCTGAGTAAATAATATTCTTATGTGGGGTTAGCTGTTTATTATACAAATAATAGTAAAACATTTATATTCGAGCTCAGTGTTACAACAAAATAGTTAATTGTAATGGGGAACATACAAGAATCGTCACTGGATTATGGAAGAAGTTTAGGAATTAGGATGGATCTCAATTTTAAACAAATCTGTTTTTTTACAGTTGGCTATTGTCTCAGATGAAATTAACCAGCACTTAAAAGACATTACGTTATTTCATCGGGTGCAATGATCCAGTTATAAGACGGTTAAACATGACTGTAGCTAGTGGTCTGTGTAACACAAGCATGAAGGATATGCACCAGAGGTATACATTGGTATGTTATTTTTGGTAGGACCAGGATTATTTTCCCAGGCATGTCATGCATGTAATCAACTGTATTGTGATGTCTTTGTTTACCACAAGTCATTTATTTTCAATTCATGCCCCATATTTCTGTAAGAGTAATAGATTTATTACTAAGACATGTAGATACATTATATGCAAGTTCATTATTTGACTGCTATTTATAATGCTGTGAATTAACCACAATTAATTACGATTATACTAGTTTCTGTGATTGAGGACAAAACGTGTAGGTATAGGTGAAATAAAAAAGTTGTGAGGTGCTAAATTAAATACTATTGAAAGTAGTGGTTCAATTTATAAATGCTGTGTGAGATGAAATGCCAGGTGAAATGTTGCTGAGGTAGCTATGTCCATGAAACTCACTGAAATGTGAAAATAAAAATGATACAACATGTAAACAAACACAGTCAAAGGTCACCCGCATGACATTGCAAAGCCAATATGAATGTCATGGCAGAAACTTTGACAGTTATAAAGTACGTGTAGAGTGTCTTTCATTACAAACATGTCATAAAATATATCCCTTGACTCCTTTATACAGTAATAATTGCATATGCTTATTGTTTTAATATATTTCAGTGAGGGCTGGTATTTCCGATAATTATATTGTTTCTGTAGTTACAAATCCCTAAATAAATTTATTTACAATTAATATTAAGACATCACAAAATATTACATATTTTATTTTAACAACAGTTCTTTCCACAAAGGTTTATAAGTGAAATGGCTTCTAACATTTGCAATTAGTTCTTTTAAATTTCTGTTTGGCTTTCTTTGCTTTAGGTACAGTTGAATGTATGGCATTAATTGACCCATGCCTGGGTTTGAGTGTGTCTTAATCCATGTCACATGCTTCAGAATGATCTGCCCAAACTTGTTTCTTGTTTGTAAACAGCTAGTTAGGATCCTACCATAGTTGCAGGTCAAGAACTGATGCATGATAACAAATCAGCAGGGGACATAATCTTCACTTTGTCCTGGTCAGCCAATTTGCGGCTGGTGGCAGGGTCAGTGGGCCAACACCAAACCACCAGCTATCACCTTCACTGGACTTTTTTGTATTAATTTTACACAAGTACACATCTGACGTGATGTTGGCTGTGTTAAATTGGTTCATGTTGAGTCAATATTGCAAGCACGTTTGTCCACATGAGTAAGCCATCTCTCATGTACGCCCTCATATATACCATCAACTCACCCCAGTGCTGTGTGTAGCTGAGTGTATAGTGGCGACTGTTATGTTCTCCACTTTTCTCTGGGTATCTCATACGATGATTTCTGAGAAGGGTTGACCAAGATAATCCTTTGTCATGCAGTTTCTACTCCAGATTTTCCTTTCGGCAGGTCTTAAAAATCTGTTATAGATCCTGATTTAACCTTTTAAGCCCTGAGTTTCTGAGGGCCTCAACACTGACCAGACTTGGGTTCACATAATGAACCATATCATAAAAACTGTTCATCACAATCAGATAAAAGTATATATAATCTGAACCAGAAAGGAATTATCTATACATTGATGTACATATCATTGTTATATGACTAACTGAAATTAATTAATATATAACTTACAAATATCCAAGATGGCCGCCAATATATATGAAAATCAGTTTTGTTTTGTTGATTCATCCATAATTATAAGCAATTATGTTATCAATTATTATATCATTGCAAGATATAAGGTGTCTTCAATGAGTAACACAACAACTAACACACATCAATTGGGTTCTATTTTATGTCACTCAGGAAGTTTGTCCTGTTTTTCTCAAATCAGGATTGAAATAGTACATACAGCAAATGATACTGCCATTACAAGTGCTATGTGGAATATAGCATATGCTAGTACAAAGCAAAATTATATTGTATAAATCAGAATAAATTTGCGTACACTGTGTCATCATAATTACTGTCGCGTGACTACAAAACATATTGAAAATAATCAGAATATTATTTATGTCAACAATCCAGACAAGAAACAAGATTGACGATAAGATACATCAAAATCAGTTTTATTTTGTAGCTAATGCGCAAATAAAATAAAATATCGCCGATGTCAAAAACGGCTGTCAACATAGCTGCTGCTTTTCACATTTTCATGCAAAAAATCGGCCATGCTAACTAAATACCTACAATTCTTGCTCATGGACATCGCTCACATGAATAGTGAAACATCTACGATCGACTGCTGATTTGATTTTGCTACAAAGTACCGTTTTTCGTGATAGATATATGTAAACCTGGTGTCAAACTGTCGGTAAATCTCCTGTCTACATCCGGGTATAACTTGACGGAAAAACTAGTGACATCTAGGGATTATTGTACGCACTAGTGTAAAAGCACAATACATCGTGTTTCAGGATCCATGAAGTTAATGGAGTTTATCTACCATTTCCAAATTGTCCCAAAACTTGCATCTTATTTGTCCTTTAACTCTACTGTGCAGACCATCCAAAACCGCCCAACCCCTCATACGCACAGACTGTCCAAAACTGCTCAGTAAATTCACAGTTCATGGGCCTTTTGTTTACTGCAATCAGATCCTTCTTTTATATTAAACAGCCAGCTCAAACTGCTGATCTAAGCTCTATGTACGTCACAGAAACGTGCTGTCGCCATCTTTTGAAAAAAAAATTGTTGGCGAATTAAGTGGGTTTATTTGGAAGGATGTTGAAGTGCGACATATAAATTTTAATAACACATTTTAGTCACATAATCATTCCATCTACAATGCAATTAATTTAATATATTGTCATGCATTGGTTGTCGAGTTATTCAAATTTTAATGCAAGCAATGCAATATGTAGCATAATTCACAGATGGCTGCCATCTTAAAATTGTCTGCCCACAGCAGGGTGTAAAATAAGAACACTATTTATCCAGTAAAGAGTTAAAGTAATGGCATGAGAAACTGCCATGCCACGTGGAATTATGCGGTTCGTGAACGAAATTTTGCCATTTCTGTGATTGATCCAAATTCTATTTTTTTTTTTTTAATACGGTGGGAGACAAAATTTGTCAAAAACCGATAACAAATTAAACTTTTGTGTTGATTTCTGGCGTAGATCCCATTCGTGACCATCGTCCTTTTAAATGTAAGCCGCATTTAGATTAGCTATGAACTGCGAATCAGGGCATAGCATACAATTCGGATGTCTGTCTATCATTGGCAAGCTGCATGTCTCTATAGTAGATGACCAAATAAGGCCGATTTTATGTCACAAATTTACATTCCCTTTCATAAGGTCAAAAGCGGGAAAGCGTGGTACCAGTGAAAAGCCTAATGATCGTTCTATCCAATATATATTATGTCATAATCAGCTAATCAGTACAAATCTAACAAACAACATTTTGTTGGTTTCCCACGAACCCGGTCAAGGCTGTTTTAGTTACGTCTTCGATGAGATAAGTTGAATTATTTTAAGTTTCTATGTCAATGAATATATCGGTAAAATGCCTGACAGTGGCCCTGGATAGAGTTATTTGTACTAATTCAGACAGTTAGACTGACTTTGGCAGTTGTTTTGGAAATGGACTTTCAGCTAGTTGCCAGCGATTGCCATAGTTCATAGGCAGCTGGAGACGCACAGTCACCGAAAGTCTTGAATGTTCTTGGATTTTTGGTTCAAGTACTTGAATGTTTTTGAATGAGTTCTTGAAGAGTTTCATGACCATCAAACACAACAGTGGCGAAATGGTGAGCACAGAATTATAGTAATATTTTGCAAATACAATATGGCCGTAACACAATTTAATAGATGGCACATGAACTAGTAACGAATGTGATCACTCGATGTCGCAACTGGAACATGTGACCCAATAAGATACGCTCTCTCATTGCATGTCTGGCTACTCACCAATCAAATACACTCTAACATTCGCATGTCTAGCTACTGCCTGCCTGTCCATAGTGTTGAATATAATTTCGTTTCCATCATAGTATTTATTTCACAGTTGAGATAATCGCCAAACTGCAACTAAAGGGTGAATGCAAATTTATATATAAGTAGTTTAGTGGACAATGATCGTAAAATAGGATCGGGAAAGATCGTCACGAAATGAAAATTTACTGTTCTGCACGAAGCAATCTAAAAATAAATATGTCATACAATGATCGTGAGCTTGCCTGTCATTCCCACAAATCATCATCAAGTTCACAAGCATTGCAAGTATAAGACTCGAGAGGCTATGTCAAGTATAACCTTTTGTAAAGCGAATGGAGGAAGGAATCCTCTGCAGAAATGTGTATTAGATTGAATAATGAACCAAAAGTCTTAAGGTGGGTAGGCCAGGGAGAGCCAATTGCAACATTTGTTTTTTTAAACATCACAAAAACAGTATGACCATGATCTTGAGTGGTTATTCCAAGGATTTTAAGACATTTGTGGGTTTTACACTGAGTCATGTTTTTTGTGTTTTGAAACATGCACAGTGCAGGTCCCTCTGTTTGCATTTTTTATTTGTGGTGTGGGGTTTCAAAACATCTACACATAAAAAAGCATGTGTTTGAGACTGTATGCCTAATGTGAAAGTGTATTACAAGAAAGCATTCTGAAAATACACTAGGTTGCATCACAGACAGATGTCTTTTTTCTGTTTGACCCCTTCTTCTCCGGATAGCCGCACTGCTGCAAATGTTCCTTGGAAATAACTTACCTCCTCACATGCCTGAATGTAGTGTTTATTTTTAATCAACTATTTAACTAGATATTCCTAGGTAGGTGTGCTGTGTCGGCACGGTGTATATTATGTGTTGTACTTGTTATTCTTAATAAGAGAAAACTGAATGTTAACAGCTGTCGGGAATGGTTCTAGACATCCCAAAATTGTCATCATATGGCCGTGTTTTGGATGTTTATTTTCTCGCGGCACTGGGTTCCATTCGGTGTAGTACAGGACTTGTACAGATCATGGCATTTCTGTACTCATCCCTGGATGGGTGATAACTGATTAACCTAGTCAGTGGGGTTTCTGTCAGGGTTGTCTTTCCCTCAGTCCTCACTGTGTCCCCTTGTCACTGTGTCCCCTTGTCACTGTGTCCCCTTGTCACTGTGTCCCCTTGTCACTGTGTCCCCTTGTCACCACACCACAACTGGGTCAGTGTGAAAAGGGACAGTGGGACTTGTAACTGAGACAGGGGGGCAGGGGGTTGGGTTACATATGGAGTGTGTGTGGCAGTGACAGAGACAAGTTGTCAGGCTGTCTTCAGGATGTAGGGGGTGGACAGTTACCTAGCTCATATGTTGTTCCAGGTGTCCCAGTTTGTCAACATTTGTTTTGTTGCGATGACAATGTGATATGCTAATTAGTCTGAAATGTCACAATTACCAAATATCAGATGTACTTACCGGTAATTGAAACCCGATTTTCTGCCACGTGACATCAAGTTGACGACAATATGACAACATTGCCCTGTGTGTTACTGTAATTATAAATAAGCTGTACAGAAATATAACCCATGGTTTAAGTTTCAGGTTTGTGTACCCCAAAACATTAGCGCAAATGGGCAAAAAAGCCTTTGGCTAAACAACAATGGTATATGCAACTTTTCCGTACCATTGTAACGTGTCTAACTAAGGTACATGTACAGTGCACTTGCAATATAATTTTTTTGAATTTTTACTACTATGCTTCATAAAATCAGTAGAATATCTGTAGCTTTTTATGTCAAGTATTGTAGTACTTACTGCTTGTATATATTTTGATTATTAAAGGACTTGATGTTAGATCTGTGATGCTAGTTACCTCAAGTGTGGAGATGTTTGGTAAAGATGTAGTTAATTGTTGATGGTAGAGATGTAGCATTTGATGTCATGTTTCGGTTGTTTGCAGAAAGTGGCTGTGCCTCGGAGGACGAGGCCAATGATGATGAGACAGATGCAGCTGACACGCGGTTGGACCAGCTGAAGAAACGACTACACATAGAGCAGAAGGTCAGTGTCACCATGTCATTTCACTCTATATTCTATATGTGCACAGACTTTTGCTAGGCACACACACCGATTTTCAGCATACGCCTACCGACTAGTCGGCGTAAACTCAGTCTGGTCGACTGCAGTCGGTAGGTGTGTGCTGAAATTTAGGCAGTCAACGCTAATATGTAGTCAGCATTAGATAAGGACATATCTGGTGTCAGCTGTGACGAATTAGTGTCTGTCCGATGACGAACTAGCTGGTGTATACTGTTTTTTGTTTTCCTAGCAGGACGGTCAGCAGTAATATGGCCAAAAAGAAGGCAAGGCACGATATTATGACAGGTCTCGACATGAGGCTATGCCCGCATCTTTTTTTAGTTTTCAAGGCAAATCGATCCAAAAAAAATAATTTTTTTATTTTTAATATTTAGTTTTCATATTTAATTAACATGGCGATTAACCAACGGTCAGCGGTAGTCAGTTTGTGTGTACTGGCAATTTTTTTTTTTAGAAAGAGGTAAATTGTTCCCTATCCTATAAGTGCTTAGTCATTGGTCATCATTGTTTTATATCGCTTATTTGTAAAGACGGCACCATAAATAAACGTAATTTTGGCATGATTTTATTTCCTGCTTCTGATGGGAATCGCTACCGGATGCATATATATATATATATATATATATATATATATATATATATATATATATATATATATATATATAATATATTACATACATATAGCCTTAACCATTTTATCCTGAAGCTAGTGCAGACAAGTTGCAGCCGGTTCCTGATCATTTCCACTAAATCAACCTGTTAGCATTAAATAATCAAGGGCCAGTGAATACAAAACGTCCACTGAATCTCATTGAGGCTTGTCTTTGTAATGCGCTGTGGGATGTTGTCCAGAGCTTCGTGGTCTGTGTCGCCAGGGACGATGAGTAGCTTCTGGAAGCGTTCACTCCATCTGGCCACCACTCTCTTGCAATCAGAGGTCTCCATTCCATATGTTGATTTCAGTGAACAGGTCCCTTTTTCTTGGGTCCCCACACTTCCTTTAGTCCATTGTAGAAGCCATTCAGCAGCTCTCTGCAGCTCCACTGCCTTCCTTTCCCACCAGTCTGACGTCAATGCACAGGTGTGTGTTTGTATGCTGCAGTGGTGGATCTAGTGCTCCTGGTTTGCACCACTCTGGTGGTCTCTTCTGCAGCTCCTGGTCGCTGGGGTCGAACCAGTCCTGGCTTCCCAACATGTTGTATACGACCTGCTGCAGAGCTGCCCACTCTTCGTCTCATCTTAAGTTTTCCTTCTCCCATTGGGCGAGAGCACTGTCCATCTCCTGGTCAAATCTCTCCCTATGGCTGATGGTACTTAGTTTTGCTGTATTGTGTTTGGACGACTTACTTGTCCCTTGCTTGCTGTGCTTTTGTCATATTCTGAAATCCACTTTTGACCTAAGCATCTGGTGATCAGTCCAGCAGTTAGCTCCACGCATAACTTGGGTACTGTGGATGTTCATCTTATCCTGACACCTCGTGATGATGAAATCGATCATATGCCAGTGTTTGGAACGAGGATGCATCCAGGTGGTCTTGCGTTCATCCTTCTGCTTGAACATGGTGTTCGTCACTATTAGTTCAAACTCAGAGCACAGTGCCAATAGAAGCTCGCCATTGGAGTTGAATTTCCCAATCCCCCATGTTTGCCCATGACCAAGGGCCACTTGTCATTTTCTCTTCCTATCCTCGCATTGAAGTCTCCTATCAGCAGTAGCTTATCTGTACGAGGGATACCACTGAGCACACTTGCCAGTTGGTTGTAGAAGGCCTCCTTGTTTTCATCTGTGTTTGTCATTGTTGGAGCGTACACGCTGATAATTGTAGCAAAGTTGTCCTTGCTTAGAGGTAGTCTCATCGTCAAGATTCTGTCACTTACTGGCCGTCGCATTTCTGTCAGCTTTGTGACAATAATCCTTTTTGATAGCAAAGCCTACTCCGGCTTCCCTTCTTTCTCCTTCGGGTTTGCCACTCCTGAAGATCGAGTATTCCAAGTTGTTGAGACTACCACTCTTGAGTCTGAAAACCTTGTTTCACCTAGGGCGCCGATGTAAATGTTGTATTTGGCAAGTTCCATTGCTACTAGTGCCGTACGTCGAGGAGAGTCCTGATGTTCCATTGTGAAATTGGCAGTAGTTGTCTTCTTCTTCCTAGCTGATTGTCTATGGAAGATGAGGTCGAGCAGCGGGGTCCTTGGTAACCCGGGCGACGGCAGATCCGGTTTGGTGTTTCATGCAGTTGTACATTTCATGGAAGCTGCCAGCAAAAAGAGTTTAACCGATTTTATCCTGAAGCCAGTGCAGTCGAGTTGCAGCCAGTTCCTGATCATTTCCTCAAATCAATCTGTCAGCATTAAAAAATGACAGGCCTTCATTTAAAATCGACATAACTATTATTTCTCAATCAATTTTTAAATGTGATAAACCTTTAGAAAGTAGATAAAATAAACTATCAAGTCGCATTGACAAACTCATAGTTTTATCATATATATTTTATGTGGCATATGATAAAACATGCCCAATAAATTTAAACCTATGTTGAGGTTTGTCACATTACTTTTCACCTGACATTTTCGCCAAGAAGGAGGCAACATGTCAAGGAGGAAGTTGAGTTTATTTTATGCATTACTCTCTGCTGAAAACAAAGGTATATAACTTGTCCACATATCTTGGATAATAATCTCATTATATAAAATTGTTTGTAATACCCCCATGTCAATCGATTGAATCGCCAATGTATGGCACCGCTGAGCAGAATTATGCAAATTTGTGAAATATTTTCTCTAAAGTAACAACGTTGGTCAACATTTCAACGTCACTTTATTGATGAAGCAGTTACCATCGTTGGAAATAATCTTAACTTTGTTGGCGTCAAAAAACGGTGTGGTGCGAGGTAGGTGGGCGAAAATGGATGCCTTTGTCAGTCGACCCCACTTCGGTGGCTTCAAAGTATGTATTCACGGACAAATATCGCATCAAATACCATAACTGTCCATCTTATATCGTCTATCCACTTGTCTGCCTTCTTGTCATCACCAGTATGAAGTAAAGTAATGGATTTATCCTTCAAAATATGTCAACATTTAATGGTCTTTGCGACTCGACGCCATCTTTGATTTCTCTTTAGCTTGGGGTGCCCACTTTGTACTGCAAAAGAACGGCATTGATTGGTTAAAAAATTTGGGTTTCCTAGTGATCCCATATATACTGACGCCATTCGGTGTTAACCAGCCAATGGGATTCCAAAACGTCAGAGTGCGGGGAAGCCGTGCCAAGTGTAAACTACGACTAGAATCGTATTCCGGATAAAAAGGGTAACTACGACTAGAATCGTATTCTGGATAAAATGGGTTAAGAGCTGCTGGCTATTGCAAGTTTCTAGCGGCTCTCTCTCAGGGAGCAAATAGAAGTCTCACACCGGCAAGAACATGTCAAGACAGGCGCAAACTATTTGTCCCTGCAGTGGCTGGTCGAGAGATGTTCGAGAGTTCTATATACCAACCGCCCTTGATGCTGCCACAGTGACATGGTTTTCTGGTTAGGGTTTGCTCCCTTAGCCTTCGGTTCTGTCAAGAACCTGTACCACAAGGCAGTGGTTTACAACTGTGCATGGCAGGGGCGTCAAACTGCCGGAGTATTGCAATACCTGAGGTACTTCAGTACCTACACACCTGCGTACCTGCAACTTCTACATAACACGTTTAAATGTAAGATTGTTTGTACTGATAAAAAACACTGTTCGACAGTTCTTCGCTGGAAGATTTAGTTAAATGCGCAAGCTGTATCATTGTATAGGCTGACAGCAAAGCTCCAACTTATTACGATGTAACAAGTTTTGTATTCCTGACAGCCATTTTGGTCTACTTGTTACAAATGTTTCGCAACGAACAAATAAGGTGGCATGATGTATTGTGTGTATTTACAGCGATCATGTGGCGCTACCATGGCCAACAGATTGTCAAATAAATGAAATGGCATTCTTAAGAAAAATTTGTAACTGTCACGTTCCTTTTGGCGCAATTCTTGAATGTATCTCCTTCTCTTGGATTTTAGTCAGTGGCTTTGGTGGTGACGACATCATAATGATGAAACTCACTATCGCCAGCCCCAAACTCATAATTCCTTCCGTTGTCTCTCGAGTAACCACCAAAGGGGTAAACACACATATTAATAATGGATTTTAAGAACAAGCATAGCGCGGATGGATGGTCACGCGGTAGTGGTTGGTGTGTGCTGGCAAAAGTTAGCGCTAGTTGGCGGAACTAATTAGCGTTTAGCACCAACTGGTTTTTACTCCACTGCTGACATCTCGTGCTTAACATAAGGCAGACGACTGTCACCCGTCATGTCATTTGGCCCAGTGCAGGAGTTGATGTATCTGTGTGAGGCAGCTGTGTTCTGTGCATCAGTTGTGCCAGTAGATGTGTTTGTGTGAATTGACTGAGTTCATTATGTTTGTATGAGTCAGCTGTGTTCAGTGCGTTAGACATTGATGTGTTTGTGTATGTGGTCAGCTGTGTTCTGGCCATCATATGTTGATGTGTTTGCATGAATTGAATTGGCTGTGTTCTGTGCGTCAGACATTGATAGTTTGCGTCAGTCGGATGTGTTCTGTGTGCGTCAGGCGTTGATATTTTTGTGTGAGTCAGCTGTGTTTTGTGTGTCAGACTTTGATATGCTTGTGTGAGTCGGCTGTGTTATGTGCATGAGATGTGGATGTGTTTGCATGAGTCAGCTGGTGTTTTGGGCATTGGAATGCCAGTATACCTCACACACCCTGTCCAGGCCCTCACACGCCCCCTGTCGAGGTGACTACAAGCACGATCATATCGCTTTTTTGAACTCTTATCTCACCTGATGTAATTAGTTGAAGGCCCAGCTGTAACTTACACCTGCCTCATGACTCTTGCCAAGTCCCAGCCTGTCCTGTGTCCATCAGCCCGGCCTAACCCTCCACCCACGTGGGCCACAGCTGGTTGTCATGTACCATGTCCCCTGCCATCTCACCTGCACTTTGGGCCATACCAGCTGATTCACATCTACCTCTCACCATCCCTCAAAACACACCAAGCCTGTTTGTTATGTTGTTATGTTGTACTGATTTACACCTGCAGACAGCCTAGCCTGGCTTAGCTGTGTAACAATAGTTATGATAATGAGGTCAGATCATAGATGAACTTGTACTTGTAGTGTTGAGGACTTATCAGTATGTAATTGGTACACTGTACTTGGTATTTTTGATAATATGTTTTTATATTTTTCGTAGCATCTTTGACCAGGTATTTATTTACAAAATGTGTTATAAATTTATGTAATGACTTTTAGTCTTTTGAACTGAATGTCCAACTGAGTAATGGCATCACTCTATGTCTGCCATTAACTCCTGTATCTCAGAAACTGTTTGGGATCTATTTTTCTAATTTGGCATAGGGCCCGTAAGTGTGTCACGATAAATGGCGTGACTCCGCACAATTGGAGCTCATTGGGCTCTAAGCGAGACAATTGGGGACTGGCCACAAGAATAATACACAATAAAATAGTTTACGGGATTTGCATTTTACATTGCTGTATGTTGTGGTTTCGATAAGCACTTATATCTGACAAGTTGTCTAAATTCGCATAATCATAACACATATGTACGTTTGCCCCAAACAGGTTGTACTACGCGAAAAATGGCACTTTTCATTATTAGTCAAGATCGCCAAACGCAAGTACTTGCCGCTATTGCCATGGCAACCACCGTTATAATCGATTAAAATTCATGATTTCCGTGATCATTGTCACCGGCAAAGTGTTCCACTGCTTCTGCTTGTAATAATCCTTCGGACAGTATAACTGAAATAGGTAGACTGGAACCATTCGATTATTTAAACCAAAAACAAAATGAAGTCCTTTATGTTAACATTGTCCGTTGCTTTTCACTCTGTACACAACACCATTAAGCTCAGTTATCCAGAGTCACAACCTGGATCATCACCTTTATGCAGATGACACACAAATCTATGTTTCTCTTACCACACCAGATACTTGTCGCTCCCTAAACCAGCTCAGGGATTGTCTCCAAGATGTCTCCCTCTGGATGAAAAATAGTAAATTAAAACTAAATGCAGATAAGACTGAATTTCTCATCATTGGTACCTCAACGCAGCGGGCAAAACTCAATGGCTTTTTCCCGACACATATTCTGAGTCAGAGTATCACACCAGCCGCCTCAGTTTTAAATCTCGGAGTAACGTTTGATGAAAACTTCAATTTCAAACAACATATCTCGAAAACATGCCGTTGCTGTTTCTACCATATCCGTGATCTTCGCCGTATCCGCCGGTTTTTATCACTTTCCGTTGCTAAAACCATCGCCACAGCTCTAGTAAGCAGCAGACTCGACTACTGCAATTCCCTCCTTTACAATACCGCAAACAAGGACATAGCAAAACTTCAGCGTGTCCAAAATTGTTTAGCAAGGGTAGTCACGCGTTCTCCTCGTTTTTCTCGCTCAGTGCCGCTTCTAAAATCACTGCATTGGCTACCTGTGCACTATCGCATCATTTTCAAAATTTGTACAATAGCCTATCAAGCACTCTCATCTTCACAACCAGCATATCTAAATTCAATGCTAACTCCAACAAGAAATTCCAGACAGCTACGCTCAACCAGTAGTAACCCTCTTTACATCCCTCGGGTGAAAACGAAAGCCGGGACCCGAGCTTTCTCGGTTGCCGCACCAACGGTGTGGAATTCGCTTCCTGCCAGCGTTAAATCACAAGGTAATATAGTTTCATTCCGCCGACATCTAAAAACCTATCTCTTTAATGCTGCCTATCCTCCTTAGCCTCCTAGCTTTTCCATCCATCCGTTGACGACTCACGCATTGCTTTCGATTATGAGATTGATTAATCCCCTGGTTTTGTCGCGCCACTGAGCTTGATTTTCGAGGATATTGGCGCAAAAGAAGTTACTATTATTATTATTATTATTATAACATGGAGAATATGGACCTCCTGCCCCCAACTGCCCCCAGCCTCGTTTTCGCGCGCGAGACTTACACGCCCTATAGACATATATTAGGGCAATGTCACTACATGTAAGAAATGTTGAAGATTGGATTGTTTTAAAGGTACCCTAGGGCTTTCACCCTTCAACGGCTCAACAAATGGGTACATTTTCAGTTTGCATATTTTTTCAAAAACAATTTACCTTTTCTCTATTTTTTGCATTGACATCTTTCAATAAAGAGATACTTTTGAATTGGCTATCCATGTTGTAATCCCACTGAGATTCACAAAAATCACAATACAGTCCAAAGGGCCTGTTGACTCATTAAAAAAAAAAATATTTTGTTGACTAGAACAGAATTAAAATTAACTATTTATGATGAAGACTTGACAAGTCATGCATGATGACAATTATTAATTACCGTAGTTCAACGTGTCACTGTCATCAGGATGTGATTATTAATTACCAAGATAGAACTTGTGAATTCACACAGTGCCCTGTGAACACCATTGTGTAAACCTACACAACCATTTATTTAGTTGCTATTCGTGAACTTTATCAGTTTGAACAGACAGCTGGCACAACACAGTGGCTGGTGGATACAAGGTTCTGATCAGGCAGGCACACACAGACAGTGTCTGTTCAACTTCCAGGCGCTGCATTGAGTTAGCATGAATTATTTATGACACTGTAAGGCTTTCTGGGTGGCCTCATTATGACCCCAGTTCTGGCCAACTGGGACCCAACTCGAGCCAACAAAGAACTAGAATTCCACTCAATGTTCTGTGACAAACGCAATGAATATCGTGTAACGCATTTTAAATAATGATGGCCACCATTGCATTATACCTAAGGTTTGAGTTAACTGAACAACTTTGACAGGCAAATATTCTAACTGTCAGCACTGTGTCTATAAGCAGGTAATTTGGAAATAAATCACCAGATTCCAACTGGCAAAACATTGACCATAGACACAAAAACAACAACACAAATTACTTTTAATCTGAAAAAGTAACTACATTTTACAGTACAAATTCCACTGAGAGAGAAAGATGGGGTTACGGTATTGATCTGCTGTGATTAGGTATGCTGTCTTGACAATGGTGAGTGACCTCTTACCTACCATTGGCCTCCCTTGCTTAGATAGTGTGGCACTACATGTTAGACGTAACAGAATGTAGAGTGCCAAAGGGAGCCATGGCCCGATCCATGTTTGCCGCCAGTGCTCAGTGTTATTGTAGGTGAAGAAGCAAGGTACCAAGAACATAGGAGAGATGTACAGCAGTAGACCTCACTGTCACTGTGTTGTTTTCTGTAGGTGAAACAGGGTACAGAGAACATGATAGAGATGTACAGCAGTGGACCTTCAAAGGACAAAAAGCTACTTGCTGAGGCTCAGCAGATGTTTGCCGACGCCAAGCGCAAGATTGAATACATCCGCATGCAGATCCTGCGTTCGGAGCAGCGCAGTGTCGACAACACGTTAGACAATGATAGTAGGTGGAAGTGTGGATGGTTGGAAGATTTGGTTATATTGAGGGAAAGGTTATGTGTTGCCCTGGAGACTGGAGTGCATCTCGTTGAGGTGGAGTCTATACATAGTTGTACAAGTCTGACACGTAATGATACAAAACTCAACTGGAACGCCTTGCCACAGTTTCCAGTAGTAGGATACATAATAAGCAGCCATAGTGAAGCAGTTGGAATAAATGTGAATACAAATTAACACAAGTAGGTAGACATTTTAGATTGTTGAAGTCACAATTCACCTCATAATTATGGGGATAGTTGAACTACTGCTAAGTGTGCTAAATATGTCGATGTTTGAGTGTGTGCATTAACGTTGTGTGTCTTGTGACAGTGGCACATGAGACGGAGCCGTTCACGCCGCTCGACATGAGGATAGAGGCGCTGCGCCACCACATCCACATAGAGTCGGCGGTGCAGGAGGGGGCGGAGAAGGCTATCACCCTACTTCAGAGTGTCAAATCTAATGACAAAAAGGCCATCCAGGAAGTGGGTATAGGCCGTGGTGTTGAGGGGTGCAGGGTGTAATGGGGGTGTAATGTAGGGTTGGTACAGGCCTTAGTGTGGCAGTGGGAAATGTAAGGTGGGTACAGGTCGTAGTGTGGCAGTACAGGGTGTAATGTAGGGTGAGTACAGGCTATAGTGTGGCAGTACAAAAGTGTAATGTAGGGTGAGTACAGGCTATAGTGTGGCAGTACAGGGTGTAATGCTGGGTTGGTACTGGCCACAATGTATGGTAAAAGCTAAACCCAAAATTTAGAGTAGTTACAGGTCACAAGGTACGGTATGTACAGGCCATCATATAGAGTGGGGTATGGGCCACAAGGTAGAGTGGGTACAGGCCACAATGTAAAGTGGGTATGGGCCACAAAGTAAAGTAGGTACAGGCTACAATGTACAGTGGGTACAGTGTAGAGTGGGTAGTTTTCGGTACAGATCGCAATGTTGCGAATACAGGATGCAATATAAAGTATTCATTGTAGTTCTTGAGGTAGTAAATCAAACACATAAAACAGTGTAGAAATAGACAATTGGTGGGTACAGTATGCCAGGGTTAACCTGCTTCACAATAACATTGTATAATAGATGTCAACCAGGTGTTGATGAACCTTGTCAATAGGTAATACTAGGTCACGTGATGGCTTGGTCCATTGAATTATGTTCTCTGAATCTGAATGGGATACGTCATAAGGCGCCAATATTGGCTATTATATACAATGGGGGGGGGGGGGTGTGCACATGTTATTGAGTGTTGGAGCCATAGGTCAGGCGGCTGAAATCAGTTATGGTTTCAGCCTGAACCTGCGACTCGTTAACTTGATTCAAGTCAACTATTGTTTTTACAAAGAATTAGTTCTTAGTTTGTTCAGTGTGGGCTGTTGGTACTATGAAACATCTGGTTGGTTGTTAGTTGTTGCAAAATATTTGAGGATACATGGTCTGGGAAGTGCTAAGGCTGAATGTTAACAAGCAATTTGTTTTGTTCATTGCTGTGTAGACAAAGGCTTTTCAGAGAAGTTAAATTGATGTTTGTCAGTTCTGGATTATCATGTGTAAAGGACTCGGATCTGTCCTAAATGCCAAAATAACTCAGTTGTGTGTCCACACCAGGCCCAGAACAACTTTGTGGCGGCCAACAGCAAGGGTGAACTGTTGAAACACTCACTACAGCAACGCATCGATGAACTTGAGCTGGAAAACCACGGAACCAGCAGTCGCGTGAATGCTCTCCGCCAGGAACTAGGTGGCGCCAGCAGTCCAACAATTCTGCGGATGGCGAGGGCATCACAAAACCAGTCATCGCCACCAATCCGGCCGCTGTCAAAGCCAGCTGCTGTCACCGGGAAGTTACATGTCAGGTAGGGACTTGGCTGTCAGGACCTCATGGAGGAGTCTGTCCACTGAGTGAGTGTGTGTTGTAGACAGGTTGGCTGTCAGGACCTCATGGAGGAGTCTGTCCACTGTGTGAGTGTGTGTTGTAGACTGGTTGGCTGTCAGGACCTCATGGAGGAGTCTGTCCACTGTGTGAGTGTGTGTGTTGTAGACAGGTTGGCTGTCAGGACCTCATGGAGGAGTCTGTCTACTGTGTGAGTGTGTGTTTGTTGTAGACTGGTTGGCTGTCAGGACCTCATGGAAGAGTCTGTCCACTGTGTGAGTGTGTGTGTTGTAGACTGGTTGGCTGTCAGGACCTCATGGAGGAGTCTGTCCACTGTGTGAGTGTGTGTTTGTTGTAGACTGGTTGGCTGTCAGGACCTCATGGAAGAGTCTGTCCACTGAGTGAGTGTGTTTGTTGTAGACTGGTTGGCTGTCAGGACCTCATGGAGGAGTCTGTCCACTGTGTGAGTGTGTGTGTTGTAGACTGGTTGGCTGTCAGGACCTCATGGAAGAGTCTGTCCACTGTGTGAGTGTGTGTGTTGTAGACAGGTTGGCTGTCAGGACCTCATGGAGGAGTCTGTCCACTGTGTGAGTGTGTGTGTTGTAGACTGGTTGGCTGTCAGGACCTCATGGAAGAGTCTGTCCACTGTGTGAGTGTGTGTGTTGTAGACTGGTTGGCTGTCAGGACCTCACGGAGGAGTCTGTCCACTGTGTGAGTGTGTGTGTTGTAGACTGGTTGGCTGTCAGGACCTCACGGAAGAGTCTGTCCACTGTGTGAGTGTGTGTGTTGTAGACTGGTTGGCTGTCAGGACCTCATGGAGGAGTCTGTCCACTGTGTGAGTGTGTGTTGTAGATTGGTTGGCTGTCAGGACCTCATGGAGGAGTCTGTCCACTGTGTGAGTGTGTGTTGTAGATTGGTTGGCTGTCAGGACCTCATGGAGGAGTCTGTCCACTGTGTGAGTGTGTGTTGTAGATTGGTTGGCTGTCAGGACCTCATGGAGGAGTCTGTCCACTGTGTGAGTGTGTGTGTTGTAGACAGGTTGGCTGTCAGGACCTCATGGAGGAGTCTGTCTACTGTGTGAGTGTGTGTTGTAGACTGGTTGGCTGTCAGGACCTCATGGAGGAGTCTGTCCACTGTGTGAGTGTGTGTTGTAGATTGGTTGGCTGTCAGGACCTCATGGAGGAGTCTGTCCACTGTGTGAGTGTGTGTGTTGTAGATTGGTTGGCTGTCAGGACCTCATGGAGGAGTCTGTCCACTGTGTGAGTGTGTGTGTTGTAGACAGGTTGGCTGTCAGGACCTCATGGAGGAGTCTGTCTACTGTGTGAGTGTGTGTTGTAGACTGGTTGGCTGTCAGGACCTCATGGAGGAGTCTGTCCACTGTGTGAGTGTGTGTTGTAGATTGGTTGGCTGTCAGGACCTCATGGAGGAGTCTGTCCACTGTGTGAGTGTGTGTTGTAGATTGGTTGGCTGTCAGGACCTCATGGAGGAGTCTGTCCACTGTGTGAGTGTGTGTTGTAGATTGGTTGGCTGTCAGGACCTCATGGAGGAGTCTGTCCACTGTGTGAGTGTGTGTTGTAGATTGGTTGGCTGTCAGGACCTCATGGAGGAGTCTGTCCACTGTGTGAGTGTGTGTTGTAGATTGGTTGGCTGTCAGGACCTCATGGAGGAGTCTGTCCACTGTGTGAGTGTGTGTGTTGTAGACTGGTTGGCTGTCAGGACCTCATGGAGGAGTCTGTCCACCTTCAGAGGCGTGATATACCAAGTACGGTTGTCACCAGTCCAGGGGAACGCACGCTGATGCGAGGAAAACAGACCTTCCACACCCGCAGTAAGAACAAGTATAGTTTCAAGGAGGAACCTTCCAGTAGGTGGCAGCATGGTCTTATCAGTTCAAGTTATGTTGTTCGTGTTTTGAACATGCATGTCATGTCAATGCATTTAGATGCGAATGATTCAATTTAATTAATTCAAATGATTCTGCTAAGTAAAGAGAAGTTTGCATGCGATGTCAGTAACTCTGTGGATAAGTTCTAGTAATATAAAACCAATGCTAATCAAACATCACATGTTTTAGAAAAATTTACAATTTCTATGCATTGTTTGTAAGGTTTTAAAATTATAATAGGTATATACTGTTTCAGCGGGTAAACAGTTAGTAATTTTGTAAATAATATAATAATATAATTATAATTTAATAATAATAAAATAATATTTCCGTTCATCCCCTTTTCAATACATTGTTAGTGTATACATATATTGTATGCTTGTAAATGGTGCTTTGTCTTGCAATAATTGAAATTCGTACTGTTTGTTGTTGGAAATAAACTAGTAATTATAACTACTGATTCATTGATGGACCAGCCGACCCGACCCGACCCGACCCGACCCGACCCGACCCGACCCGACCCGACCCGACCCGACCCGACCCGACCTGACCAAACCAACCCGACCAATCAGTTGATTGATACCAAGCCTGCGTGCATTAAGCCAAGTCTGTCCAATGCATACCTAGTTACCTACAGTGTTATGCTGACTTGTTATAAGTGTTACAAGACAGTGTGCCATGTTATAGACGAAGTAATGGGTGTACTTCACCTGGATAACCAGCAGGTCGGCCAGACATCCTGGAAACCCTGCAGTCAACAGTGCTGGGACCAACGCTTCACATTTGACCTCGACAAGGTACATACACACCTGTGCCTGTGCAAACATAATACATATGTGTCGACAACCTGTATAGGTATCATATCTGTCTTATCTAACTCTGCTATTCACCATTAACATTGGCATGAATATGTGGTGTCGCAAACAACAGGGAAAAAGACTAGTTTTAAAATGATACCATCAAGTAATAAAAAAACTAACTTTTTAGCAACAAATGTCCAAAGCTACAACAAAAAAGGTTGGATGGATAAAATAAATAAAGAATATGCAAATTGATGGTAATAATGTTTTTTCAGTCTTTTTTATTATTTTATCCTTTTATTGTTTTTCCCGAGACATACACTGTTGATAGCTTACATTAATACAATGCATATATAACATGTGATACTAGTAACTGAACATAACTTTTTTCACAACCAGCGTTCTGTGGTTGTTGTCAACATGTGGCCTGGTGTTTCAGTCACGAGAGCTGCAGATTACCATCTATTGGAAGGATTATCGGCAGATGTGTGCTGTGAAGTTTCTGCGACTCGAAGACTTCCTTGATGACCGACGTCAAGGCATGGTTGTGCAGCTAGAGCCAAAGGGAATACTGTTCGCAGAGGTTGGTTCTGTGTACACATGCATATGGTCATTTCTCACGAAAGTGGTATCAGCACGGTTCTGAGAGGGTGTTTTTGAAATTCCCTGTATGACTTTATCTTTGAGGTGAATCTACTGAGTACATATTGGTGCATTAGTGAAAGAATTTTGGCAACTTAACTTCAAAAATTGACATTACTGACTATTTGAAGTTACAGTTGCTTAGGCACTTCACCATCGGTCTGCACATATTCCCACTCAATTGACGCATAGATATACCTATTTAGTACTGATTTAGCTTATGAAATTTATGTTGTCTGCATATACAACATATTTGTTGATGTCTATACGTCAGAAATATGTCTCACATTTAATTTGTTTAATTTATTACCTAACATAGACTTAGCCTTAGCTTAGGCTCCATCGCTTCACAAGGTGCAATACACATGGCCGCGCCCAAGTTGCTCGCCATAATTAATGAAAATTGACCTCTCCCTACAGCTCCCACTACCTTATCCAATCACTGAGCTTCTTCTCTTCTCACTTGGCACCGCCATTGTATAAGTCTCGCCTTCGAGTAGCTCCGTATTGTATCAGTTTATTTAGCTATATCACATTTTTATTTAAACTGAATTACGGTGTATCCTTTTTCTTATCACTTCTGTTATATAGTGGATTATTTTCATACCACTTTTCAGTTGTAATTTTCTATCATCAACCATTGTTCTACTTCGCCATTTCATCTTTAACTAGACGATCACTCGCGACCGAAGCAAATGTCCCGTCTGTACTAGACTGATGCATAGGGGCGATAAGCATCCGAACAAGTGTCGCTGTTGTCATGGGTGTACAATAGACAACAAGTGCGACACTTATTCAAAGTGGACAGACATTGTTTGGGCAGGTATTGTAGAACGGTCCCAAGCCCGTTTGAGCAGAAAATGCCACGCTATTGATAAACCGGCTACAAAGCTGAAGCCCACGGCCACACTTAGAAAGGAAAACAGCCACAAGGACAAGCGGGCTCGCTTAGAACTTTGTAGCATTTCCAGCGGCAGCTTCCTGGGGTTTTCTCCAATGCCATCCCCGGAGATAATCCAAAACCGTGAGTCCATGTTCGAGGAAATCTTCTACCTTCTCCGCGAACAGAGATCAGTTCCTAACGTCATAAATAACACGACTAATCAGCCCTGTGCTTCCGGAGGTCCAGTATCGACCTGGATGTTCGACGGAACTGCTCGGACAAATGACAATGTCCCAGCAGTTGGATTACCTACTAGGGTATCCGAGCACTTATCCAGCAGTCTAGATCAATGGACTTACGCCGAAGGGCCCGCTCCGGGCGAAAAACCGGAGACATACCTCGGGGCCAAACCCCCGGACGATTCTCCGGAGCCAAATCCGGCAATTGACCTCGACGAAGCCGAACTCATGAACTGTTTGACCAATCAGAACCCGTTGCAGGCAGATTCCGTAGCCGGAGCCCGGTTCTTACATCTTACCAATCTGTGTCCCAACTCGCGTCCCAACCGCGTTAATAGAACTAGTTGGAGTCTCCCGTTATCCGGGGATGATAGTTGAACAAACAGACCGCAGCTACGGGAAAATGTAGGCGCATTAAACCTGGAGTTTGCGTTCGCAGGCGCCACGACACGGGGCCCTGTTACGCAACGCGCAACTACTACAGTTTTCGGCTGCCAGCGAATCAGCGCCTTGGCTTCCGAAACGTTTGACGGTCCGTTCGTTTCCGGGAATACACAGGCTATAGCCGGACATCATTTCACAGAAGGTGAGGTATACCCACGCGGTACACCTGCAGCAGCTCCTGGCTCTGCCAGGCAACGTGTCAACGAAAACAATTTGTTTTTACCGTTCTCCTGTTTGGGCGATAATAGCACCGCTTACACAGCGTATGGTGATCGACTGGAATATCCCGGTTCGGATGACGGTGATGTCTGGAGTTCGGTAGACTGATCAGACTCCACAATCAGTTACCGTACAACTGGACGAACACGATGTCACATTCAGAACGAGTTATCCTGGCACGCACTTTTCTCTGTGATGAATTGCCAGCGACTGACAGTCTCGATCCTCGTACAGTGCCACGTTTATCAGCGTTAGCCCAAGCTGATTATACCGTTCCTATCGCTCCCCAGCCTGGATTTCCTTTTTCTGAAGCAATGATCGATCACTTTCAGAAAATTCAGCAGGAATTACAAACCACTCCCAAGTGCAAATCACACCGATTTGCTTCGGTACCTCGCTCCAGAGAGACCATGTACTCTCCGTTAGAGCTTCCTTCTACAGGTTTTCTGTTTCCACGAGACTCCCCTGTTGTAGATAAGGACTTCACCGAGATTTCTCGGTTGTAGGTGGGGGGGGAACACGACTCGGTATGGAACAGAAGTATTTCTGTGACCTCGCAGCGATGACACGCCGACGGCTGTGTATCTCCTCCTTCCAAGATTGGACAGGAGCTGCCCTCATCGGTCCATACTAGGACTGATTGATCACGTGGGCATTAGAAGTGTTCCACAGAACAACTGTTGGAACAGCTTAAGGCAACACTACAGTTGTCTCAGTCAGTAGCAACTGCTTGGTCCGATGGCGCTACATTGGATTGCACCATACTTCCATGCACTATTCCAGCACTTGACCGTCATTTGAGCAATGGCATGGCTGAAGACCGACTCCTGTGCCCAATACGGGCAATAAGATTCTACCTAGAAAGGTCCATGTCTTGGAGGGAGCACAAGCGCCTCCTCTTTGTGTCATTCAAACCAGGGCATAAACGAGACATTGTACCATCCACAATCTCCGGGTGGATCCGGAAAACGATTCTGGAGTGCTACACAAATTCTCCTACACATCTCCTCGTGTCCCTCAAGGTTAAGGCACACCAGGTATGAGCCATGGCTGCATCGCTCGCATTCCACAGACAGGCCTCCATGGAACAGATTCTGCGAGCTCGTACCTGGTGCTGTCATAACACCTTCACCGACTTTTATCTCAAGGACCTATCTCTCTGTTCTGTCGATCTCATTCAACTAGGACCGGTAGTGGCTGCAGAATCATTTCTGCACCCAACAGAAAATCGCTACAGGTAACATTGTCTATATCCCACCATCCATTCACCTAGATTCTGCACCTTGTGAAGCGACGGAGCCAGGCTAAGTCTATGTTAGGAAATAAATTCTATATTTTTAGAATTAAAATATGTATTTATAAGTAACATACTTACCTGGCTCCGTTGCTTCACCATATCACCCTCCCTCCTTCCCCGCTATAGGGAGTTTACCTTTCACAGTACGAGCCTTCCTGCCAAGTGCGAAGAGAAGAAGCTCAGTGATTGGATAAGGTAGTGGGAGCTGTAGGGATAAGTATTTTTTTTATTAATTATGGCAAGCAACTTGGGCGCTGCCAAGTCTATTGCACCTTGTGAAGCGACAGAGCCAGGTAAGTATGTTACTTATAAATAAATATATATTTTAATTCTAAAAATATAGATTTCAAGCACTGAAGTTCAGGGCACCACCCTCGGCCAGAGTATTTTTTCAACTTACCTCTAACTAGTCTCTGTGATTTCTATGTAATATCATGTTTTCTATATAAAAGGCATGCAATAATATGCCTAAAGATTGTCCTTTACAGAAATATATACATTATTCCTTTAGCTTGAAAAGGTTAATTTTAATAGACACTGTAGTATTGCAGACGGACAATGGTGGGTGTTTATATCTCCAATAATATAGACTATAAAGTTGTAGCTCATCATCATCATCACTGTGCAGCTATAGTGTCCCATGGCTGGGCGAAGGCCTCAGGCTGCTTCCACATCTGCCTGTCTTGCGCTGTCCTCTGCCAGATGGTGTCCTTCCAGTAGTCTTATAGGTCGTCTCTCCACTAACTCGCCGGGTCTTCCTCTAGGTCATTTCCTTTCGTAGGGTTTCCAGCTGGTGGTACGCAGTGTCCATCGGTTTTCTCGTATTCGGCTGATGTGCCTTGCCCAGGTCCACTGACTTGTTCAATCACGTCTGTCACCTTTGTCTTTCTATTACCCAGGTATTTGTTTTCCTGTCCCGGTATGTGATGTTTAACATATTCCTTGCCATCTTTGTTTGTGTGGCTGCCAGCTTGTTCTTTGCTTGGCTGGTGAGTGCCCTTGTTCCCACGCCATATGCCATTGCTGGAAGTATGCATGAGTTGTAGACTTGTCTCTTTGCCAAGAAATTGCCCAAAAAGTATGAAAATATGACCATTTATAGGCCACAGTTTTGTGAATTCACAACGTACATGTGCAAAATGGGGTATCCCTAGAAAGCCCTAACCGAGAAACATGCACAGAAGCTAAGTTCAGCCTTCTAGCCAAATAAATTAAACCAACTTTCAGGAGAAATGACCATATACATGTCTGTAGGATTCAAAACTAACATGTCTCAAACTGTTTTGAAACAATATGCGAATCATTTTTTGGTTTAAATCTCTTCTTGGGTGAACAAACGTAAACAACTTGTATCTTCATAATTTTCTGTAGCTTTTTTGCATTCTGTAGTTTTAGTCGAATGTTTTGGAGAAAAAAAATTAAAACCTGACAAGTTGACAAGTAGACCTGTTGGTGAATAAATTTATTAGATTAATTAGTCAACTTTTAAGCCATGTGCATACGCATATACGTTTATATATATCTACTTTCTCATTGTAGAACTTGTCTGCATTTGTATATATTTTTTAAACAAAACATTTTGTGACAAAAGGTTTTGCCTGATTTGTTGTGATAATTTGCTGTTTTGGTGTCACAGATCAAGTTCCTAATGAACCCAATCATCTCTCGGGTGCCGAAGTTGCAAAGGCAAAAGAAGATATTTCCCAAACATAAAGGTATGTCTGGTCTTTATTATCAAATCCTCTCATTCCTTATGTTGTGTGATTTTATTTAAAAGAATCACAGAAAGTGTGTAACATTATGATCACTCAATGTACTAATGTACTATGAACCATAAAACCAATAAGAACTCGCCATTGATAGGAATATTAAAAAATAAAGGTATTTTCTTTCTTTCGAAGGGTTGTTGATTAAACCCTGCAAGTATTTGCCTGAGATGTAAATTGTTTAGTAAGATACACACACACACACACACACACACACACACACACACACACACACACACACACACACACACACACACACACACACACACACACACACACACACACACACACACACACGCACAATCATAGGCACACTCACTCACTCACTCACTCACTCACTCACTCACTCACTCACTCACTCACTCACTCACTCACTCACTCACTCACTCACTCACTCACTCACAGACAGACACACACACACACACACACACACACACACACACACACACACACACACACACACCATACATGTTAAGTTTTGGAAATGCCAATGTGGGAGATTTATACGTAAATCGGAGGGTCTCGGGAAAAACGGTATTTTATACGTAAATCGGAGGCTCTTGGAAAGGAGGCTACTGTACGTAAATTAGGTTTTTAATCATAAATGCAAAGAATATAATACAAAAAGGAATACATTCCACTTATTAAGATATTGACATAGATGTTGTTATATGAATTAACTTACTCTGGAGCAAAACTATTCTTGGAGCCATGAACAATATTCAATATTAACATAGATGTTTTATTATTAGTAGTCATAATACCACAAATATAATATAATTCCCTGCTAATCTCATAAAAAATTATGTGTTGCTGTTTGGCCCTCGTGAATTAAAAAGAAGGCTTGGTTATAGAACAATAAATATTATAATGTTCAGTAATTTACTTCTTGTGTTCTAGGTATAGGCCTAACATAGGCATATTTGTTCAGCTTCTGATATGTATCATAGGTTGCAAAGAATCCCTTGCATGAAAAGCACAGCATCTACATGATATTTTATTACACAACTAACATAATCTTTACATGTAAAACTTGAATATGGAATTCATTATTTTATGAGCTGGACTGAGCCATGGTAACATAGGCACGACTGGAGCTATTTAAATAACCATGCTTTCAGTCTGTTAAGGATGTTTTTTATTTACATGTCAAATGTACTCAAATAATAAAGCGCTTAGCTAAAGTACATACATTTACAAACATGCACATGTAGTGTAGATGTATGGATGGACATTATTTGTAAAGATGTAAACGGATTTCACTTTGTTCTACAAGACTGGAACGTACACAGTGGGCGATAATACGGTATAGATTCTATAAACAATGTCAGCGACAGGCAAGGTGTAGGCCTTGTACTTAGATATTTATTAGACTATTTTTAATGTTCAGTCATGACAGTAAGATGTCATTTAAATAATTCCAATTGAGGTCATTGTTCAAATCATTGTCCGCGCCACCGAGCGCCCTGCAGTGTCTGTGACTGTGAGCATTAGCTCAGTCTCAGACTCGATTGCAATTAGTTAACTGGCATTGCTATTCATTGTGAGGTGACTCTGAAAAACATTTGAGACAATGCCCAGCCAGAAATAAACCAATGAGGTAAATTACGTACAATTTGTTTGTTTTGGGTGGACTGAAAACCGGAAAAACCCGGATGCTCCCGCAAATTTGTTAACTTTCTTTCGATGAAATTGCGGGAGACTGGTTCTCCCGCGCGGGAAATCGGGGACATTTCCTGTAATTGCGGGAGTTTCCTGCCGAGACTTAACATGTAACACACACACACACACACACACACACACACACACACACACACACACACACACACACACACACACACACACACACACACACACACACACACACACACACACACACACACACACACACACACACACACACACACACACACACACACACACACACACACACACACACACACACACACACACACACACACACACACACACACACACACACACACACACACAATTATAATTAGGTAACAAATTCTTGCAGGAAAGAACCTGCTGCGACCGGGGGAGGTGAACGTGAATGTGGCGACGTGGTCTCGACTCATCGCCAAACGCCTCATGCTGCAGTTGCACCCGACAGAGACAGGGGGCCCCATCACCAGTCCTCACATGCGGGTCACGTCTCCGTCCCAGTCCCACCACACTGCAGGTTAGTTTACATTCACATTGTAGTGTTGTATATTTTTCCAGGTGCTAAAATGTATCCGGGTGACATTTCTGCACATGCGTGAGTCAATTGTCATTAAGTATGTTAATGCTTACCGTTGAATCTCATATTAAATACACTTTTAGTCCGATATATATTGGCCACTATGTGCAAAAGGACATATTTAACCTTTCAGCAAAGTTAACTGTCGCAAAGTAACATGAAGCAAACAGGTTTTGAGGCATGTTTTGATAAATGCTTTGCGTTTTGCTGCACATTGTTGATTTCACATTTACCGCGCATGCACGGAAACGTCACCCGGATAGTTAACAACGCCTGGAAACATGTAAGCGTGACAACGTGTCTCACTTGCGGATGTAACAACCGAAACCTCTTGTTCATCTCTTCTTTCTCTGTGTATCTGGGGTGAGTGTGAGTTTGATCTTTGGTTTCTGGTCAATTAATTCTTAACTTCTTGTACAGTTACCTCCACCAACCGTCTTCACTCGCCTCTAAGTTTCCTCACCGCCAGACATAGGCAGCCATTATAACATTTTCTTCAGAAAATTTCACAACACAACTCCACTGGTAGATGTGCCCTGGGAAATTTGTGAAATTGTAATACCTTAGTTTCCCACACACCACTTCAAAACCTGACTCCCCTTCATTCCTGCTAGAATCAGACAGTGATCTGTTGTGTTGACATTACCAATCTCAATGACACAACAATATCAATACACAGAAAAACACCTACCGTCACCTGTCATAATTTGACAGCTCTGATGCCACTCTGCACAAAAACATAACGTCTATCACACCACACTACACATGTCCTTAGTAGGCTTACAGAAATACAGACAACCTGCATAATGTTACTTTTATAGGGTGCTCTTTCGTCGGCAGACAAATGTCTTACGTCATCTGTTAATCCACCTAAATCTCTACCTACCCAAACTTCCCAACGCAGTTGAGATCTTCCCATTGTTCAGTTTCTTTGTATTCTTCTACATTACTTGTGATGTTCTTTATGTTATCCTATCACAATGTGTTCTGTTGTCTGTTGAATGAGCCATGGTTCCACTGTAGACCACAATATGACGCCACCGGTACCACGACCACGCACACATGAGGGAATGTATGTGGAACATGCTGGGCAGATACAGCTCAAGTCAGAGGCACTGAACGACAATGAGAATATCCCCCCTGAACTGCCTTCTTCACCCCCGCCCCCCCTGCCCCCTAAAGTACACAGTCCAGACATAGATTACTTTCAAGTAAGTCTCAGACCAAAGTCGAGAAATTGTAACAAGTTTCATGTCTTGATCCGCCTGCAAAGTATTGCTGTTGTTATTCAGCAATGTTGCTATAATTTGCAACAAATTTGAAATGAATTATGCATTGCTGAATAATTTGCATCTTTAATCAGTTTATAATTTCATCGCTAAATAAATATCACTTTTGATTATGTTTATACAAAACGTTATTTTGTAATGAATGTGTCGTGGATTTTATGTATTGATCTTTAAGAAGTTTTAGATCAGGGGACCATTTCACTAACGTTGTTAAAGTGAAAAAAAGGCAACAGTTTAGTGTTATGCACCTAAAAGAGTTTACACTAGCTAATCATTTGCATCTACAATCCAATTTTTCACCTTAGTGGTTACCTCAGAAAGTGGTCTTAAAGTGGGAAAATCTAGCTAAATCACCGACACCATGAACCGGCCCATCTTGGACCTTGCAACCAATCACAACCCAGCAGTTTGGAAAAGTAATACGTCAGAGAGTCGTCTGCTGGTTCAGCTGTCATAACAGAGAGCCAAGCGGTATGCTAAAAGTTGCCTTACGTTGGTTTACCACGAAATCGCGACAGCAATATGCCACACTGTTCTTCATACGTCTTTGTGACTGAAATCTATATCCAGCCACTTCTGAATCCGTGCTATTTCCGTCAGACGAAGAATCAGAAAATCCATGTTATTATTTACGCTCTTTTGTGAGCGCAAAGTCACAGCGCCATCCGACGGAGTTGCCAAGAAGTAGTACGACAACCACTGGCCTATCAGTGGCGGCGAGTCTCATACGTCACTGTTTTTCTAAAATGGCGTTTTCCATAGACTTTCTATAGATATATGTTCTACAATTTTTTTCTGCTAAACCGCTGACGTTAAAAATGTGATTGAGGTTGGAAATTGTTAGTTTTTCTTAGCTCTATTAGGCCCATATCAGCAAACCTTTGCCTTTGTTTTCCCTTTAAGATTTCTTAAATCCAATTTAGCAATTTAAAATCAATTTTGATCCTTAATAGTGATCTTGATTACATGAAAATTATCAACACTACGATGCAACAGCGGGACATTGTCACTGATGTGCTATGGAAATAGTGTCCTCAATAATACGACAGTGGATATTTGCGTTTTGAATTTTTTTTTTTATTAAACAATGGATTTTGTTTAATGATGACTTTTCCTTAAGAACTCTTTATCTTAGTGAAATGGTCCCCGGGCAGCCCAATGCTGTGTAGACTGTGATCTGGCTAAATGGTAACCTGACCTGGCGCCTTGCTCCAGAATGTCATCCAACACGAGTTTGACTTCTTGCCTGAGGAATACACACCTGACAACTCGCAGATCAACTACAGCCACGAAGGGATGCCTGGGGCGATGTCCCCAATGTCTCCACCCTGCCAGTACCCTCCTGCCGTACCCTCACCCCAGGTGCCCCTCCCAGATGTGCCCCACTCGCGGGGCCTGCCGCCCTCCGCTGACACCATTCCAATAGACCTTGATTACGGACACCACCAGACGTCTAACCACAGGCACAAGCAACACCAGCTGCAGCCACAACTCAAGTGAGTCAAGTCATGGTCAACTTTTGTCACAACTTGTTATCTTGTGTCACAACGTGTTATATTGTGTCAAAACATGTTATATTGTGTCAAAACATGTTATATTGTGTCACAACGTGTTATATTGTGTCAAAACATGTTATATTGTGTCACAACATGTTATATTGTGTCACAACGTGTTATATTATGTCAAAACGTGTTATATTGTGTCACAACATGTTATCTTGTGTCACAACATGTTATCTTGTGTCAAAACATGTTATATTGTGTCACAACATGTTATATTGTGTCACATGTTATATTGTGTCAAAACATGTCATCTCCTGCTATAACATGTTATCTTGTGTCACAGCCTGGTGTTGCATTGTGTCATCTGATTGAAACATGCCATTGCCATGTCACAGCGTGTCGTCTCATGTTGCATAGTGTCATTTTATATCACGTCATCTTGTGTTGTGGCATGTCATGTCCCGTCACATTGTGTCATCAGCATATCACAGGATATTATCTTGTGTCACAACATGTCATCTCACGTTGCGGCATGTCATCTCACGTCACCTTGTGTCCCACTGTGTTAAAACATTGTAATGTAAATAGTAGTTCCAGCTTCATCATGTGCATCATTTAGAACTGTTTAAAATTAACTTCACATTTTCTTATGTGGATTTGTGTCAGAAATGAGGAATGTATTTGGAAACTTTGATGATAGTGCATGATTAAAAAATGGCATGATTTAGCATGAAAACATTCATCAACTATATTGATTGCTGGTGGTCTGGTTGTATGGAGAAATGAACCTTTGGTGCCTAATTATCATGTCTCCGTCACTGGATGTTTTCAGCATTTCACCGTTGAAACATATTTCGCTGGATGAGTTCCGGAGCATTGCAGTGCTGGGCCGAGGACACTTTGGAAAGGTCAGTAGGTTAAGGGTTCATGGTCTTACAATGGATGTATATACATATTTAGGTGCCCAAATTGCTGAATTTTGCAGGTGTTTCAAAATCCTGGAATTTAGAAGAAAAATATTAACAATGAGGCACAGTGTCCAGCAGTGGAAACAAAAAGTCAGCAGTTATCTGCAGCTTGTGGTTGGTGCAATGTACTTCCTGCATCAGAGAAAGTAATTTTTGGACACTTCAAGAAGCTAATTCCCAATTAGTGTTGACAGTGAGTATACTGTGCTTGCAGGTGTTGCTGGCTGAGTACAAACCAACGCGCGAGTTCTTCGCCATCAAAGCGCTCAAGAAAGGAGACATCATTGCGAGGGATGAGGTGGAGAGCCTCATGTCTGAGAAGAGGATCTTTGAAGTGGCCAACTCATTGCGCCATCCGTTCCTTGTCAACCTGTTTGCATGCTTCCAAACCCCGGTAATTTCTCAACTAGTTACACAATGCTTTCGTCTTATATCAACATGAGGTTTAGTCGTTTAGGAACAAAATAATGGCAGTTTGATGTATATCAATGTTTACCTATGATAGTGTATCGTGTTTATGAGATTATGTTATTATATATGATTCATCTACATAGGCATGTTTTGTTTCGAGAGAAAAACATCCGCACTTTGGAAGGGAGCATTCCTCGGAGACTCCAGATTGAGCGACTGTCTGTCTTACAAACATAGTCAGTTGTAAACAGTTTGATGTCTATGATGTAATTAGATTGTTTGTATCCGATAATAAAGATTCCTCATGTAACACAAATGAAAGATTACAAACATTGAACTGTATTAAGAGATTTGGAACAGCACCATATGAAACCAGTTACATTTATCATATAGAAGTGTTGTCAGTACAGTGTAGTGAGTAGTGTTGACACAGAATGTGAATGCCTGCTGCAGGAGCACGTATGCTTTGTGATGGAGTATGCGTGTGGTGGGGATCTGATGATGCACATTCACAGCGACGTGTTCTCTGAGCCACGCAGTGTCTTCTATGCCGGCTGTGTCGTGCTGGGACTGCAGTATCTGCACGACCACAATGTCGTCTACAGGCACGTCTTATAGCTGCATACACACTTGTATAAACATACACACACACCACCTATCATTCCACCAGTTAACATGGCTCTTGTTTTGAATAATCTAAAACCTAATAAAGGTATTTGTTTGAAGCGGAATTATTTTATAATTAACCACGTCAGTAAGAGGACTGTGCCAAAATAACACGAACAGTGACCATATTAGCAGGATAGATTTACTAATCAACTATTACAGAAATAGCTTGGAACTGTCCGATTGACCATAATTGCAGTGATCGTAATGTCAGGTTATCCTGTATATATTTACATATATTAAACAAGGTTATGTACCTGTATTTACTGCCTAACATAGACTTAGCCTGGCTCCGTCGCTTCACAAAGTGCAATAGACTTGGCCGCGCCCAAGTTGCTCGCCAAAATTAATGACAAAATGAAACCTGACCCATCCCCACGGTTCCCACCACCCTTCCCCATAACTGAGTCAGCTCCTCTTCCCACTTGGCGCCGCCATCGTTTAAGTCTCGCTTTCACGTAGCTCTGTATTTTTCACTTTTGTGAGCTTATATTGTATTTTGTTTAAGCTATTTTACGGGTTATCGTTTTATTTCTTACCTCCGCTAGATAGTGGACTAATTAAAAGTCACTTTCTATCGTCATTTACGCCTTTTTTACCGTCTTTCAACTTTGCCTTTTCAATTGTAATGGCTGACCACTCGTGCCCACGCCACCGGAGAAAGTGCTCCGTCTGCACTCGTCTCATGCGCAGCGGCGATAACCACCCAGACAAGTGTCGCTCTTGTCACGGCTGTACGGTCGACAATAAGTGCGACATTTGTTCACGGTGGACCGACCAGGTCTGGGTGGGTAAGGTCGAGCATTCTACAGCTCGACTCAATAGAAAACGGTGCGTTATTTCCGTGGCGCCGGCGTCCGACACTCCGTCGACACCACCGCATTCCGCGCTGATCGACGCACGCAGCCATAAGCGTGCTCACTTGCAGATATCCAGCATGTCTAGCGGGAGCTTCCATGGGTTTTCTCCGGGGCCTTCCCCGGAGATAACCCAAGACCGTGACCAGGAATCCGTGTTGGCGGAAATCCTGCAGTTACTCCGCGAACAGCGGGTGTTGCCAACCGTGGTAAGTGACGCGGCTAATCGGCCCTGTGCTCCCGGAGCCTCCCCGCGGTACGGCTTGGTTCTCCGGGCGATCAGGGAAAACCCCGGTCTGTCGGTGTGAACTTATACTCATCGCCCCAGGCTGGATACAAGGGTCTGGTTTCCACTCCTTCTAGGGATGCTGATAGATTCCCCTCTACAGATACCCAACATTCCTCAGTTACTGTCCCAACCACGAGGCCTGGTCCATCGCGACCTTTCCAATCTCCAGCTACACGCGTGGAGAGTATCCGGGATGCCCTCTGCAACAGAGGCTTTTCGATCGACGTTGCCTCCTGCGTCTCTAGGCCTCAGCGAGATTCTACACTGGCGATCTATGAATCTAAGTGGAGAATGTTCTCTGATTGGTGCGTCGCACAACAGATGGATCCACTCTCGTCCTCTGAGAGTGTAGTCTCAAATGTTCTACTCCACCTTCATACAGATAAACATTTGGCCATTTCAACCATCGCTGGCTACCAAATGGCAACAGCCAGCACCCTTCGTGCCACTTCTGGGGTGGAAGTAGGTCACAATCCCGCACTAGAGTCACTACTTCGCAATATTGAGATGGAGCAGGGTCGTCATCAACCCCAATTTCCAGAGTGGAATCTTGCCTTGGTTTTGTCAGCTTTGACAAAGCCACCTTTTGAACCCCTGAACCAAGCGTCGGATAAGTTACTAACTTGGAAGAGTTTTCCTCATCGCGCTTGCTTCAGGGAAACGTCGGAGTGAAATCCATGATTTCAAACACGCCCAACTGCAACGGACCTCAGGCTGGACACAGGTGACTCTTCGAGTAGGCCTGTCATTCATTTCAAAGACACAGGTGTTGGGCAAAGGCCCCAAGTGCGTACTCTCATGCACTATTCCAGCACTTGACCATCATTTGAGCAATGGCATGGCTGAAGACCGACTCCTGTGCCCAGTACGGGCACTAAGATATTACCTGGAAAGGTCTATGCCCTGGAGGGAAAACAAACGTCTCCTCTTCGTTTCATTCAAGCCAGGGCATAAACGAGACATCGTACCATCCACAATATCCGGGTGGATCCGGAAGACGATTATAGAGTGCTATACAGACTCCCCTGCTCCTCTCCTTGAATCCCATAGGGTCAAGGCACACCAGGTACGATCCGTGGCTGCTTCCCTTGCCTTCCACAGACAGGCATCCATGGAGTAGACACTACAAGCTGGTACCTGGCGTTGTCATAACACCTTCACGAATTTCTACCTCAAGGACCTATCTCTCTACTCTTCTGATCTCATTCAGCTGGGACCAATAGTGGCCGCAGAATCTATTCTGCCGCCAACAGGAGATCTTTAGACACACCTTCACCTATACCCACCATCCATTCATCTAGATTCTGCACTTTGTGAAGCGACGGAGCCAAGCTAAGTCTATGTTAGGCAGTAAATTCTATATTTTTAGCATTAAAATATGTATTTACAAGTAACATACTTACCTGGCTCCGTCGCTTCACCATATCACCCTCCCTCCTTCCCCACTATAGGGAGTTAACCCATCACAGTATAATCCTTTAGCCAAGTGGGAAGAGGAGGTGACTCAGTGATGGGGAAGGGTGGTGGGAACCGTGGGGATGGGTCAGGTTTCATTTTGTCATTCATTTTGGTGAACAACTTGGGTGTGGCCAAGTCTGTTGCACTTTGTGAAGCAACGGAGCCAGGTAAGTATGTTACATGTAAATACATATTTTAATGCTAAAAATATGGAATCTGAAAGTGTTATTATTATCATACATACTCGTGATTGAATTTATGATGAGAATTCGCTGTCTCTGGTAAGCTAGTTGTATAACAAACTTTGAGTAGATTTTATATAAGTTTGATCTGCACTAGGGCTATCTCACTAAGAGTTATTATCACATTAAGACATTTCAACCAGTTCCTCAGTCAAGTTATAACTGATCACATCTTTCTGTGTCTATGCAGAGACCTCAAGCTTGACAACTTGCTGCTGGACTCGGAGGGCTTTGTGAAGATCGCAGACTTTGGTCTATGCAAGGAGGGCATGGGGTACGGGGACAGGACGGGCACTTTCTGTGGCACCCCGGAGTTCCTCGCCCCCGAGGTGCTTACAGAGCCCTCCTACACGCGTGCTGTCGACTGGTGGGGACTCGGAGTTCTCATCTTTGAGATGCTCGTAGGAGAGGTAGGTTGTGGATGGACAGAAGGAAAGAGGGAAAGATGGTGGTGGGAAGGAGACAGTGGGACTAATGTGGTGATGGGGTATTTGGAGGGGAGCTTAGGTTCTGCGAAGGTTTGTCGAATGTGGCATTATTTGGGTATTTGCATGACACATTGACATAGTAATGATCTACTGAGGAGGTGGGTGTATTATCTCAAAGAAAAATCCAATCCAAATGTACACAACATCTACAAAATTTAAATAATATTTTCCATCTGTGGTACTCCTAAATTATTACTTTTGAACACTATGGATTTCCCCTCACTATGCTCAGTGTATGTGCTGGAGCATGTATCTAATTACCACAGAGCTAGTGTATATAATATTGTTGACATTTTCCACCTAGATGGTTTTGCAAATTGGACCCTTTGGAGGAAAATAAAGTATGTTTTGCAGTTATGATTTTAGTCGCAATTATACATTAAAATCTTCTTCCCAGGATGGTGTCCAAGTCAGTTTATGCGTTCTTCTGCTTTCCATGTCATCCTTTCTTCTATAATGGCCACCCATCTGTAGCTAATTATCCCAGGTCTCATTTGAAACTGTCTTCCCATCTCAGCCTTGGCCTTCATCTTCTTCTGCTTGCCACAATCTTGTTGACAGTAGGCAGTTACGCCAGTTGTAACAACTGTTGTATATTAAGCCTTGTTGCTGTTTGCAGTCGCCATTCCCTGGGGACGATGAAGAGGAGGTGTTTGATAGCATCGTCAATGAGGAGGTGCGCTATCCCCGCTTCCTCTCCAGTGAGGCCATCACTATCATGAGGAGGGTGAGTAGATGCAACTTGACTCCACAATTTTATTATTTATCTTAGCTTATTTATTTATTTTTAGCTTACTTATTTTATTAATTTACATTTCAGATTTAGTCTACATGTTCTGTTGCTTTGATTGGCATTTAATGACTGCTTAAAAACTGCTATATCAGGAAACAGAATTATTATTATTACAAGCTGATTCTGTCTCTGGGTCAGCAATAGCTGTCTTGGTCATGTCCGGTCAGTTTTCTGTCTGACACACGTATGTACATAAGTATGTGCTGCTATTGTCAGCAGGTCTTGACTACTTCAACATGTCATATTTTCTTGTCTCAGCTGATGAGGAAGAACCCAGAGAAGCGTCTTGGGTCAAGTGAGAGAGACGCAGAGGACGTGAAGAGACAGGCGTTCTTCAAGGTATCATCTTAATGAACTCAGATCTTGTGTTGTTCATTGGACTTTTGGCCATGTGCTTTGAACACATTTGTATGTCAACTACAATTATTACATTTCTATCATGTGCAGTGAAAAATGTATTTCTAATTAAAACATGTTGGTTGTTAACAACATTCTAAAAGCATAATTCTAACAATATTGTCCTGCATAGCTTGCACAGTAATTCTTGACACTGTAGTCATTTGCAAAAGTCAGGTGGAACTGTTTTGAAAAATCAATATAAGTTATTTTTCCTTTCCGTTATGCTTCTAAAATTTTCAGATTGATTACAGGTTTTAATCAGTTTCATATGTGCTATGTGAAACTACCTGATTATTTCAAAACTCGTTTGTTGTATTTATTTATCCTTTGACTAAGCAGATGTTGTGATTAATATTTTCAACATATTTCACTTTTATTGGTTTTTCTGATAAATTTGTGTTATGAAAACATTTTGTAATTAACAGTTACCTTAGCCATGTGACATTTATTAATTTATTCAAACTGTTCTCATTTAACCTATTAGACCCCAGCCAGTTAAATTGACTTGTGTCCCCATTCCCCATGCTAGAGCCACTGATTTCACAAATTCTGGGTGCATGCACATTTCAAGCTATATCTTCAAAATTATTGATTTTCTAGAATTGCAAGTTGTATTTATTTTGAAGCTCATTTCGTTATCTTTAAAATGGTGTAACTTTGGTGTATGTTGGTGAAAAATATGTTGTTATATGTAGGTGACAAACATGGAACATTACTATTCTGGACAACTATACAGAAGAATATCATGTGTTATTCACATAAAATGTATTATACTGTTCTGTTTACACATACTCTGCCTTGCTTAGACATGGTACTATGTAAATCAATTAATTTTGTCTGAATATCGACAGGAAACACAGCTTTGCCAAACGTATCTTGGTTGTCATCCTACACATGGCTTCTGTGTTATGTCAATATATATGTGATCATTGATATTTTGACACCTGAAACAACAAATTGTCAACCATTAGGAAAATTGACAGTGTTACCTAATGATTTGTTATAATAAAACACGTAATTTTCATATATCAACACATAATCAACAGTTTCGGTGCTGAAAACATAACTGATGGTCACCCAACTTGGACAATGAATAATAAACAATGTTCAAGCATTCATTTTATCGCTCATTCAGTTGTATATTGAACATAATGTACACTTACCTTTAGTTCAATGTCAGAAGTTTCCAATCCAACGATATATAAGCACAAACTTCATCAGTAGCAAACAGCTATGATATCCAAGCCGTCCCCAGTGTTGAACGTCCACAGATGGCAAACTTCAATAACGAAAAACTTACATTTTTCAATGCAAACCCATGTCCCAGGCACTCTGGGGAGCCAACACCCGGGTGCTTTCTGACGCATGGGGTCTAATGGGTTAATGCATTTGTTGTTTGTAACTGATGGTGTTGTTTCTGTTTGCAGGGTGTGAACTGGGGCGAACTGCTGCAGAGACAAGTGAAACCACCATTTGTACCAACAGTGGTAAGTCCAGCAGACTCAAACCTACCCAATCCCAAACTTAGTTTGCAGTCGTAGTAGTAATAAAGGATTTTGTGCTGTCAAACGTAATCTAACTGATGAATTCGGAATAGTGTTGCAGATAGTTTACTGATTTGAATTTGAAACGTTTAAAGACCTGTTAGAAGATTTAATATATGATTACTGTTACAGATTAACTTCAGAACCTTTGTAAGTGCCATACTTTCCGTATTTTCTCCATTCCAAAGAACTCCTTCCTTCCTTGCCCACCTGTTTTTCCCATTCAATAATATGTACATTTTCTGTAATCTTCCATGTTTGATGTTTTTGTGTTTGTGTGAACGTCCTTGTAGGTTTACTTCCTTTTCCAGCATGAAGGTTTAATTACAAAATAATAGCTGTTTTAAAACAAGAAATTATATTTTTAGAAACACCCGGAAGATGTGAGCAACTTTGATGAGGAGTTCACGCTAGAGAAACCAAACCTGACACCACCGAAGGACCGACGTCCACTCACCGAGAATGAACAGGAAATGTTCCTCGACTTTGATTATGTTGCCAGCTGGTGTTGATCATGGAAGGCAGTGATGTTGTTTACTCCTTCCTGTAAATAGATGACGCCAAATGGCAGTTTCAAGAACACTGTCACCATCAATGCCACAGAATGCCGTCTCTCTGTTATTGGCGTTTAGAGGTGGCGTGTCACTGCATCGATGTCGGCTTCAGCTGAGTTTGTCATCATTGTACTGCCACAGCTAGAGTCCAGAGTCGATGATGTCGAGTTGTGTCTCAGGTCATAGCGTTGTGGGTATGATGCTGACTGACACATGTACATTGACACATGACACCAGGGACGTTGGTTCTTGCCTCTTATTAAACAATGTTCTCAAGACATAGACGTCCTGCCAGCTACAACCACATCATCTGGTGTGGATATGGAGCAACGGAGTAGGGCCAATTCACTCACTGCCCCAAAGAAAGCCACTTGGTAGACGTCAGCATGTCAGCGCAGACACACAATGGTTTTAGAACTGGTGCATGTTTTTTTCTCTATCGTCTGTGATGTTTTACTACAGCCACCAGATTCTGAGAGGATTCTCGGTGGCGAACTCCGTCGAGTGACTGCGGTGGAGCGGCAACCTGCTGCTCATGCATGTACACGCACCGAGTCTGAATGGCATTCCTTCATAGATTTTACACTTAGATTTTTCAACAAGTATGGCAACACCTCCGTGTATCGGGGTCGGCTGCATTCTGGCATCATGAAATTTGCTCAAATGATCTTGCATGGCAAATGGATGGTTGTTGGCACTGCCTTTCAACTGATTGCATTGAAATGTGACATATTCAGTTGGAATCAGCTGAGGTGTCCTATCTGGCACGACTGTGTTTTTAATCCAGCCAGCAGCACCCTGGGTGGTTTGGAGGTAATCTTGAGTTGCTGCCATTCCCTGCAAAACCCAGATATTGTTCGCATCCTACACACGTTGTCCTGATAGGGATAGGGGCGGGTGGGTTCCATCTCTGCCATATTTGAATGATGTGATTTCTGCAAAAAGGTGGCGACTGGCAAAACCAGTCACGCCATCTTGAAAACGGTATTGGGTATTGCTAGGTGTTCTAACCTATCAGCCGAAACCAAGACGACTAGTCGTTTTTTGATGCTCTGGCCATGGAGATGGAAACGCAACATGAAATTGCTGTTTGAGCCATATCTGTAACTCACACAACCAACACGGTTGGCATTTATCAAGTTGTCTTTGGTGTTGGTCTTCTTTAATTAAACATGATGTAATTGATTGTATCGTCACAACCCATTTTTGAAGTTACCTGTCTGTCACTCGCGTCAACACCATTTCACCTGTATTTATGTTTTGCATCATACGCTGGCCACACTCACGTGTATCACTACACCCAGGTGTATTATAGATGTGTATTATAAAGATATCTAGTTTTTAGCTGCAGCTGGGATCAGCAAGTTATTTTCTTATGTTGAGTCAATTATTGCTGTGTCTGCAGACACTGCTTTGATTAGGGTAACGTTGTAGCGTGTGCTCGATGCGGGTTGTCATGGAGACACATTGCAGTTATACTGTATTCACACACATCATTCTGTACTGTGATGACAATTAAATAAATCTTTTTGAGAAGTTGTGGTCAAGAAAGGCTTGTGTGAACATGTTTGAATCCCAAGAAAAACCTCAATTTCAAGCCCTTTGTAAAAAAATGAGTCAGCACACCATAGCTACTTCATTGCAAAATATTTACTGATAGCTCACAAATTATTAAATTATACACTCGATAAAGATGTTTTCAACAACTCAATGTCAACAGAAATACTGAAGCTAGTAATGGTAATGAATAGAATGCATACATTTGTTAACCATTCCAACAACAATCTCAAACACACTTGCTAATAAATTCAGATTTGATTAGGGTAACGTTGTAGCGTGTGCTCGATGCGGGTTGTCATGGAGACACATTGCAGTTATACTGTATTCACACACATCATTCTGTACTGTGATGACAATTAAATAAATCTTTTTGAGAAGTTGTGGTCAAGAAAGGCTTGTGTGAACATGTTTGAATCCCAAGAAAAACCTCAATTTCAAGCCCTTTGTAAAAAAATGAGTCAGCACACCATAGCTACTTCATTGCAAAATATTTACTGATAGCTCACAAATTATTAAATTATACACTCGATAAAGATGTTTTCAACAACTCAATGTCAACAGAAATACTGAAGCTAGTAATGGTAATGAATAGAATGCATACATTTGTTAACCATTCCAACAACAATCTCAAACACACTTGCTAATAAATTCAGATACATGTATTGCTAAAAGCAAGTTGGATTACTGTTTGACATGGATCTGTTTAGTAGTTTCATAAAATTAATCTTTATAACCACATCTAAAGTAGAAATATAATACTGTCTGCCTTGTGTAATCACCTACATCTACTGTAATACTGCACAGAGTATTTACTGAATGGCACCTTGGAATTACTAACAATAGCTGTCACTAGCTGGCTGCCATGCTACCTCAATAACCCTCACCCCAAGTGAACTTGGGCAAATAATGGCATGGAGACTTGTGTTATCTTTCTTTCAGGTTAGGATAGTAGTTTTGAAATAATTGCACACATTTGCCACAAAAGGTATAAACAACCTACCGGTACACACACCTTTTAACCTCAAATTTGATGTAGAAACAATCTCAATTTTGTTTATGGTGATAAACTTTATTATTATTATTATTATTAGTAGTGAATTTAATACAGCTACATACTGTAATAAAGCCACTGAGTTTATCACTTACGGTTGGGCACTCTGTTTATGGGTTTTGCCATTGAGAATAACGAAGGTTTACCCGCAGATTAACACTGCAGAGATTCTAGAAAGCACGATTACAGATTCTGCTGGATTGTTTCATGAAGATAAAAATCCCAATACAATGACCCAAACATCTATGTAACTTATGTACAATAACATTAGAGCAGGTAAATGGACAGGAATCTCTTTGATCTTCAACATACACACACACGTCTGTATTTACATAAACAGGAAGCCAACTAATCGCAGGGTAGGTTAAATTGATGTACAAGTGTAACTGAGGTGACTGGCAGCAGTGCACAGACAACAGAGCTATAATAATAGTAGTGTACATATTTCAAATAAATAATTACCTCTTCAGTCGGCCAATGATCGAGGTGATAACACCGACAGGATCTGGTGAACGTATCATGCACACATTTGTATCGTTATTTCTTCTAGGTATTTACATACACTACTCATAGTGTAGACCACTACATTATCCCCAGTCAACATTCAAACCTGCTCATTGCTAGTGTTCCGTAGGCACTAGCAGCAATATTCTATTACATGATAACAGTTGATTTAAGTGACTAAATTTAATGCTGTAGTTCAACTGAGATTCCTGCATGCATGTCTTGGTACAGCCAAGTTACAAGAGTAGACAACATCCCAGCGACTGTGTCTAGCTGACTAGCGTGTAGAGTATGTACACAAGGTGACACCAGCTTGTCCGTCCTGCAACAATTACAGGGGCAATGCCCAGCAGGTGGCAGTGCGATCAGCGCTTGTGCTCACGAATGCCAATTCACTGGGATGCCACCTACACTGAATGACCTTGTCCTTATGTTCAGCCACGACAACGCTTGGTAGGGGTCGCAGAAGATCACCTAGAGGCACAAGCAACTGTTGTTAACACGACAGAGTTGTGTTAGTGTTTGTAATGTTTTAACAGGGTTATTAAGAATTTGTATCGGTGAGAGTAACTTTAAAATTGTTTACCTATAACCTCCTGTGGGATTTCACATATTATTTTCCAAATGTTGTTTAACAAAACTGGAACAGAAATCTTACTCCAATTAAACTGTTTGCAGATATTCCACACAACTACAATCAAAACTATATGTTCAACAGATGGATACTTGAATTTCTGGAAATTCTGGTTTCTAGGATTGATAACTTAGATATTATTTATTTACCTCACAAGAAACTTAATCTCCAAATAGTTTTGTCATGTCTTACAGCCCTCGTTGGCAGACTGGCTTTGTTATGAGTATGTCACCAGTGCTTCTCTGCTTGCGTCACATAACACTGATCATGTGACACACCCTGAGCGATGTGTTCACTGATGAATGTTAAGTGCCATGGCAGAAATATTCTGATGTGAAATCAAGTTTCTTATGAAATAATGAATCCCTCAGGAAAGAGACTGTATTAGAGCTGGTTATCATGTGACAACAACTATGGTGAGATTAGTTTTATAAGATGCCACCCATATTGCTGTGCCCCAACTACATTGCCATGACGTGTGTGTAACATGTAAAGGTAAGTTCTTATATAGAGCAGTATCCAGTCCTCGGGACTGCTCAAAGCACTTTACACTTTACTTCCCTGGTAGACCTGTTCAATCAAACACCGTATTAACCTCTGGGAAGCATCCAGCCATATGCTATACAATTAATGTACATATCCGTCACTGCCTATAGCAAGGTACTCATTTATACAGCTGAGTGAACTGGGGCAATGTACAGTGAAAAAACTTGCCCAAGGTTTTAACACTGCAGCACAGGATCCGAACCCAGGTTCCCTTAGACAAGAGTACGAAGCTCTACCCCTGAGCCACAGCAGTCTACAAATGTATGTGGTCTCTCACCGTGTAGGTCTGTAAGGACGACCTTCTGGTCATAGGAGCCAGACAGCAGGTAATAGGCGTTCATGGAGAAGCGCACCGTGCGCACATCACTTGTGTGTGCCTTGAAGGTCTGGATGACACGAGCTCCACGCACATCCCACAACATGCACGACGCGTCCTCATGGCCCGACGCCAGCAGCTGGCCTGACGGGTCGACACACACCGACGCAAACGCACTCCCTGACACAGAAGAGACCAAACGGTCAAGGTTTCATACAGATTCTGTACAGCAGATCAAATGTTAACAGTTATTTGTGACCCATCCCAGTTAGCCAGACATTATGCTGCACAGGTGTATTTTAGACAAACCAAGACTAGCTGTATAGGTTAGATTCCTTGACTTGACATTTTAGACAAGCCAGAATTAGCGGTATAAAAAAGTAAAAAAAGTAAAGGCATGTTCTTATATAGTGCAGTATCCAATCCTCAGGACTGTTCAAAGTGCTTTACACTTTACTTCCTGACAGACCTGTTCACTCAGACACCATCTCGGCTTCTCTGGGAAGCATCCAGCCATATTCTACAATTAATGTGCGAAGGCTGCTCGTACACATATCCACCACTGTCTATAGCCAGGTACTCATTTATACAGCTGAGTGAACTGGAGCAATGTAGAGTGAAATAACTTGCCTGAGGTTTTAACACCACAGCCAGGATTCGAACCCGGGTTCTCGTAGTCGAGAGTCCGAAGCTCTACCCCTGAGCCATGGCGCTCTACGTATAGGTTATGTTACATTTTGGTGGAAATTACAATCTTATCTTTCAATGTCCCATTTATTTCCCCACCAAACACTCCAATATGAATCAAATACATGCTTTTAAGAACATGTATATGAAAAAACAAGAAACAATGCAAGTCCAAATTACCTTGTTTCTCAAAAGGGTGCTTTTAAAAATCTGCCTACATCATAAAAAAACGTACTGAAGACATTTAAACAAAAAGGTATAATTTAAAAATTCATCATTGTTAGTAGAATAAAAATATACAAAACCTGATATCTCAATTTTTAACATAACTCCCATGCGCTGTGTTGTGGCCGGTCATATTGGGCAAAGAGCATGTTAACATGGAGCTGTGTGGAGTAGAAAATAGTGGCCTGTCCCCTAATGCCGGGTCATGTTTTACCTGGAGTGCCGCTGGGCACGACGCTGATGGCAGCCGAGGCTCGCAGATCCCAGAAGCGGGCCGTCTTGTCCTGGGACCCACTCACAAACATACAGCCACCCCACGTGTGTAGGGCATAGATGTGACCTGACAGCAACAACAACGTGACAGTTACACAAACATACAACCACCCCACGTGTGTAGGGCATAGATGTGACCTGACAGCAACAACAACGTGACAGTTACATAAACATTCAGCCACCCCACGTGTGTAGGGCATAGATGTGACCTGACAGCAACAACAACGTGACAGTTACCCAAACATACAACCACCCCACGTGTGTAGGGCATAGATGTGACCTGACAGCAACAACAACGTGACAGTTACACAAACATACAGCCACCCCACGTGTGTAGGGCATAGATGTGACCTGACAGCAACAACAACGTGACAGTTACACAAACATACAACCACCCCACGTGTGTAGGGCATAGATGTGACCTGACAGCAACAACAACGTGACAGTTACATAAACATTCAGCCACCCCACGTGTGTAGGGCATAGATGTGACCTGACAGCAACAACACCAACACGGTGACTACAAACATGCAGCCACCCCATGTGTGTGGGGCGTAGATGTGATCTCAGAGCAACAACAACACGCTGCCAGTTACACAAACAATGCAAGAATATCAGTTATGTAGACAGCATTATGACTGTCTGGCACTTTGCCAAGTTGACTCCTGTGACATGTGTGGTGACCGTGACGTACCTGTGTGTCCAGCCATCACACGTATGGGTGTGCCTGTCTCGCAGTCTGTCACAAAGATCTTACAGTTGCCAGCGCCGCCACTGATGAGGACCGAGGACCGGGTGGATGTATCCTGCATGAACATCAGGTCTCTGACGGTCCCATCGTGGAAGATCAGCTCAGTGTCGCAACCTAAACAAACATCAGCTCAGTGTCACAACATACACAAACACCAGCTCAGTGTCACAATATACATAGACATCAGCTCAGCATCACAACATACACAGGCATTAGCTCAATGTCACAACATACACAAACACCAGCTCAGTGTCACAACCTAAACATCAGCTCAGTGTCACAACCTAAACATCAGCTCAGTGTCATAACCTAAACAAACACCAGCTCAGTGTCACAACATACACAAACATTAGCTCAGTGTCACAACATACACAAACACCAGCTCAGTGTCACAACATACACAAACATTAGCTCAGTGTCACAACATACACAAACACCAGCTCAGTGTCACAACATACACAAACAACAGCTCAGTGTCACAACCTAAACATCAGCTCAGTTTCACAACCTAAACAAACACCAGCTCAGTGTCACAACCTAAACATCAGCTCAGTGTCACAACCTAAACATCAGCTCAGTGTCATAACCTAAACAAACATCAGCTCAGTGTCCCAACATACACAAACGCCAGTTCAGTGTCACAACCTAAACATCAGCTCAGTGTCACAAGCTAAACATCAGCTTAGTATCATAACCTAAACAAACATCAGCTCAGTGTCACAACATACACAACCAATAGCTCAGTGTCACAACATACACAAACATCAGCTCAGTGTCACAACATACACAAACATTAGCTCAGTGTCACAACATGCAAACATTAGCTCAGTGTCACAACATACACAAACACCAGCTCAGTGTCACAACGTAAACATCAGCTCAGTTTAACAACCTAAACAAACACCAGCTCAGTGTAACAACCTAAACATCAGCTCAGTGTCACAACATACACAAATACCAGCTCAGTGTCACAACATACACAAACATTAGCTCAGTGTCACAACATACACAAGCATCAGCTCAGTGTCACAACCTAAACAAACATCAGCTCAGTTTCACAACCTAAACATCAGCTCAGTGTCAAAACCTAAACATCAGCTCAGTGTCACAACCTAAACATCAGCTCAGTGTCACAACCTAAACATAAGCTCAGTGTCACAACCTAAACATAAGCTTAGTGTCAAAACCTAAACATCATCTCAGTGTCACAACCTAAACAAACATCAGTTCAGTGTCACAACCTAAACATCAGCTCAGTTTCACAACCTAAACATCAGCTCAGTGTCACAACCTAAACATCAGCTCAGTGTCACAACCTAAGCATCAGCTCAGTGTCACAACCTAAACATAAGCTCAGTGTCACAACCTAAACATCAGCTCAGTGTCACAACCTAAACATAAGCTCAGTGTCACAACCTAAACATCAGCTCAGTGTCACAACCTAAACATCAGCTCAGTGTCACAACCTAAACATCAGCTCAGTGTCACAACCTAAACATTAGCTCAGTGTCACAACCTAAACATAAGCTCAGTGTCACAACCTAAACATCAGCTCAGTGTCACAACCTAAACATCAGCTCAGTGTCACAACCTAAACATAAGCTCAGTGTCACAACCTAAACATCAGCTCAGTGTCACAACCTAAACATCAGCTCAGTGTCACAACCTAAACATAAGCTCAGTGTCACAACCTAAACATCAGCTCAGTGTCATAACCTAAACATCAGCTCAGTGTCACAACCTAAACATCAGCTCAGTGTCACAACCTAAACATCAGCTCAGTGTCATAACCCAAACTTCAGCTCAGTGTCATAACCTAAACATCAGCTCAGTGTCATAACCTAAACATAAGCTCTGTGTCACAACCTAAACATCAGCTCAGTGTCACAACCTAAACATCAGCTCAGTGTCACAACCTAAACATAAGCTCAGTGTCACAACCTAAACATCAGCTCAGTGTCATAACCTAAACATCAGTTCAGTGTCACAACCTAAACATAAGCTCAGTGTCACAATCTAAACATCAGCTCAGTGTCATAACCTAAACATCAGCTCTGTGTCATAACCTAAACATCAGCTCAGTGTCATAACCTAAACAAACATCAGTTCAGTGTCACAACCTAAACATCAGCTCAGTGTCACAACCTAAACATCAGCTCAGTGTCATGACCTAAACAAACATCAGTTCAGTGTCACAATCTAAACATCAGCTCAGTGTCACAACCTAAACATCAGCTCAGTGTCACAACCTAAACATCAGCTCAGTGTCATAACCTAAACAAACATCAGTTCAGTGTCACAACATACACATACATCAGCTCTGTGGCATAATGTAAACAAACATCAGCCCAGTGATATGACCTATACAAACATGTACAAATACAGTTCTATTAACTCTTCTTGGTTAATGTTGCCATTTTTATGATGTTTTGAAACAGTAAGCAGCCAACCATAAATAAATACTAAGGACAGTTTATAATGTCTTATTATAATTTCATGTTTTTGTGACTAATAAATTATATAATTTGGTCTAATAAATATTTTCAGTTCGATGTCAGCAAGAATGTCTCACTCATAAATATCAGGCACAAGGTCTACAATTCTCATGGTGTGATGGTGCCATACATAAGTGTTAACTGTTCCCTATTCCAAGACTAAAATAAACTGATCAGGTAACCCCTAATTTCCCATTCTTGTCTACCTGTGACTCCCTCTGTGTCTCCATCGTAGTGCATCAGCCGCACAGCCTTGTCATTGGAGCCCGTTGCAATGAGGTCACCCATGGGACTCCAGGCAACACAGTAGATGGACCCCTTGTGCAGCTTGTTGCGTCTGTGTGTCACCTCCGTGGGTTGGATCTGCCAGCCGTCTCTACAAGTACAACACAGTGCCACCGTGACAGCTGCTAAATGAACTCTTATACACTAAGTTATATTACTTCAACATGTGCAGATAGTGTAGTGGTTAGCATGTCTCTGTGGCATGCCAGTGCCCCAAGTTCAATACCCAGTCACAGCAGGCATGTTATATCTCATGTCAAACTTGGTCACTGTGTATCCTTCGTTAATCGCAGAAAAAAAAATCATGTTAATGTTGGCCTTGTATCAATTTGGCATGAACCACTGAAGACGACATGTACTCTGACAGTGACCACCCTCAGTGCCAGTTTAGAAAGGTCAGCTTGGCATAAACGGCTTGGCATAAAAGTTCTTAAAAAGGTTGACTACTGGGTAGTTCAATGAGACCTCATCAGATCATAACATTATAATCACAGTATACAGACTAGGCTGTTAACAGAACCCTGCCAAATGCTGGAAACAACTAGAACTAGCTAGAACACCCAGTGAAAAACATTTAGTTTATTTGAAAGTTTACATTGATATGCCATTATACAAACTTTATCACAATTCACATACAATGAATGAGTACAACAACAACAACAAATCATAAAATGAATATAAGCCTAGTGACATACATGTACATAGTGGGTCTCACCGCTAACACCTGTACATAGTGGGTCTCACCGCTACCACCTGTACATAGTGGGTCTCACTGCTAACACCTGTACATAGTGGGTCTCACCGCAAACACCTGTACATAGTGGGTCTCACCGCAAACACCTGTACATAGTGGGTCTCACCGCTACCACCTGTACATAGTGGGTCTCACTGCTAACACCTGTACATAGTGGGTCTCACCGCAAACACCTGTACATAGTGGGTCTCACCGCTACCACCTGTACATCGACACATCACTGACAGTTGACATAGAGATAATAACTACATGATAACAGATATTTCTGTTGATGGCACCTTTCTGTTCAGCCACATATTAAGTATGATCAGTAACAATACAACTAGTTCATTGACACTCTTTTATGAAAGTAGTTACAAGAGCAGAATAAGAGGCAGGTAGACTCACTGCAGGTTGTGTATATCGGGGAAGCGACAGATACGAAGCACCTTAGAGTTGGAGCCAATGGCGTAGGTGTGGCCCTGGGGGTGGATGGCCACGGCACGTATTGCCTGCACGTCCTCGAGACTGGTGACAGGCAGGAAGCGAGGCCGGTCTCCCTTGTGCTGACTCTGTCACAACACAAAGGTCAGGTGAACAGGTAACTTCTTATATAGTGCAATATCCAATCATCAGGACGGCACAAAGCACTTGACACTTTACACTTTACTCCCTGGTAGACCTGTTCAATGGAACAACATCTTGGATTCTCTGGGAAGCATCCAGCCATGCTGCTATTAATGCGCGAAGGCTATTCGTACACTAACATCCACCACTATCTATAGCCAGATACTCATTCATACAGCTGAGTGAACTGGAGCAACATAGAATGAAAATACTTGCCCAATGTTTTACACAGCACAGGGTTCAAACCCAAGTTCTTTTAGTTGATAGTCAGACTTGGTCTGAAGCTCTAGCCATTGTGCCACTGTACTAATAACAGGCATGCTCATGTGAAACATGTTCACACAGACACCAGGAGGTCAACTCTGTATCTGCTGACTTTGTAAGACTCAATACACCATTCATAAGTTATTCAAACTATGCTATTGTCAAATACTTGACAGCAACTGTGACATTCATTCAGATAGTCCCAGATATCAAGAACACTGTCAAGTACACTGTACATGACAACAACTCTGACAGTCTTTCAAATCACCCCATATGTCAAGTTTACTGTACATGACAACAGCTCTGACAGTCATTCAAATCACCCCAGATGTCTAGTACACTGTACATGACAACAGCTCTGACAGTCATTCAAATCACCCCATATGTCAAGTACACTGTACACAACAACAGCTCTAACAGTCATTCAAATCACTCCATATATCAAGTTTACTGTACATGACAACAGTTCTGACAGTCATTCAAATCACCCCAGATGTCTAGTACACTGTACATGACAACAGCTCTGACAGTCATTCAAATCATCCCAGATGTCTAGTACACTGTACATGACAACAGCTCTGACAGTCATTCAAATCATCCCAGATGTCTAGTACACTGTACATGACAACAGCTCTGACAGTCATTCAAATCATCCCAGATGTCTAGTACACTGTACATGACAACAGCTCTGACAGTCATTCAAATCATCCCAGATGTCTAGTACACTGTACATGACAACAGCTCTGACAGTCATTCAAATCACCCCAGATGTCTAGTACACTGTACATGACAACAGCTCTGACAGTCATTCAAATCACCCCAGATGTCTAGTACACTGTACATGACAACAGCTCTGACAGTCATTCAAATCACCCCAGATGTCAAGTACACTGTACATGACAACAGTTCTGGATGTCAGTGCAGGATGTCAGTCCAAATCATCGTAACTGTGACATTACGCAAGACAGCACTGAGATGTAGGACATTCAAGCAACAGACTAATATTATAAATGACCATGTGATGTCATCTAAAATGATAATGCAAACGATGCCATCACATCAGACCATGTCAGCCAGACAGCAGTAAACCATGGGAAATGCACAAATATACCAGTAAAGTGCCTTCTGCGGTTCTGCCTCAATGAAGCTAACAGCAGACAGATACGCCATAGTCTTGTTTGACTTCGTTTATTCTGCCCACTGATGTTATCACCAGACATTAATTTATGAATAGCAGCACTTCACTTGCAGAATATAGCATTCTCCTGAGGTTGGCTCACATGAAATGTAGCAATGTCTGCTAACCATGTCAGTTTAGTGATCCTCTGGGATTCAGGCAGATGTTATATCAGAATCCGCCTAACATTTTCGTAGACATCCATGCTGCTAAAGTGCATGTCTGTCAAGTGAAAGTTCAACAGATGGAAATATCAGATTGAAAATATCGCTATGTACCACAATAGGTTTACAGTATCTGAACAACTGGTATCTGACTAGGTGGAGGCAAACATCATCTGTAAACATAAACTTAGGAATTGGAATATACAAGCAGTCGCATCCTAACAAATATTCTGTGCATGCAACTTCTATTGTTAAAATCCGTTATTTACTTGTAATTCTATAGAAAGATGTATAAACCTATTTTACTGTAAGGGTTTCTATTCTGATCAAGTTTAACCGTGTATTGGCATCAAGATATATCAACATCATCAAACAAAATGAGTTTGGGTTTTGTCAGACATCACAACTACCCCGGTACCTATATTATCAGAAATATGTGTCATTCAAATGTATATTGTATACAAAATATCAGAACATGTGAACTTCGTTTTTGTATTATTTGAAACAAGTCCATATTAAAATGAACCAGTCTAGTAAACATTAAATGTATATATATATATATATATATATATATATATATATATATATATATATATATATACACACACACTGTATATATATATACACTGTATATATATATCATACATATAGATTGTGTAATATATAATATGACTATTATGTACATATATAATTAAAGCCAGCATATGAGAGACCAGTTTTGCATGTACTACCTCCACACACGAGAGACTGCTGTTTTAAGGAGATCGGAGCCAATTTTTGAAATGTCGTCACTTCACAAGGTGCAGAATCTAGGTGAATGGATGGTGGGATATAGACAATGATCTCCTGTTGGGTGCAGAATTGGTTCTGCAGCCACTACCAGTCCTAGTTGGCTGAGATCGCCAGTATAGAGAGATAGGGCCTTGAGATAAAAGTCGGTGACAGTGTTATGACAGAACCAGGTACCAGCTCGCAGAATCTGTTCCATGGAGGCCTGTCTGTGGAATGCGAGCGATGCAGCCATGGCTCGTACCTGGTGTGCCTTAACCTTGTGGGAGTCAAGGAGAGGTGTAGGGGAATTTGTGTTGCACTCCAGAATCATTTTCCGGATCCACCCGGAGATTGTGGATGGTACAATGTCTCGTTTATGCCCTGGTTTGAATGACACAAAGAGGAGGCGCTTGTGCTCCCTCCAAGGCATGAACCTTTCTAGGTAGAATCTTGGTGCCCGTATTGGGCATAGGAGTCGGTCTTCAGCCATGCCATTGCTCAAATGACGGTCAAGTGCTGGAATAGTGCATGAAAGCACGCATTTTGGTCCTTGCCCAATACTTGCGTCTTCAATATGACTGACCGACCTACTCGTAGAGTCTCCTGTGTCCAGCCTGTGGTCCGTTGTAGACGGGCATGCTCCAAAGCATTGGTTTAGCCCCAAAGTTTCCCGGAAGCAAGCGCTATGAGAAAAACTGTCTTCCATATTATCAGCTGATCTGATGCTTGGTCTAGCAGTCCGAAAGGTGGTTTTGTCAATGCTGACAAAACTAAGGTAAGATTCCACTCTGGAAAATGAAGTTTGATGTTGCCCCTGTTCTATTTCGATATATCGAAGTAGTGATTTCAGTGCATGATTCCGTCCTACTTCCACACCGGAAGTGGCACGAAGAGTGCTGGTGATTGACATCTGATAACCTGCAATTGTCAAGATGGCCAATGTTTCTCCGAGTGAAGGTAGAGAAGAAATTCCGACACTACATTCTCAGAAGCCGAGAGTGGATTAATGTGTTGTATGTTACACCAATCAGTGAAGATCCTCCACTTGGACTCATAGATCGTCAGAGTCGACTCTCGCTGGGGTCTACTGACACGTGAGGCAACGTCGACCGAAAAGTCTCTGCTGCAGAGGTCATCCCGGATACTCTCCACGCGTGGAGCTGGAGATTGGATGGATCGCGATGGATCTGACCTCGAGGCTGGGATAGTAGCCAAGGAATGTTGGGTGTCCGGAGTGGAGGTTGTACTAACAGTAGTGGGAACCAGATAGCCTGGGGCCAGTGTGGAGTAATGAGGAAAAGTTCTCCCTGGTCCCATTGTGCTTACTCCAGCACCAGTGGTAACAGAGTTGGTGGTGGTATGTGTATGTCCACAGTGTCTTCCAGTTCATTGAAAACAGCATCTACAGGATGTACTGCAGGATGTCTGGGATGGGAGACACAATTAGTGGAAGTTTGTGATTCCACCTCATTGCAAACAGATCCAATAATGGGATTCCCCATTCCCGAGTCAGTGCTCGGAAAAACAGATGGGTGTACAGACCATTCTTTACCTGAAGTGTATGACAGGATGTCTGCAAGTACATCCAATATCCCTGGGATGTGTCGTGCGGAAGCACTATTAGGTTGTTCTGACACCTGAGAAGTAGCCTCTAGGTCCAGCTGCACAGTTGTATTGACTGTGTTCTGGCCTGCTTGTTGATGTAGGATACTACTGTGGAAATGTCTGACACAACCAGGATTGTCAGACCCATAAGCTTCCACAGCCTATTTCGATGCATCTGTGAACAACTGGGTGTCTGGTTCTGTCAGGGTAACAGGAGCTCCCCTCAGAACATTATATGCTGATTTCCACCATTGGAGATCTTGCTCCGCCAGTGGGGAAAGAGGTATCCACAAGTTGCTGGTTAAAGTAACAAACTCCCAATCTTGAGAGATGCAATGTTGGGCTTTGTGGGTGTGTATCCTTCCCAGAGAAATCAGTTTTTCTGTGGATGCAAAGAGACCAAGTAGGATCTGCCACATATGAGCACATCCTACTTGGCTTAGCAGGAATGAGTGAATTAGGGCTTTGATATTGTGATATCGATCCAGAGTTGGAGTGACCTGGAAGGAAACTAGGTCGAACTGGTGTCCCAGAAAAAGGAATTTCTGTTTTGGGATAAGTTCCAATAGCTTGTCGTGAACCAGGACGCCCATCGTGTGACAGAGATTGAGCAATTGTACAGTGTCTCGGAGGCACTGGTCGTGAGATGGTGAAAAGATGAGCCAGCCGTCCATGTACTGACAGAGATTGATGCCCATCACGTATACCAGCATTTGATCTCTGTCATAATCTTGGTGAATACCCAATGTGCTGGAGAAAGGCCAAACGGTAGTGCCCGGAATTGGTATATTATGTCCTGAGTCTGAAATCAAAGAAATTTTTGGAAACCTCTGTGGAAAGGTATATGAAAATAGGCATCCACAAGATCGATGGAAGTGACCCAGACGTCTCGAGGGAGAGATCGCCGAATGCTTTCCGTATTCTCCATCATGAAGTGAGGAATCTCTACGAAGGAGTTGAGAATTGAGAGGTCGATGACTGTTCTCTAACCTCCTGACTTCTTTGTAACAAGGAAGAGGTGACTGTAACACCCGGGAGATGTAGTGTCGCGGACTACCTCTACAAGCTTGTTTTGTTGCATGGACTGTATCAGTGACTGGAGGGTTGTGCGTTTCATGATAGAGCCCTTGTCTACAAAAACAGATGGTGTACCCATCAAGGAATGACACTCTCGGAACCAAAGATGGAAACCGACTTCCAGAACATTGCACACTCACTCGCTGCATCTCCTTCGTTTCCAGACATCCCAGAACAGGTACAGTCAAGCTCCTAGCTTCCTTGTAAGGAGGTAACACGACCACCTGTCGTGGCTTGTCGAGAGGGAAGAGGTTCGAAGGTTGTGTAATGAAAGGTCTGGGACATAGACGACACATCATGACCTGTGTCGTCGTCCTCCTCGCTGGCGAAAGGGACGCTCTCAACCACGTCCTCTGGTGGTCAGAAAGGGCTGCTGACGTGAGAACGACAGTGGCATAGCAGTCTGCCATTGAGGTGCGGATCTAGCAGGTGCTGACCGATGTGGAGTAGCACGTGTTTTACCGACGGTAAACTGTGCCGATCCCCTGTATAGTGCACAGTCTCGTTGTTGACTGGCCACCTTGTCCCGCAACTGTAGTTTCGTTGCGAGTTCGTCGAATAGTGACAAAGCCCCAAATGGAGCCGTGCGAAGACGCTCCCGTTCCTCTTGAGACACAAGGGGAGAGACTCCTCGTAGTGCTTGATTCCTTTGATGTTGTAGGTGATGGCGCAATCCAATGTAGTGCCATCGGACCATGCAGTTGTGACTGTAATACCAAGACAACTGACTGAGACAACTGTAGTGTTGCCTTAAGCTGTTCCAACAGTTGTTCTGTGGAACACTTCCAATGCCCACGTGATCAATCAGTCCTAGTTTGGACCGATTGAGGGCAGCTCCTGTCCAATCTTGGAAGGAGGAGATACACAGCCGTCGGCGTGTCATCGCTGCGAGGTCATGGAAATACTTCTGCTCATACCGAGTCGTGTTCCCCCCACCTGCAACCGAGAAATCTCGGTGAAGTCCTTATCTACAACAGGGGAGTCTCGTGAAAACAGAAAACCTGTAGAAGGAAGCTCTAACGGAGAGTACATTGTCTCTCTGGAGTGAGGTACCGAAGCAAATCGGTGTGATTTGCACTTGAGAGTGGTTTGTAATTCCCGCTGAATTTTCTGAAAGTGATTGAAAGCTTCAGAAAAGGGAAATCCAGGTTGGGGGACGACAGGAATGGTATAATCGGCTTGTGATTTTCTCCGGGTTCCCGGCGACGACAACTGAACTGTGACGTCTCTGGTTTTCGTCCGGGCCCAGCAATTCCCGGTCGTTCGGTGTCAATCGAGGTAAATCTCTGGGCTTGGCTCCGTAGAGCCGTCCGGGGTTAGGCCCCGAGGTATGTCTCTGGTTTTTCGCACGTCGGCCTCTGGCCCTGGGCGTCTGCCTCTCCGGCCTCCGGGTGTCTGGCCTCCGGCCCTGGGCGTCCGCCTCTCCGGCCCCTGGCCTCCGGCTCCGGGTCTCCAGCCTCCGGGCCTCTGGCTCTGGGCCTACGGTCCTCCGGCTTCGTCTCCGTTATAACCGGAGGAAATTACCGGTATTCTGCCCGGACCAGGCCCGCCGGCGTAAATGCATGACATGGATTGCCGGAATGTGCTCGGATTCGCTTGGAATCCAATTGGCGGGACAATATATTGTCCGGGCAATTCCTTCGAACGCCTAGGTTTTAACTAAGCTCAGGAAGCACAATAGGGCCGATTAATCGCGCCACCAACAACGGTTGAACCGTCGATAATAGTGCGTAGCAAGCTCGAGCGCACATGGCAGCAAGTCGGCCGCAGGAACTCGGCTGAGTTTTTGAAACGGCGCGGTGTTTCTATTAGTCCACTATAATCAGTCCATTTTGAACAAGTGTCTTACTTGTCGTCGACTGTAATACCATGACAAGAGACACTTGTTCGGATGATTATCGCTGCCGCGCATGTAGTCTAGTGCAGATGGTAGCGTGTGTCGAGTTTTCCGTCATTCCAATTATGTTAAAATTGAAAAGGCGAAGTCGAAAAACGGCTAACAATAGAAAATACAACTGAAAATTGGTCTGAAAAAAAATCCATTATATTGCAGAGGTGAAAATAAAAACTATAAACCGTAACTTCGTTTAAACAAAATATGATATCAGCTCACAAAAGTGATAAATACGGAGCTACGCGAAGGCGAGACTTATACAATGGCGGCGCCAAGTGCGAAGAGAAGAGACTCAGTGATTGGATAGGGTGGTGGGAACTGTAGGGAGAGGTAATTGTTTCATTTTATGAATTATGGCGAGCAACTTGGCTGCGGCCAAGTCTATTGCACCTTGTGAAGCGTCGGAGCCAGGCTAAGTCTAGGTTAGGTAATAAATAACATGTTTCATTAGGGCCCACAAACTAGGAACTACCTTCCATTTAATAGGTTGTGTCTTACATATAAATGTTTCTTAGTAGGATGTCAAACTGGTTGATGGTCAAGGCTCATGACATTGCATACAATGAATTGACTGTGCAAGCAGCCATAACAGGACACTCAAGTCAACTCCACAATCAAGTCACAACTGCACTTTGTCATTGTTTTATTTTTAATTATATTAAACTTTTAGATTCCCAACTGGCCAATAATTATGCTGTTGTCTCCAGCTTTATATGGCAATATATATTTAAATAACACTGTTTGAAAACAAAACTTTTTAGTGCTCAGAAATGCATCATCATTCTCACAATCAATAAGCAATTCCAGTTGTCATTTCTTGTCATCAGATTGATTGATATGCCACGGTCTATGGTGGGTAGACAAGGTTGTAGAGGTGATTTAAATGACAACAGAATTTAGCAATACATTCAACTGATCTAGAAGGAAGCAATCCATGCAGCTACAGAAAAAGCCCTAGTCCCATTAGTAAATAGCTCAAGCTGAGATAGAATGAAAGAATCATTAACTGAAAATTGGTGCAAACTACAAGAGTATCACAGTAGTTGGATGCATCCAATGTTAGACAATTGAAAACAAGTTGTGCATTGGAAGAAAAGGAGGACGACTGAACACTGAAGACTGGGGCGGAGAGAATGACTGGGCATTGTAACCGGTATATGGAGAGTATTAATGAAGACTGGGGAGGAGAGAATGACTGGGCATTGTAACCGGTATATGGAGAGTATTAATGAAGACTTGGGAGGAGAGAATGACTGGGCATTGTAACCGGTATATGAAGAGTATTAATGAAGACTGGAGAGGAGAGAATGACTGGGCATTGTAACCGGTATATGGAGAGTATTAATGAAGACTGGGGCAGAGAGAATGACTGGGCATTGTAACCGGTATATGGAGAGTATTAATGAAGACTTGGGAGGAGAGAATGACTGGGCATTGTAACCGGTATATGGAGAGTATTAATGAAGACTGGGGCGGAGAGAATGACTGGGCATTGTAACCGGTATATGGAGAGTATTAATGAAGACTGGGGCGGAGAGAATGACTGGACATTGTAACCGGTAAATGGAGAGTCTTAATGAAGACTGGGGCGGAGAGAATGACTGGGCATTGTAACCGGTAAATGGAGAGTATTAATGAAGACTGGGGTGGAGAGAATGACTGGACATTGTAACCGGTAAATGGAGAGTATTAATGAAGACTTGGGAGGAGAGAATGACTGGGCATTGTAACCGGTATATGGAGAGTATTAACGAAGACTTGGGAGGAGAGAATGACTGGGCATTGTAACCGGTATATGGAGAGTATTAATGAAGACTGGGGCGGAGAGAATGACTAGGCATTGTAACCGGTATATGGAGAGTATTAATGAAGAATGGGGCGGAGAGAATGACTGGGCATTGTAACCGGTAAATGGAGAGTATTAATGAAGACTTGGGAGGAGAGAATGACTGGGCATTGTAACCGGTATATGGAGAGTATTAATGAAGACTGGGGAGGAGAGAATGACTGGGCATTGTAACCGGTACATGGAGAGTATTAATGAAGACTTGGGAGGAGAGAATGACTGGGCATTGTAACCGGTATATGGAGAGTATTAATGAAGACTGGAGAGGAGAGAATGACTGGGCATTGTAACCGGTATATGGAGAGTATTAATGAAGACTTGGGAGGAGAGAATGACTGGGCATTGTAACTGGTATATGGAGAGTATTAATGAAGACTGGAGAGGAGAGAATGACTGGGCATTGTAACCGGTATATGGAGAGTATTAATGAAGACTTGGGAGGAGAGAATGACTGGGCATTGTAACCGGTATATGGAGAGTATTAATGAAGACTGGAGAGGAGAGAATGACTGGGCATTGTAACCGGTATATGGAGAGTATTAATGAAGACTGGGGCGGAGAGAATGACTGGGCATTGTAACCGGTACATAGAGAGTATTAATGAAGACTGGGGCGGAGAGAATGACTGGACATTGTAACCGGTAAATTGAGAGTATTAATGAAGACTGGAGAGGAGAGAATGACTGGGCATTGTAACCGGTAAATGGAGAGTATTAATGAAGACTGGAGAGGAGAGAATGACTGGGCATTGTAACCGGTATATGGAGAGTATTAATGAAGACTGGAGAGGAGAGAATGACTGGGCATTGTAACCGGTATATGGAGAGTATTAATGAAGACTGGGGCGGAGAGAATGACTGGACATTGTAACCGGTAAATGGAGAGTATTAATGAAGACTGGAGAGGAGAGAATGACTGGGCATTGTAACCGGTATATGGAGAGTATTAATGAAGACTGGGGCGGAGAGAATGACTGGACATTGTAACCGGTATATGGAGAGTATTAATGAAGACTTGGGAGGAGAGAATGACTGGGCATTGTAACCGGTATATGGAGAGTATTAATGAAGACTTGGGAGGAGAGAATGACTGGGCATTGTAACCGGTATATGGAGAGTATTAATGAAGACTTGGGAGGAGAGAATGACTGGACATTGTAACCGGTATATGGAGAGTATTAATGAAGACTGGGGCGGAGAGAATGACTAGGCATTGTAACCGGTACATGGAGAGTATTCCTGAGACAGCCGGAACAGATTAACTGACCTGAGAAAGGATGACATGGGAGAAGACTATAGTGGAAGGAGGTAACCTTTCAAAACAAACACGTACGTGTGTCTTGGGGAAGAGGGCAAGTGCCCTGTTGAAGTAGGCCTCGAGGGAGTAGAGTAGACCACTGTAGCTGTCCCTCTGTCCTCCCTCCTGTGGCTGGGTCCTGTGCCTGGGACATGGAACATGACTAGTTCCTCTGCTGCTTCTTGACTTCTCCACAACTTTTGTTTTGGATGGACCAGAAATCAAGACAGGTTTTGTCCTAGACATAGATGACAGGCCTTGGTGAGGCGACATTGCTGTAACAGCACGGGAAAGACTGCAAGCTGATGTTTTAGAAGTCACGTCTTGATGTGTCCTGGTCACAGATCGTTCACTTTGGTAATGTGGATTTCTGATGCCAGAGTAAGAAACATTGAAAGCAGATATTTTAGAATTCAGGCCAGTTTGTGTGATAGTGTCAGGTAATGAACTGTTGGCAGTGTGGGAAGGAAGAGAAGATGTTTTAGAAGTCATGTTAGGAAGTCTCCTGCTGACGGATGTCACACCTTCATGACCCACTGTTCCTGGGGCAGTTCGAGAATGATTGTGAGCAGATTTAGCAGAAGTCATGTCAGGTCGTGTCTGGGTCACAGATGACAGTGTTGATGTGCTTTGGTGACATGACGTTCCCGTGTCAGTGATGGAAACATTGCGAGCAGATGGTCTAGCAGTCACATCAGATTGTATCCTTGTCACTGATGAGCCACTTTGGTGATGTTGTTGTCCTATGCCAGTGTGGAAACGATTGTGAGTGGCTGTGGGTATACAAGAAGTCACGTCAGGTCGTGTCCTGGTCACAGATGACGTACCTCGATGACGTGGTGTTTCCTTGTTAGAGCAGGAGACATGAGCAGGTGCTTTAATCCTGTCCCTGCCACGGGAGGTAGTTAACTGTGCACAGTGAAATGATGCCTCTTTCTGCTGACATAGCTGCCTTGAGACTTGTTGAGGTCTGTCTTTCATAACCTTGCCTGGTTGCTTCTGTGCTGACTGGCCGGTAGACTTGTACCCCAGACCCCTCCTGCTGCACTGTCCACTCTCAGTCTGTACCAAACACCCTAGTGCCTCGGCACCATCCATCTGTTTTGTGTCGACTAGTTTTGTTGGCTCCAACCATATGTTTTGTGCTTCTGTTAAATCAGAATGATCAGGTTTTAAAGTACCACTGGTTCCCTTGGCAGCCATGGTTCTATGCAGAACCAATGCAGTGTCTGCGACGCAGAATTGATGTTAAATCCCACAGCGCAAAACCAAACCAAATGCAAAATGTCTCAAACGAGCCTCCAACTTGTGCACCAGTTGCAACAGCTTTTCAAAACTAAAACACAGAAATGTGTTTCAGCAATTTGCCGCACTTTGTTTTTCTACATCTGTCAATCCGTCAATCTGCCCAGAGGAACTAGAGCAATACTATGTCCCACACCAAGTTGTATGCCACCAGTTGAGACCACAGTAGGAGGCTCCTATGTGAGTCACTATTGACAGAACACAACACGTGACTATAATGATCCAGCTGGTTTGAGTCCTAAAAACTGCTCTCACCAGGATGTCCTACACTGAACGCTGCTCTAGCCACTACACAGCACATGCCACATCAGCATCGGTGTCAGAATGAGTCATATATACACATATTCCATAGCTGCATTAGGTTTCTGACAAGGAATTCAGAGCAGATGTCTATGGCCATCAGTTATCTCCACTCATCACTTGCCTTGGTGGGCTCAAGTATCCACTCATCACTTGCATTGATGGGCTCAAGACTACACTCATCATTGACATAATAACATCACTGCTGGTCACAGACCTGACAAAATGTGTGACAACAACCACATACTTATCCACATAATCACATCTAGCAATCACATCACATCGTGTCTGACTTTGAATGATCCTGTGTTTGCCTAATACCAAGTAATCTGTATCTTATATAAAATCTCAACACATTACTGAGGCCTTCACTGGCATTGTCAGTCACTCAGACAGCCTCGTATTTACTTTGCTAATTTCACCTAAATAAAACAGCTTGCTGGTTGGTTGCAACCGGTAACGTGGAAGCGTCATATTGTGTGATGACATGACGCCTGCCACCTGCAGCTGCCAGCAGATTGGTCTGTGTTTGCTCAACCATGACTGGATCAGTTTACAAATTAATGCTGCGGCTGTATCATGTTTCTTTAATACGTACCACACCCAATCGGCAACAAAACATACCAATTACAGAATGGATGCATGGATGCATACATAACACTAAGCATAGCTTTATGTAGAGACCCGTCCACCCATCATTTGGATGGGTAAAAACGAATATGGACGGGTAGAAATATGGGTGGACGGGATTTTGACTGTGTCCAAAAACCTCTGAATTATACATCCTGATCCATAATGACAGAATAGCCAGAAGTAAAACTCATATTTCATTGAATGCATACAATTACTCACATGGCTGGGTACAAAGATTAAATATAACTGGCTGAGCAGTCACAATTACAGTAGCCTGTTTGGTTCAGTGGAATATTTATCTACACTTCTAGCTGGTTCAATTGTTGAGCACTGCACTGTATAAATATTAAGTGTGGACAAATTGGCCAAGTCTGAGCATGTCTGTCATTTATTTAACTGCCTCATTCGACACAACATTGATTGTACTTAGCAACAATCTGTATTACTAAAAACGGAAAATTGGTGGGAAGCCAGCAGACTCTTACTCTGCTCATAGAGGTCAAGATTACAATAGAATGTACTCAAATATGATTACTTTAGAATGTAATCATGATTACTTTCATGATGACTTTATATTTATTTATGAATATCCTGTTTCTACTGTAAAAGCGACCTCCATGGCATCCCCAGGTGTCACTCTTTTTCTGTTGCTGTGGCACTATATAGTGTTCTAACTAATTACTGCTATCCAGTATCCAGGTGTCATTACTATTAATAATCAGATGACTTTCTCATGTATTGAATTAATCATTTAATACTGGCTTGACACTCAAGGTGTCCATATATCATGATACTACAAAGTAAAGGTATCATCAAGGACATTATAGCTTCACAAAGATACGCAACGCCTCGCGATAACGTGTGATGCCACAACCACTAACGCCATCTAGGTTTAAGCGTGCTAAACTACAGACGATGGCGTCTGCTCGACGTTGGATGGCAAATTGCCAATGTTGTGCTGCGCCCAACTGCAACAACAGTCGCACAAAATGTCCGGAAATGGTTATCCACCACTTCCCGGTTGAAGATAGAAGGTAAATATTGGATCTATTAAAGAAACGTATATGTAAAAGTAATCGACACTTTCCCCTGTGAAAACATGAGAAAAATGGCCAAATGTCATAGTCACTGAAACGCCAGTCGAATATGCTAGCAAGTCGAACACTGTCACTGAAGGATATCGTTTGTAATTATCACCATATGTAACATAGAATGCGTTAAACAGGTACATTTGGCATCTACACAAACAATCTGATTGACAAAGATGTAAATTGGGGTTTGTGAACATAAATTTTCAAAAATTATTACACGAAACACTCACTGGCCCCCGTTGCGTAATGGTCCCTATGCCTATGGGGAGTGTGGCATGTTTAACAACATCTACAAATAACGCAGAAGGGCGGAATATACGTAGATAATATTGGTGGGATTCTCAATATGCCAAAGGATTATTCCTAGTCCACTTCCAATGTGGAGTTCACTCTCGTATGGCAATGTGGTTAAATTTGGCTAAATCTTGTAATTATTACCACCACCTTGTAATGAGTTACTTGTCTATATCGACTCGCGGCATAGCTAGATACTAATCTAATAGAGTTGAAATATAATGTAATTTCTGCATGAAGTCAATAATATTTTGTTATATAACAGGATATATTATTATTTATATGGCAGGATTAATGTTCGTATATAACTAATTCTGTTTATATTAGTTTTTCTTAATATTCATTTAAGCATTTAGGATGTGTGCAATATTTACATATCTAATGATTTATTATTATGGTTGTGACCACAATAATTATGTTTGGAGATACATATTAATAACAGTTTTTACATTCTTGTGTATTACATCATGTATACAACATGTTGACATGGTCTTCAATTGTAATGTATGTTGAATGTTATTTGAATAAATAATAGTGAATTGAATTAATATTTGTGTTGCAGAAGAAGCAGCTCACACAGGCACAGCTGAGTTCATCGAAAGGATGGACCAACTGTTCAATGCCTTTAACAGCCAGACGCTGACCAGTCCAGCACTGATGCAACACGCTCTGACTGTAACCAGTGGCCACAAAGTGTTCTTGCTAGGAATCTTAGACTGGCTATCCAAGATTAAAAGCAAAGGCAATGATGGCAGTATATTAATTTTGTTTAGATGTTGTGTCATTTGTTGTATACATTCTTGACTTACATGTACCAGATAGATCTAAATCTAAACAAAATGGCATATTTTGACTTTTTAAATCAAATCAAGGCAACCTTTTTCAAACATCCTGTCTTACACCTGAATTTTATTAATGAGCTTTGAGTGTCATATTAGTATTCCATGTATATTTCAGGCCATTGACTGTACACAAGATACCGTTTATGGCAATAATATTATTAAAACATTTAATATTATTAAAACATGACGTTTGGTTGTGGCATAATAATGGTGTGTGTTTTATCCATGACAGATATTCTGAGTAGTTATTCAGTCGAACTATAAAAATACGAACATCTTAATTGGATTATAACCATTAGTTACCGTTTTGTTTAGGTTGTGTACACGCCATTGGAATGTTTATGTTTATATACACACTATTTACCATTTTAACTGAACTGTAACGATCATTTACGTTTTGAATTGTACACATTATTAATTGGGACTTTTGGGCTTGTTATCTTTCTGTGAATAACTCTTCTGTACCTCTTTATAATCATATTCTCTTTGTCTTAATTGTTCAATGCATCTATGCTTGTATAGGAATTTGACTTTACTAACTATGTGCATTTTCAACGCAAATGTCTTAATTCTTGCAATTTTGCCGCTTCAAATCAAGCAAAACAGGTACAGGAGTAATTGAACAAGCAGTTCGAGCAAGAATTTGAACAAATTCTCAAATCTGTAATAATATGAGGCCAGAACTATCACTTTTATTACGAAATAGGCCCAGGAATGTACTGTGTCATTAACCTGAATTAAAATAATACACTAGCTTAAAAACACTATCTACAAGGCCAGTGGGGTGAGTTAGGGTGAGAGGGAGGTATATATGACTGCTGGTGCAGCCTCTGTCATTTGAACCTTTGCTGTCGTGTCCTAACACGCTGGTGCAGTCTCTGTAATTTGAACCTTCATTATTGTAGTTTAGCACGCTTAATATCAGGTGGCGCCACTTACGTAATGTCACGCTATTTACGGCAAAATCGCGAGGAGTTGCGTATCTTTGTGAAGCTATAGAATCCTTGGTATCACACTGTAACAAATAGCATGCAAGTTTCATAATGAGTGCCAATTTAATGGTGATTCAATATTCAATTATGTCAATGAAATATCAAGATGATAAACTTGAATAAACAGAAATATTGCTATATTTTTATTGATATATTGAGTACTGAACCATCAGGATATCTAATATTCAGTAAATCAGTATTGTATGACTCATGATCTAGTCTGCCAATAAAGAAATAAGATCTGTTGGTGGAATATAACACAAACTTCAACTTCAGCATAGCATAGCATTCAGCACCCACTGCCTCTGAGTAAACAGCTGAGAGTCTTGTCATTATTTGTCATATTTCTGTTAATGGGAGACTTAGGGATATAAGTCAGTTTCAGACTATGATCGCCAGGTGGCGCCATGCATCACTGGACCTAGAAGGTTCGCGGTAAACGAGAACTCCATTGGCAAAACGTAAAAACTTTTTATGTTGTGCTTTTTACTATTTATTAATTAATAGTTTACTAGTTCACATATATTTTATTTTTTATTAATAAATTACAGTCGACACAAATATTGGATTGTTGTAGTCATTATTATTAATTAGCTACTACCCCCAGGTATGTATAATATTATATATTTATTTATTATGTAATTGCCTACAGGGCCTATAAGTATTTTATATACAACCTAAAATATTTATACACACATATTATATAGTTTTATTTATTGACATATAATATAAATTACAACAATGCCATCTCTGATTAATTATAGTTTCTCTAGTTCAGTTTTCGTACAACAGCGATTTAGTTACACATATTATACATATTCATATGATTTTACTTGTACTTTCATTATATTTATTTATCATAATTTTTTAACTACTGTTTTAAACACTACTGAACAGACTTTGTACTTTGGATTTTAGCGTCTAAATAAAGTGTATTATTATTATTAGAGCAACCACACTTTAAATAAAAAGAACGCGCTTACCTATATGCTGCACTTGAAGGATCAGTGGTTTGAATCTCATCTGTGATAGAGCCCCCATAGCAGATTAACTTGACCAGAACACCTTGTCTCAGCATAATTAATTGTTCAGGCAAACATGATTCGTTTCAGTTATTGTAGCACAAGCATGACATGATGAAATACCTAAATACGAACACTGCTTTGCCTGAAGAGCGTTTGCAGCATTGTGTGATTATATATTACTGTTCCATGAATTGATGGGACAATCAACTGTGAATATTTCTATGTGCCTATGTCATGTCAGCTGTATACTATTAGTACAGTATATTGCAAATATTTGGGCGATAATGCATGATTGACGATGTTTTGTTGATAAATACAATTTTATTATAGTGATCTCTGCTCCGCAGCAGAGCTACATGGTAAACGGGCTATAATGGATCACTCCATTTGTTGTGTATGTAACCATTTTAAATTATGATTCAGATACATGACCCATGTTTAAATTATAGTTCAAGTGTATCATAGTGGGTGGAATTTTGTCTCTAAATGTATTAGTCAAGGTGCACAGCTTAAAGGGATACTCCAATCAGTGAGAAATTCACACGATTTACTTACATCTGTGTAATATATTGGTTGTGCATAGTAATTGTACACCAAGTTCTTTAATAAACAATTAATTATATTATAATTGTATCAGAAACACTCCATGTTGGATTCAGGGTGCTGCCATCTTGAAACATATGCGCCAGTGACGTAAACTGCTTACGTCACTGGCGCATGCACGTTCGAACATCCTATGTCTGTCCAATGGTATTTGATGTATCCAGTACGTCGCGGATTGCTTACGTCACAATCACAATTATTAATGACGATTCCGCCATTCCATACCTTTTTCAACAACGCGCCAGTGACGTAAACGATTTGGCTTACATCACTGGCGCATAAGTTTCAAGATGGCAGCGCTCTAAATCTAAGATAGCATGTTTTTGATACCATTAAACTGCAACTAATTGTTTATTAACGATCTTTGTGCACAGTTACTAGGCACAACCTATATAGTATACATATATATGTAAGTTAATAGTGTGAACCTCTCACTGACTGGAGTATCCCTTTAAACCCACTCAGAAGAAGAAGACAACAGATTCTATCTCCTTTATAATTTTAGACTTATTTTGTGCGTTTGTATGAGTTTTACTTGAATTTATGAATAAAATATTTTATAACAACATCTTATGGATGACGCTTTGAAATTTACCAAACCACCAAACTAACAGGCAGAAAACCAGTTTACTAGTCAGCCTTTATCTGTACTAGTGTACCAACTAGTGGCTAGTTCTAACCCTGCAGTTGAGGAAAACTGGTTTTTGTTTGTGCTAGCCCAGGACGTTTACACACCAGGTGATCAATTTCCTCAGTGCTGCCTGCCCACTACTGACCCTACCCCAGGAAATAATAATAATAATGGCAATTTGTATAGTGCCGGTATCCGCCACATAGTGGCGCTCATGGCGGTTTTACATATAAAACATCATGTTAAAACAATACTATTAATGCCAATAAAGCGACTTTTTTAGAATAAAAAGAAATAAAAACAATTATATAATTACCATTAAATAAAGTAGTCATAAAACCGGTGTAAAATAAAGTTTCTAAAACGTATATATATAATAATAAAATAATAAAAACAAATAAGTTAGTGTCATAAAATGTATACAGTCCGGAAACATGTCCAATGGAATGTTCACATGTATCACTCATAGTAAGCTGTAAAAAGATGTGTCTTCAAGGCTGTCTTGAAGACACAGACTGTTGCGCTGGCTCTGATGTTGTTTGGAAGTGTATTCCAGGGCTTTGAGCCAGTCAGACTATGTGAGGCAATGCTTTGCCTTATTCTGATCATTTGTTATGTGTATTTGGTTGTATTTGCACATACTTTTCAAATACAAATACACGCCCTTTTGTAAGTCCGTCTGCCTTGTATATTATTTTGTTATGTCAAGAATTGACATTGATTCTGAGCTGCCGCTAGACTAGTGGTCCACTGCCACAGATGGGAACATATTATACGAGTTCTCATGAAACTGCACTGGCTCCCAGTGAAATAACGAGTTCAGTCCTCAATCCTGCTACTGGTATTTTGTGCACAAGTACAGCACAACATGGACTGGCGCCACCTTACATCACCGACCTGCTTGAACAAAGAGCTACTAGGGTGTTACACTCAACCACAACAATGACTTCTACATGCCGCCATCTCGCAGCCGATACGGTGACAGAATGACCACAACTGCGGAACTCTCTCCCTGCCGAGATGAAGAAAACCTGTTGCCTCGTGATTTTTAAAAGCCTATTGAAAACCCACCTATTCCAGGCTGTGTATGAAGTGTAGACACCTATCAGTTTATTTAATTTGTATTTTTTTACCTATTCAGTATCTTGTATATGTTTTACACTAATTTTACAAAATGTTGTACTCATTATTTTATTAACAATATATCATTTATTTTAATAATTATTTTAGCTAACTTATTTATTTTATTATTTATTACTATTACTCTTTATACATATTTTATGTATTTCATTTACCTTAACTAACTTAATATTATATTTCTATGACACATGTATACATACTCATGTACAGCGCCTCCGAACGGATATTTCTAGATTTATGGCGCTTTATAAATGTTCTTATTATAATTATTATTACAGCTTAGCAAGTGTCTTCGAGATGGTATCTTCTCCTGCTTTCAATGTCTCCATGTTTATATGGTCGTTGCCTATTGCTGCCACATTCTTCACATCTCGTAGCGCTGCTTCCACCTCCCGTGATGTTATCTCTGGTACCTCTTTTGGGTCAGTGTGGATTATGGTACGCTGTTCAGTCTTACAGCTTGGTGTAGAATTCCTCTATTCTTTCTATGATCTTATCTTGATCATGGATTTCTCTACCCTGCTTGTCTACGAGTATGATCAGTCTGTCTTGGCCTAGCATCTGCATTTTTTGGACTTTCTTCAGGCTCTTTGATGTCACGATCGTTTCTCGTATGATCTCTTGGTTGTATTTCCTGATGTATATACTATACCATAGAAAAATGACCCCCCTCTGTAAAACATTTATTTGGTTTTATCAAATTATATTTACTGTGATGCTTGTATGAATCATGCATGGTCATATAACCATATAAATTGTCCAATATTTTTATAACATTTACTATGTTGAGCCACGGGTCAATATTCTATGCCATAGAAATATGACCCCCCCACTGTAAAACATTTATTCGATAATTATCAAATGGATATTTACTATGATGCTTGTATGAATCATACACCATTATATAACCATATAAATTGGCAAACATTTGAATAACATTTACTATTATGAGCCACGGGTCAATATACTATACCATAGAAATATGACGCCACACCTCATTTCATTTGCCTAAGGCAGTTAGCAGAATGTGGACCAAGCAGAATATTTTCCATGAAATTGGACACCAAATAAAATACTGGTGTTGGTGCAAGTGTCAACAAAATATGCCCACTGAGCAGTGTCAGTTTGAAAAGATCTTTCACTGGAAAAAAGTATTATGGCATAACAATAATATTATTAAAGTATCAATGTGCAATGTTGTATAAATATAAACAAAACATTACCTTCAATGTCATTAATATTCAAATACATACAAAAAAGAAAAATCCATGAAGAAACAAGGGGCGGGTCACTTTTCCATAGGGGGGGTCAATTAACTTATTATAGTATTTTGACCCCCGGGTCACTTTTCTACGCGGGTCAATATTCTATCTGACACCGGGATTCGAACCCTGGTCCCTCTAGTCGGGTGTCCGGCACTCTAATCACTCGACCACCGTGCCCTATATGATCAAAATATATGGCTGGGAATTGCATATGACATACTGAAATTAAGATAACCTGAATACAACATTGGTCTTACAGTGAAAACTTTTTCTGGTAAGCAGAACTACCACTTGGATCTGCTACTCATATATGAAACTCTGAATGCAAAATCTTCAGGTAAAGTAAAAGGCAAGTTTTTATATAGCGCAGTATCCAGTCCTCAGGACCGTTGAAAGCGCTTTACACTTTACTTCCCTGACAGACCTGTTCCTCAGACACCATCTCGGCTTCTCTGGGAAGCATCCAACCATATGCTACAATTAAATAATGCATGAAGGAATATCCACCACTGTCTATAGCTAGGTACTAATTTATACAGCTGAGTGAACTGGAGCAATGTAGAGTGAAAAAACTTGCCCAAGGTTTTAACCCCGCAGCACAGGATTCGAACCCGGATTCTCGTAGTCGAGAGTCCAAAGCTCTAACCCTGAACCATTGGGTTGATGGTCCTACCTGTTTGATAGCCAGAGGAGTCTCGGTGTGGCTGGCTGGTTTTGGTGTCTCCAAATCAGACATGTGCATACTGCTGTCGTCCATTACTTTTCTACTGTGACCACTTTGTGGTGTATCTAAAATGAAGTTATTAAGTGTTTTATTAACCAGTACCTGTAAACTGTAAAGTAACATGGGCAATGCATTACTTAAAGGTGTGCAAAACCATTATAAAACCTGTATTTACTTCAATGATGCTTCCTTGTGGGGTAGTAACAAAGTAATAACTTCCAGTCTCCGCCAGCATGAGAACGGATGTAACACATTTTTCTCAGACAGTCGTCCCTCAATAATGATTAGGCCAGCCCCCTGTGTTGGCCAGGCAGCGCCCAGTCACAGGGAAGTCAGGGTTATAGCAATGTACCAGAAAGCAAATGCAATTAACTCTGTCGTCAGTGGCTGGGAAGCCCTGGTAGAGTGTTGTTTTTTGACAAACAGCATGAAGCCTGGCTTTTGTAAATGTGTGAACTTGTTCTTGGAAGTGAGATTAAAACTACCCTGGGTAGTGTCAGAACAAAACAGACGGCGTGGGATTGATGCCAACAAAGGACGATGACATAATATTTATTTGCCGGCGCTTGGGGCAGCGGCAACAACTCAGACACACTGAACGACACCGTCCTGCCATTCGTGAGAGCATTCTTTGACAGCGACAATACTAGAATTACTACAGTAGTGCTGACAAAGGATTATATTAACTGTGAAAGGAATTATTTCATCATATTTGATGCTGATTGTCTGGTGCATGCGGACCTACATCAACGGTCAACAATGTTGCCAACGGTGAAAATTGAAATGGATGTAGACATGAAATGGCGCCACCGTGCTGCTCCCTTCCCCCACCTAGCCAAAGCCTTCTTTGATGCGACGATGAAAGGGACTTTTGTGGAGTTTAACTGTGACACATTTTCATATTCTGATCGTTGTAGCTGAATATTTTATGGACATGTGAATTTAATAACAGTGTTATATTGTGTGTTTTGCACAAGTGGCAATTGTAATAAAATGTGTTATTTTTACAACCGACTTCGTTTTTTCTGTAAGTTTTTTACTTTGGTGTTTCCGTCATCATTTCAGCTATACACTACTGTAATATTAATAGTAGTCGCGGCTATAAATATAGGATTTACGGTACATGTAACATTACTTGGTAAGTTTATGTTACAAAGTACTTTTACTTGACCTAATATACTTGTAACTGCACTTGATAAATTGATGTTACAGAGTACTTGCAATTGACCTGATGTACTTGTAACTGATGACATGTCCTTGACCCTGTGCCACTCACCTGGTTCTGATTTGATGGAGTTGCGCCTGCTGCCGTTCATCGAGCCACCAAGTACAGGACTGATGACGGTGGCTTCTCTCAGCCGGTTGTCCCCGTCACCGGGTGTAAGCGATGGCGACTGATGCTCCAACTCCTCCAGCTGTTTCTGGTAGACCATCCTTCGCTGTTCCTGCTCCACCAACTGTTCCTGTAGCTGCTGTCGCTGCTTCTGGTATTCCTTGTACAGCTCTTGACTCATGTCAACCTGACTTTTACCACTGCCACCGGTATTACTTGTGTTCTGTATTCCACCAGCAGAGGATGATGGTCGGCCATTGCTGGTGACCAAGCTGTGTCGGGGCGAGGCAGAACGAGCTCGTGTGTGACATGGCGATTTCATCGATGCCTTCTCACGTGGGTATGGTGTAGATGTCTTCATGGCTGCGTGCGGTAGTTTTGGACTCAGTGGAGGTGTTCTGCCTACATCCGAACGTGGTGGCAGTTTGTGTTTCTGCGCAGGCGATGGCATCAGAAGACCATCATCAGCGATCAAACTGCTCTGCGTATTGAGGATTCCGCCTTCAAAGAGTTTATCAACAGATGTGGTCATCAGAGACGGGTTGTTCAACACAGCAAGAGTAGAATTCAGGTGGAAACCAGCAAATGAGCGAGACATCGATTTCATCTCATTCGATGTATTGTCAGCTTCTCTGTGTGGCAGTGACAGGCCATATGCGAGGCCATCGTACTGTGGATTTAGCGAACGAGACATGAAATCCGCCGAGCGAGGTCGGGTCGCTGAAATTGCAGAATGTGGAAACATCTTCGGCTTGATTGGAGTCACAAGGATCTGTTCAGACCATGATGCTTCCAGCATTGGCTTCTCTAAATGTTTCATGTCAACGTTCAATTGTTTCTGCTCAAACGGACAGCAGAATGCATCATGTGACACTGCCTCTAGCCATGACAGCAGACTCAAGTCAGCATCACAGAACCCAGTCCCATTCAACATGGGTGACAATGTTAGGTCTTTATAATCATATCTGGTGCTTGTTGCTTTGTGCTGGCAATAATCAACACATGACTCATATAAAATTCCCTTGATCAACAGCTGAACAAGTCTATCATTTTTTGATACAGATGTGGTACCATCAGATTTCCGAGAGCGCTTGTCAGATGGTAGGAACATCTCCACTAGTGGCTGAACGTCTTTGAAGCACTGCACGCGACCAATGCTTGGATTCCAGTTGCTGTAATCATCGTGATTGGACAGATGAGTGAGAGTCAAAAGCAGGCACAAATTGCTGTACTCCTCCTTTGTAGCACACAACTGCTCCAGGTTATTCAGACACTTAACAATCTCATCAACGGTCACCTCGTAATTAAGCAATGGTCCTGGCTCTGCTTTGATACAGAGCAACTCCAGGTATTTATGCTTGTATATGAGATACTGAAACCTTTTCAAGTCGAAGCTGTTAATGCTGCTGAGCGGACGAATGAAATCAAGAACATCGTCCCATTGTCCATCAAGGATCAGTTGGCGCAAAAACAGCATATCGTCTGAGAAGCTGCCATTTATGACCCCAGTCTCTCGTTCCAGTGATAACATCGAAATGTTTAGATCACGGTTGTGCAGGAACTCCAACATGAGTTTCAGCACGTCTGCCTCACTAAAACTCAGCGTGGTTGATGGCATTCTGCTTGTACCGTGTCAAGTCCTGCCTTTAAATGTAATGTCTTACTTGCACATCAGATGTTATAGTTCACTGCCAGATGGGTATCTTCCAAGCTCACATTGCCATAACATGTAATTGTTGTATATCCATAAGGAACTGCAGCAAAATCAGATAAACACAAGTCAAGATTTCAATTTCTAGGATATTTGAGCTTTCAAACAAATTATGATCATGTCCTTAGCCTTTTCAGATTTATACTATTAACAAACCCCGCATATATCAAGAATATTAACTCGGCTAAGTTAATGATTCCTTAGAAAGAGGCATGGTAAGTTGTGCCTAGTACCAGTCCCACAGCATTATGACAGGCACTTAGTCTAGAGATCACATCGTCATCGTGATGAGTTATGGACGTTATGCCCCAAGTCGCTTATGTCCCAAGTCTCTTATGTCCCAAATATTGTGGACGATATGTCCCAAATAACGTCCATATCCCATCGTGATCATCCAGTCTCTCCGTCTCCGAGACTGACTAGTATAAGTAATAAGATGTCAAAACAACACCAATTCATTCTAGTTCTCTCACAGTACATTATAAAGACATATCCTCTGTTTCTGTGAAACTATATCAATTTACTTTAACGTACTTTGCTATGCTATGAGTACTCGGTAGGATGTAATCGATGGACACATTCTTGGACTGAGTCTGTCAGATCTAGGACTAGAGTAGATTCTACTCCTAGAAATTAAAATGTCCAACCATGTTCCGATTCCAGGCAATCAATATCGCTGTGTGTGTATGCGTTAGTGTTCACAGCGAAGAAATAAGGAAACCATTACCTTATTTGATTTAGACTGTATTGATCCATTCTGAAATTATCAAAAGACTGTCGATCGTTTATGATTTAATTAACAACACGCTTCGACATACCGTTTTTATGACAGCGGCAGTCGAATTCATTGAAGCCGAACAGACACTTCCCGAACGATTACGGAAACTGCCGATACCAATCAGACAGTATAGGCAATTTATGATATCAATTATAAGTGTACAAAGAAATCATAACATACCATTTATACTCACTGCATGGTACATATGTAAATTATATAATGTTATTAGCCAAATGATTAATAGATTTCCCGAATCGAATGACGTCAGAAAGGGGTACCCTCATCCAAGATGGCTGTTGTAAACATAACGAAAGGCCAAGCCAAACAGATGTATGGTTCTTATCCGGAGTTTTAATTAATCTTTCTTCACAGGGCGTATACACGTTCAAAAGTAATAATTTTTATTGCAAATAAAATAATAGTAAATGAAAAAAATTGAAAAAACGGATTAGGATAACAACATATATATTATATTTGTATACAGATAAATAAATCAAAATATAACATGTATTACTGTTTGCTTGCCCTAGCTGTTACATTAATAAAAGTGTGTTCTATGTCTACCTGCCATATCATGGAAGACAGATAAAAATGTGTTTACTTGGCATAGGTGATAAGCACCGATTTTGCTTGATGTGATTTACATATCTTACAAAAAGTTTCAATACCATCAACAGTTATCCGCACAACAAAAAGCTATATTTGTTAAATTGCACAGGTCATATTATTACAATTTGTAATTTTAAATAATAACAATCCATTGTTAAGGTTATTTTTGCAATTTGATGTCACAAAAAGATCTATGTGAAGTTTAATGTGAAAAAGTTTAATGTGAAGATTTGCAATTATTCTGAATTGAATTGTGGAAATGCATGTAATTTGACCATATAATGGTCGAGTGCATGTAGCGTTTGTATGCAGGTATTGCAATGCAGGTATTGCAATACCTCAGGGAGTTTGACGCCCCTGCCATGCAGAGTTGTAAACCACTGCCTTGTGGTACAGGTTCTTGTCAGAACCGAAGGCTAAGGGAGCAAACCCTAACCAGAAAACCATGTCACTGTGGCAGCATCAAGGGCGGTTGATGTATGGAATTCCCAACATCTCTCGGCCAGCCACTGCAGGGACAAATAGTTTGCGCCTGTCTTGACATGTTCTTGCCGGTGTGAGACCTCTATTTGTTCCCCGAGAGAGTGTCGCTAGTAACTTGCAAAAGCCAGCGGCACTTCAACAATTTTTGCTAGCAGCTTCCATGAAATGTACAACTGCACGAAACATGATACCGGATCGGCCGTCGCCCGGGTTACCAAGGACCGCGCTGCTCGACCTCATCTTCCATCGACAGTGAAAAATCAGCTAGGAAGAAGAAGACAAAGAAGACAACTACTGACAATTGGACAATGGAACGTGAGGACTCTCCTCGACCGAGAAGGAGCTAACCGACCAGAAAGACGCACGGCACTAGTAGCAATGGAACTTGCCAAATACAACATCGACATCGCCGCCCTATGTGAAACAAGGTTCTCAGAGTCTGGTAGTCTCAACGACTTGGAATACTCTTTCTTCTGGAGTGGCAAACCCGAAGGAGAAAGAAGGGAGGCCGGAGTGGGCTTTGCTATCAAAAAGGATATCGTCACAAAGCTTACAGAAATGCCACGGCCAGTAAGTGACAGAATCATGACGATGAGACTACCTCTGAGTAAGGACAACTTTGCTACAATTATCAGCGTGTATGCTCCGACAATGACAAACCCAGACGAAAACAAGGAGGCCTTCTACAACCAGCTGGCAAGTGTGCTCAGTGGCATCCCCCGTACAGATAAGCTACTGCTGATAGGAGACTTCAATGCGAGGATAGGAAGAGACAATGACAAGTGGCCCTTGGTCATGGGCAAACATGGGATTGGGAAATGCAACTCCAATGGCGAGCTTCTACTGGCTCTGTGCTCTGAGTTCGAACTGATAGTGACGAACACCATGTTCAAGCAGAAGGATGAACGCAAGACCACCTGGATGCATCCTCGTTCCAGACACTGGCATATGATCGACTTCATCATCACGAGGTGTCGGGATAAGATGGACATCCACAGTACCCGAGCCATGCGTGGAGCAAACTGTTGGACCGATCACCAGATGCTGAGGTCAAAAGTGGCTTTCAGAATACGACAAAAGCACAGCAGGCAAGGAACAAGTCAGCCGACCAAGCTCAACACAGCAAAACTAAGTACCACCAGCCATAGGGAGAGTTTTGAGCAGGAGATGGACAGTGCTCTCGCCCAATGGGACGAGAAGGAAAACTCAACACCAGACGAGGAATGGGAAGCTCTGCAGCAGGTCGTGTACAACACAGCCAAGACATATCTTGGCAAGCCAGACAGAAAACACCAGGACTGGTTCGACCCCAACGATCAGGAGCTACAAACTCTTATGAGCAGAAGAGACCAAGCCCACCAGAGAGTGTTGCAAACCAGGAGCACTAGATCCACCTCTGCAGCATATAAAGACGCCTGCAGACTGCTACAAAAACACACCCGTGCACTGAAGTCAGACTGGTGGGAAAGGAAGGCAGTGGAGCTGCAGAGAGCTGCTGACAGTAACAACATGAAGGGCTTCTACAATGGACTGAAGGAAGTGTGGGGACCCAAAAAGAAGGGACCTGTTCAACTGAAATCAGCAGATGGAATGGAGACCTTCTCTGACAGCAAGAGAGTTGTGGCAAGATGGAGTGAACACTTCCAGAAGCTACTCAACGTCCCTGGAGATATAGATCACGAAGCTTTGGACAACATCCCGCAGCGCATTACCAAGACAAGCCTAGATGAGATTCCAACTATGGATGAGATGGCTAAAGCAATCGCCGGCCTGAAAGATGGCAAAGCACCTGGAGGAGATGGAATTCCTGCAGAAGTATGGAAGCACGGAGGAGACAATCTGTTCAGCAGACTGCACCAACTAATCACCAATGCCTGGGAGGTGGGTTCTGTACCACAAGCATGGAAGGATGCCAGCATTGTAACCATCTACAAGAAAGGTGATCGAACAGACTGTGGGAACTATAGAGGAATCTCTCTTCTTTCCATAGCAGGCAAGATCTTCGCCAGGATCCTACTCAACAGACTATCTACCCACATAACACCAGAGGTAGTTCCAGAGACTCAATGTGGCTTCAGAGGTAACCGGAGCACCGTGGATATGATATTTTGTCTCCGACAACTACAAGAAAAGTGCATTGAGCAAGACCGACCACTGTACATGGTATTTGTCGACTTCAGTAAGGCGTTCGATACAGTTGGGAGAACCGGGCTATGGCAGCTACTGAGGAAGTATGGATGCCCAGAGAAGTTCACAACAATGATCGAAGCACTACATACCGGAATGATGGCAAATGTTAGTGTTGGAGGGGAAGTCTCGGAATCGTTCAGTGTCACAAATGGGGTCAAGCAAGGATGTGTACTGGCCCCCACGCTGTTCTCCATCTTCCTATCAGCAATGCTCGATGATGCTTTCCGAGACACGGGGGATGGTGTCTACATACAGTCCAGACAGAGCGCTGACCTATTCAACGTCGCACACTTCAGAGCGAAGACCAAGACTATTCGGATACTGATGAGAGAGCTGCTATTCGCAGATGACAGTGCACTGGTTGCACACTCTGCTGAAGAGATGCAGAATATAGTGGATGCTTTCTCCAATGCGTCAAAGAAGTTTGGCCTGAAGATTAACATCAAGAAGACCGAGGTGCTGTACCAACCCAACTCTACAAGAACCCGAGATGAGGATATCATGGTTGATGGAAACAAGTTGAACTCTGTTCTGGAATTCACCTACCTCGGAAGCACTATATCAAGTGATGGATGCATTGACGATGAAATACAGAGGAGGATGGCCAAGGCTAGTGCATCTTTCGGCCGACTACGCCAGAGACTCTGGAACAACCACCATGTGTCCATGCGGGTTAAAGGCAAGATATACCGTGCAATCGTGCTGTCCACCCTCCTATACGGAGCCGAGGCATGGACAGTGTACAGACGACAGGTGAAAAAGCTGCATGCCTTCATGATGCGACATCTGCGATCGATCATGAGGATAACCTGGATGGACAAAGTGACAAACAAGGAAATACTCGAACGGACAGGGCTACCATCTATGGAAGATCTTCTGATCAGAAAGAATCTCCGGTGGACTGGACACCTCATGAGGATGTCACCAGACAGGCTACCAAAGCAGGTTCTCTACTCCCAACTGTCTTCTGGTCAGAGAAAGAGAGGGCGCCCTCGCCTCCGGTTCAAGGATACCATCAAGAGAAACCTGAAGCTGAGAGACATAAAGATCGACTCCTGGACATCACTCTCACAGCAGAGAGATAAATGGAGAGCAAGAGTCAAGTGATGGAAGCAGTCTTTGTCGCTTCGCGACCGACCGCATGATGATGATGATGCATGTAGCGTTCATACTATATTAAATAAGTATGCAGCCTACATAAAATATTAAATCTTAAAAGCGGGAACATAAATAAAACTACCAGCCAACTTAAAGGATAAAATATCAAAATAAATAAGTAAAATCCTACATGTGGAGAAAAATAGGTATTTAATCCAACATAAATTAAATACATTTTACCCAAGGCACTGAGACATAAACATTGGCCTGGCACAGCTGGACAATGCTGTCACCTTTGATGTTGCCTAAGCTAAGCTGGATAGTTATCCTTTGTGGATACCACAGTGGCTATTGCAAACAGGTCAGCATTGTGTGTTCCACCCCAACTTGGGTTAGCTGGGCAGTGACCAAGCAGTCCAGCCAATCACTGCCCAGTATCTGAGCTTGGGATAAGCAGTCCAAACTCATCTGTCAGGGAGGAAGTTTGTTTGCTCATTGCAACCCGTTTTCTGTTGCACCCATCCTCCTTCCCCAACACTCCAACTTACACAGCCTACTGTTGGGATGGGTGGTTTCTGGGCCCCACAGGTATTTCACTTAGATAGTTAATTACACATATTGGCATTCCCCATCGACAGCTATGTATGATTCATCTTTACTTATAAGGGGAATTGCCTTTTGCTATCTAGGTTGACGACAATGCCCATTGTCTTGTCTTTACTATATTTACATTATAACTACTACATGTTATTAAACGGCATTGCCATTTTTCACACACTGTGACTCTTTCGCTAGCAGCCAGTGGTTAAAGGGTTATTTTTAAATAAGTCTAACAGTGTATACGTGCTTGGCTGCGTGTATTGCGTCCTGCCTGTATACACCATAGTTGAAGTAGCTAATATATTATATATAATTGTAAAGTAACATTTCACTAGTGTTCTTTTAATTATTATCACTATATATAGTGATCAACCTAAGCTAGTCAATGATATTATGCATGCTGAATAGAAATCAATTTATTTGTAATAAATGATAAACTTTAACATTCTTACCTCACACAGACTTCATGATGTTTATCTCAATTCGAAATAGCAACTATATATACTATTTTGTGACTGTGGAATAACAGTTTCTAACAAAGGCTAAGCAGAAAAACCTCCACAAACGAGTTGCTTCAAATTCATCCCGTCTACCGAGAAGAGAAAGCGATCTAGTGTGGGGCCTCCTTTTGATTAGCTTCATCAGTGCTTCTATGGTCATGGTCCGTGCAATATGGACCAAGTTGCCATGCAAAAAAAAAAATGGGTGGATTCCAGCCTATATCCTGGGGAACTGATGAGATGCAACAATGAAGATGGAACTGAGAAGACTTTTGGTATTATATATAGATAAAAGAATCAAGGATAAGTGTTACGTAAAGGCAGACGAGTGGACTGATAATGTACTTGAACGATTAGCTATCTCACAGTCAGAGTGACCTTCACACCCCCAATGCGTATTATCACAAAGATGGTTCGTCAGCGGATGATTTCTCCCAGGAAAGAAACATCAAATGACTTCGCTCGTTGTCCTCTAGAGTCGCTTATGAAAGAGTTGCAATGGCAACGATCTCAGAAGTTGGACTTTGTCCGGTTGATGGAGCAGTATGTGGAATTTGGTGGGAAGCAGATGAGGCAATCTACAATAACCAACTTGATTTGCAAGAATGTGGAAAAAAAGGTTGTGCTATCAGAACAGGGCAACCGATCGGTAGTCTTCTTCCATGACAGTAATATTGTCACCTTGAACATAATCAAGGATGACTACGCGGATGACAATCTGGAGGCTGCGCTGGATGTGGTGACAACACATCAAAAAGGAATGTTCTGTGATGGAGTACAAGAATTGGACTTACTCAAAAAAAATCTCCAAAGATATTGCAGAAGAATCTGCAATGGATATCATTCCAGAAATTACTAAGGAACTGTCCATTGATGAACAATCTCTTCCCTCTCTCAAGTTCATTAGAAACATCATCACCATGCGCCATCAAAAACACCCTACCCCTCTTAAAATCGCCACTGGAGTGTACAACAAACAGAAAATGCTCAAGCATATGCATGACTATCTCGTCTGTTGTTCGTATGATGAGCTGCTGCTCTTCAAGCGATTCTCTGTAGTAATAACTACAATGATCGACAACAACCCGTCACAGTGGAAGGACTTGTTCCAGTCATAGTCAACAATTTTGATACTGAGCTGAGCAGTATCAAAATTGTTGACTATGCACGATATCCCGTATCAATACAGCTGACAACTCCAATCCCATTTGTTCTGATGAGGAAGATCAGATATTCTACTGCAGTGGTAGAAAGAAGCCATTCCCTCCAACTCTGTGCCAGATTGTATTCCGAGAGAATGCCCTACGTGGTTATCTCACTGTGGCCATCAGGTGAGATTGCTTCAAGACAGACCTTCCTGCTTTTGATCCAATGGAGCTTAGGTGGTACCACCACGAGGGCAGTACCACTCTTTTACCCGACTATCACACCTTCAAATATTCATCTAGCTCCTGCTGAACTGCTCACTCTTAAAATGTGACTGTAATAGCGAAAAGCCATGTGCCACCATGTACACCAACAGGTGCAGCTGCCAGGCACATGACATCAGTTGCACAACGTTGTCCCACTACAGAGGGGATGAAGATTGCAACAACATATAGACCATCCAACTGAACTGACAGCAGGAATCATGACTGATTGTGCACGTCTATGTTAACTGTTAATAACAAGTTTTTTCAATATACACGTGTAATATGTACCTACCCTCATCCTGACACTTGGTCATACAATTTATTATAAGACATTACACGGCCTTGGTTTTTATCGTTGCATGATTTATCTAACACATGTTTTGAACTGTAACATCCAGAACTGATTTAAATGCAATTACAACTTTCAATTTTGAATATTTCAAAAATATGTTAATTACATGCAACAATACTGTTTTCCACAGCAGTGCCTCTGTGATATGACCTTTAACACGACCTCTGACCTTTAGTTGACCTCAAATTGCAAAATTAACCCCCAAAATTGATTACTCATAGCAACTGGTTCAAAAGTTATTTTTCTATTGGCGCCGGTGGCCACCTTGGCCGCCATCTTGGATATCTCAAATTGTTCAAGCATATCCACTTGATATCCGCTTGATGTTCACTGTAGAGGTCCTATAAGGACGTAAAATCCAGTCAGAAAAAAACTATACTTTTTAAAAACAACACTATTTATCAATCCATCTATATATATATATATGGATTGATATATATATATATATATATATATACACACACACATATATATATACACACACACACACACACACATTATATACGTTGTCACAAAGTCATCTGATAAGATATCATTGACAAATATCGACTGATAATCCAGCAACTGTAGAAATATGCTGTTTTCAGGTAAATAAAACACAGAGACAAAGAGTGCAAAGGTATTTGATGATCCAGTAATATATTCTGGGCCTACAGCCAATGTTACTGGTTGGAGAACATACATGAAACATTCCCACATTCACGTGGATATTCAGCTTTCCATGCATTATATTGCATTACTGGTGATCCCATAACCTGCACAGCACTTTCACATTCGTGAAATCGGTATATTCCTTATTGAAAAAAAAATGTAAGTAAACATTTCTCAAAACTGTCGCGACTGTTTACTACTATAAATACCACTGTAAATACGTCATACAATTGCATCTTCGAACAATGGGTCATCGTCCATGACGCGGTCAAAATTAAACCGTGACAAGTCAATGGTTTTGAATTCATCATCAATAATGAACTCCATGAGAGCACGCCCAATGGCCAGAGCATGTTGGATGCCATGACCACTTGAACCATTCGCAAACATGATATTCCGATGGTATGGGTGGTTCCCAATGATCAGGTTCTGGTCGAAGTAGTTGTAATCATAGTATCCAGCCCATGCATTCTTCACCTGGAAGGAAGAAAAGGGAAAATTGTTTTTTTGATTTAAACAACTAGTTGGCAATCATAGAAATAGCAAGGGTTTGCAGCTTTCCTTACACAAATGTTCAATACTTTAATAGATACTTCTGAAACTATACCCATCTTTAAACTAAATTCACATATTTGTTTGAAATTGCCTTTCCACCATAAATATTTGCTGGTTCCATGCTCCAGTGATGACATTTGCCTGTCCCCGTTTATGATGATGCCAAATGAGCTTGAATTTTCAATGATATAGGTGCTATAGAAGTGTCACACTTATTATTATAACTAATTCTAATACCAAAGAATAACCATGGAAATTTAACTGGATTAATACATCATATAATTTACAACAATGCCATTTTTAATTATCTAGCAGCATACTACTGACAGCTAAAGATTAGTTAATAAAGTTTGTTTCCAGATAGGACAGTTTGGCAAACCAAACTAGCCACATAAGACATGTGTTACATGTTTTATTGAATTGATTGCCAAGATGCAGGTCATTTATTAAGCAGGTGAGAAGTAGTGAATAACTAGGATTCATGCATGAGGTGGTTCATGCAGGTGTACATTGGCAGGGTGGGGGAATATGCTCTATTGATAAACTCTAGTCAACCCTTTGAATTGTAGTACCTAGCTATATTTACATTATACAATTTTAATCAAAGACAATTTATCATTAACACATGAGCAAACAGGAGTAAAGAGGTAGAGAGCAGAAAGACGAATGATTTGAGGAAGGAAGTTGAAATACAAACAGTTTAACAGGCAAATTTGTAAAGATATCAGAAACACAAAAACATGAAGGACGAAGAAGGGGAAGGCCTATTAAGGGTAGAGAACGTGTTGGGGCATGGCCAGGGAGGATCTATATTAGTACATGTAGGGACGAACAATGCAGACAGGGAGGGGACAACTAGAATAGTGCAAAGATACAGACAGTTGGTAGGGAAACTGAAGAAGACAAGAGTTGAACAGATCATTCTCTCAGGAATCTTGCCAGTAATCGGAGGAAGGGGAGCAACCTATAGAAACTGTAAGAGGATGGCAATCAATGCTCTGGTGGAGCAGATGTGTGAAGGAGAAGGAGTTGGATTTGTAGATTTGTGGGGATACTTTGTTGGGAAGGAAGATATGTACGTGAGAGATGGCCTCCATCTAAGCGGAAAGGGCGCAGCAGTGTTCTCCGAGAACCTGCTTCAATCTATGGACAGAGGAACAGGTTGCAATTTTTTAAACTAGTTTCGCAGGGGGGATACACAGAGAAGCCAAATACTAGAGGCATAGCTAAAGACAGCAAAAAGAAATCAGCAAAAAACAGCCTGGAAAGCCCTACGAAATTTGGTTATAAATGTGTTTGTTTAAATGCAAGGAGCATAGTAAACAAAAGAAATGAACTAAACATTATGGTAGAAGATATTGACCCTCACATAATAGGTATAACTGAATCTTGGGCCACCCCCGATATATCAGATGCCGAATTAGGAATGACAGGATATGTAATGTTTAGGAAAGATAGATTAGGAAGAAGGGGAGGCGGAGTTATTTTATATATTAAAGAATCCATCCAGGCTTACGAAATAAAATTAGAAAAAGAAGCAGAATGTGAAGCTGTCTGGTGTAACATAGTTACAGGAAACTCAACATTAACTGTTGGGTTAGTTTATCGTAGTCCAAACATAAGCATAGAAGAGAATGAAAAAATGCACAACGCTATAAAAGAAGTGAGTAAACGGGACTGTATTATTATGGGGGATTTTAACCATGGGCATATAAAGTGGACATCTCTACAGAGTCCTGGGAGAGAGGATCAAGAGTTTTTAAATTTAGTACAAGATAGTTTCCTTTTTCAACATATGTTAGAACCAACCAGGGACAAGAACGTGTTGGACATAGTTTTGAGCTCACAGAAGGAATTTGTTGATAATGTCAATATATGTGAGCCACTGGGATGTAGTGATCATAACCAGATACATTTTATCATCAAAGTAAAAGGAGAACGGAACAGAAAAATACGGTACAGGAAAAATTTTCACAAAGGAAGATATAAGGACATGAGGGAATATTTAGCGAAGATAGACTGGAATAACACACTGAAGAATAAGACAGCAACAGAATGCTGGAATATCTTAAAGAGGGAAATTGACTGCGTCGTTGACAAATTTGTCCCCTTGAAAAAACAGGGGAAAAGGTCAAAGAAGAAACACTTATCGAAGGAAGCCATTAGAAAAATCAAGTACAAGCAAATGATGTGGAAGACATATAGACATACTCGAAGTGAAGAAGACTATGCCATTTATAAAGAAGCACTTAATCAAGCTACAGCTGAAATTAGAAATTCGAAGAGAAGCTATGAACAAAAAATAGCTTTCAACATAAAACATGACAGCAAGAGTTTTTATGCGTATGTTCGAAGTAAACAGAAAGTTCAAGATAAGGTCGGGCCACTAGAAGGTAGTGATGGAAACATAATAACGGAGGGATTCTTAATGGCAGAAAACCTAAATGAATACTTTAGTTCGGTGTTTACCAGGGAAGATATTAGTACATTACCAGTACTAGAGACTAAGTTCGAAGGGAGAGAGTGTGACTATTTAGGACAACTAACTGTAACCCCAAAAATGGTAGCTATGAAAATAAGAGATATGAAGGATAATAAATCACCAGGAGTGGATGGGATTCCTCCCAAATTACTACTGGAAATTGTAGAACAAATTAGCATACCACTTGCAACAGTGTTCAATTTGGCATTAGAGGAAGGAGTGGTTCCGGTAGAATGGAAAGAAGCAAACATCATACCATTATTTAAAAAAGGATCAAGAAGCAAGTCAGAGAACTATAGACCAGTGAGTTTAACATCGGTGATTTGTAAACTATTAGAAAGACTAATTAAAGATCACTTGGTTGATTTTCTTGTTAAAAATAAATTGATAAACACATCTCAACATGGGTTTTTAAAAGCGAGGTCATGCTTAACAAATATGTTATGTTTTTTGGAAGATGTCACAAAGTGGGTAGATGAGGGATCACCAGTAGATATAATCTACTTAGATTTAAAAAAAGCCTTTGACAAAGTGCCACACCAAAGATTACTACTTAAACTAAAGGCCCATGGCATAGGAAATAGTATGATTAACTGGATAGAAAAATGGCTTATTGATAGAAGACAAAGAGTAGTAGTTGATGGGGAGGTTTCAAATTGGAAATCTGTTTTGAGTGGAGTACCGCAAGGATCAGTATTGGGACCTATTTTGTTCTTAATATATATCAATGATTTGGATGATGACATAACAAGCAAGGTGTTGAAGTTTGCGGACGACACAAAAGTGTTTAGGAAAATAAAAAGTGATGCAGATAGACAGCATTTACAAGATGATCTAAATAAGTTGATAGAATGGTCTGAGAAATGGCAAATGCTGTTTAACTTTGGAAAGTGTAAGTGCCTCCACACAGGACATGGGAATGAAAATGCACAATATACAATGGGTGGTACTGTACTAAATACTACTGTAAAGGAAAAGGACTTAGGTTTAACCATTAGTGCTGACATGAAGGTATCAGAGCAGTGTGGAATTGCAGCAGCGAAGGCAAACCAAATTCTTGGATTAATTAGGCGAAATATAGTATACAAAGAAACAGAACTAATAATACCGCTTTATAAAACAATAGTTAGGCCTCATTTAGAATATTGTATACAAGCATGGAGGCCATATCGCAAGAAGGATATTGATATGCTAGAAAGAGTACAAAGGAGAGCAACAAAAATGATACCAAAACTCAGGAATATTAGTTATGAAATGCGTCTAATAGAATGTGGTCTAACAACACTAGAAACCAGAAGATTGAGAGGAGATCAGATTGAGGTTTTTAAAATATTGAATGGGTATGAAAATATTGACAGAAATATTTTTTTCACGGTCAAGGAAGAGAGAAGGACTAGAGGACATGGAGTTGCATTAGCAAAGAAGCAGTGTAGACTAGATATTAGAAAATTTTCATTTTCCCAAAGAATAGTAAACGAATGGAACAAATTATCAGCTGATTGTGTAGGTGCTAGAAGTGTTAATATGTTTAAAAATAAAATTGACATATACCTAAGACGGGCGGGGTATACTTAGATAGATAGGTTGGACTCTCGATAAGCCAAACGGCTTCCTTGTCCACCTGCCATCTAGAGTTGATTCTCTAGGTGGCAATCTTGTTAAATCTTGTTAAATCAAATGAGCTTGAATTTTCAATGATATAGGTGCTATAGAAGTGTCACACTTATTATTATAACTAATTCTAATACCAAAGAATAACCATGGAAATTTAACTGGATTAATACATCATATAATTTACAACAATGCCATTTTTAATTATCTAGCAGCATACTACTGACAGCTAAAGATTAGTTAATAAAGTTTGTTTCCAGATAGGACAGTTTGGCAAACCAAACTAGCCACATAAGACATGTGTTACATGTTTTATTGAATTGATTGCCAAGATGCAGGTCATTTATTAAGCAGGTGAGAAGTAGTGAATAACTAGGATTCATGCATGAGGTGGTTCATGCAGGTGTACATTGGCAGGGTGGGGGAATATGCTCTATTGATAAACTCTAGTCAACCCTTTGAATTGTAGTACCTAGCTATATTTACATTATACAATTTTAATCAAAGACAATTTATCATTAACACATGAGCAAACAGGAGTAAAGAGGTAGAGAGCAGAAAGACGAATGATTTGAGGAAGGAAGTTGAAATACAAACAGTTTAACAGGCAAATTTGTAAAGATATCAGAAACACAAAAACATGAAGGACGAAGAAGGGGAAGGCCTAAGGTGAGAGGGCTGCATGAGGGACAAGAAGGGGAAGGCCTAAGGTGAGAGGGCTGCATGAGGGACAAGAAGGGGAAGGCCTAAGGTGAGAGGGCTGCATGAGGGACAAGAAGGGGAAGGCCTAAGGTGAGAGGGCTGCATGAGGGACAAGAAGGGGAAGGCCTAAGGTGAGAGGGCTGCATGAGGGACATGAAGGGGAAGGCCTAAGGTGAGACGGCTGCATGAGGGACAAGAAGGGGAAGGCCTAAGGCGAGAGGGCTGCATGAGGGACATGAAGGGGAAGGCCTAAGGTGAGAGGGCTGCATGAGGGACAAGAAGGGGAAGGCCTAAGGTGAGAGGGCTGCATGAGGGACATGACACGATCAGGGGGTGACATGAGATGGAGAGAGGCGGCTATGAATAGAGTACTATGGAGAGACTGGATGAGCGGAGTGATCCAGAATTGTGGACTGACTCTTACCCCTGTACAACAGGGATAATTGAGGGGGACACGTGCATACATTTCTGCTTTCATTATTTGTGGAACACTTATAATGTACTAATAATTAAGTAGTTAACATATCATGATAGTAAATGGCTTCCACGAATTATGATTTACTTATGACTTGTGCACATGAATACGGAATACAAAAAAAATGTTGCCTCGTTACAACTGCTGCAGCCTGCATCATGTGTATTTGCAATAAACTTTCATCACTACTGTACTCAATGTTATGTAACAATATATGTTATTACTAGAGTTTGATTTCTCAAATCGGTTACAAACCATTCATTCAAACCATTCACTGAACATAAACATTGGCTTTTCCAATCTGCAACATACATGTACTATGTATGTACTGGTCCTGATCCATGTTGGAATCACTCATGACATCACTGTTATATACGTTGTATATTATTTGCCTGCTGCCTCTCACATGTCTGACTGGGAAGCAACTCTGGCTGCTGGGAGCAGGATCCAATGAGTTCAGAGATACAAGCCACCACTGTGTGAATCCACTAGTAACACGTTATGCATTTACCATGTGTGGGATCTTTTATTCCCCCTAGCATAAAACACCAGACAGAATGGACCAATGGCTTTTCATAAAGTGACAGCCTGTGAGGTGAACAAAGTTGGCCATGTTTTTAAAATGGTTGCAGGTAGAATTGAATAGCCATCCACTCAATCTGTGCGACCACCCCTCTCCACTTACCATTTCCAGTATGCCTAATTACACCATAAACTAATGGTGCATCAAGGAGCATCTCTTCTAGGCATATGGCCAGGGCTTCACCTACCTGGGCATGCTCAAAGCAGGGCATTCTCTTGACGAGAATGGGAAGGACATGCTCATGGAAGTAGTTTGGCTGCATGCTATAGCTAAGCTCATCATATAGATCCTGCAAAACAATTTCATAAAATTATACTATGCAGTGACTGTTACTGTTAGCTCGCAGATGCTGACATTGCAATATAAGTCAGCATTAGGGTCATTATGAAAAGCAGTTTGGATTGGCAGCACTTGTCCTGATCCTGGGCCGACCTATTTATCACCAGTTTTGCCCAAGTTAATGCCCCAATAATTCATTTCATCATCCCACATAATTTCAGGAGTGTAATATCACAACATAATTATTACATCTAAGGTAATTTTGTGGTCCTAAAATGTTTTATCAACCCAAATTGTTACCTTAATATCAGGTGCACTGTTGTGGAACAGCAGCTGCACTGCTGTAAACTTATATTTGCACCCATAAAAGTGCCTTTGTTTAATAATGACCCTATACCTGAAACGGTATGAGATGATGGAACAAATGGATTTGGATATATACAGGAGGCAATGACACTGCTGTAATGGCAAAACCATGCATATATGTGTTCTTTAACCACCTTCAGTGTCTCAAAGGCGACACATCTGCGAGCCAACACGGGCCAAATATGACTGTTGAAAAACTCATAGTCAACATCCAGATTGGTCGGGTCTGGCTCCTCAGCATCCTGGAATAAGCAAATAATGTAAAACATTGTTTTCCCATCTCAGATGTCATTGCAGATGTTGGGGGTGTTTTGCAAACAAATAAAAACTAACAAACTGACATTTTGTGGTCATTCTGTTACATTTGCATGCACATTTGAAACATTACATGGGGTACTCTTGGGTTTTCACATTTCCAATTACATATTGCTAATAGTAAAAATGACAAGACTGCAGTTTGCAGAGCTTCCAAGTTGAAAGAACACATTATAGGGAGTTCTCACGATATTATCAACACAATAGAGACTTTACTGGTAATTTATAAAAATAATTTTTACATATCCAAGATTTGCCTTGTAAAGATGTTTGCTTGTGTTTCATGCAGACTTCTTCAGTATTTATAATATGTATGACATCGTTACACATTATAGGTATTGAAAAAGTCTGTGTGAATTGCAGACAAAACTCATCACAAGATAACCAATCATTTGAATACATCAAAAAGAATGTTTTTAATGTACCAGTAACTGTCATGTTAAAGTAAAAAAGATAAGTTCGTACATACATCCCGCAGTATCCAATCCTCAAGACTGCTCAAAACTCTTTACACTTTACTTCCCTAGCAGACCTATGCCATCAAACATCATCAAGTTGTTTGGGAAGCATTAGCCATACTAACAGAGCTAGGAGAGGCGCCACAGAGGTAGTATCCAGCCAGTCCCTCCCGGCGAATGAACACACCAGACGGGTCAACCATAAATGGCATGTTCAGTCCTGGTCCATCCGGACAGTGGATCACATAGACATAGCGCTTCCTGCAGCAAAGAAACAAACACTGTCTAATGTTGACATCGGATCACATTTTCAGAAGTGGCGAGCAAAATCATGTAAGTTAAGATGGAATGACGTCTCGTATCAAGTGTGTCTTCTATGCTTTCTTTGAGATGTGGCAAAATGTTATTTGCCATGGTCAAGAAATCTTGTCTGAAAGGATACGATGTCCCTGTACAACTAACTGATGTAGAGAATAGTTTGTCTTGCAGGCATTTATAATATTCACACATACAGATGACCTGATTAGAACCACACGCAGATAACTTAATTGGTGTCACATGTAAATGTCCTGAGTAGTACACATGCAGATAACCTGATTAGTACCATACACAGATGAACTGATTAATATCACATGTAGGTGACCTGATTAGTATAACATGCAGATCACCTGATTAGTACCACTACCACATGTAGGTGATCCGATAATCACGAAACGCAGATGACTTGATTAGTACTACACGTACATGCAGATGACATGCTTAGTACCATACACATATTATTGATACATAAAAAGTAATTAGTACCAGATGCAGATGACCTGATTAGTAACACACAGATGATCGGATTAGTACTACATGCAGGTGACTGCCTGATTAGTACTACATGCAGATTACGTGATTACTACCATATGCAGGTGACCTGATTAGTACATGTAGGTGACCTGATTAGTACCAAACGCAGATGACATAATTAGTACTACACATGTGACATGATTAGTACCACACACATATGAACTGATTAGCACCTAATGCAAACAACCTGATTAGTACCACATGCAGGTGACTTGATTGGTACCACATACAGATGACCAGATATGTACTACATGCAGATTATATGATTAGTACCACATACAGGTGACTTGATTAGTAGTTTTCAATACCTGGATAGTACCACACACATGTTCTGATTAGTACAATGCTTACTCTGCTAATTTAAAAGAATGTTCCTCAAATTATTATTATTATTATTGTTCTTAAAACTACAATGCCATCTGCCAAGTTGCATTTAAAAAGCATGTCAAATTGGTTATTAGTATTGTTTAGCAAATTATTAGCAAAATGCCAATAGGTGTTTGCCCACATTGTTACCTTGGCTCCACTGGCAGGTCAACACTGAGTGGTCCCTCCCCACCACCGATTCCAGCCAGGCGGGCAACATCTCGGGACCATGGTCCTGCACAGTTGGCACACATTGCAAAGGTCATGGGGTACACGAGACCATCTTGAGCCTTCACCTACAGTTCAGTGTTAAATACGTTATGAAACATTACACACTCAGGTAGAAACTAGCAATGATTTAAAGCCTTTCAAGTTTAATGTAGGCATACTGAAATTAAATACTGCTAGCATATTTATGTGGTTAATGATACTAAAAAATAGTATTAGTTTTAAGCAGTGGTTGTCTATTCAGTCCAGTGTTCCAGCTAAGCTCCATTTCATGAAAATTAACCAAATACCAGAGTTAACTTAAAAAAAACATATTTCAATTATGTGCCCTCACAAAAATTTTGTTCACAAATAAAAGTGCCCTCCATCTGCCAACTGCACCCTGTCCTTTTTAAAACCTAGCCGGAACACTGTATAATTCCTCATTTTATAAAAATAAAATATAATCTTAATATTTACCAAAATAAGGCATACATCCCGCCAAAATGTGTTTGGTGTGTAACTATTGTAAACAAAACATTCAGATTCTAAATATACCCTACTGGGTATATTACTGGTTGGATTATCAGCAAGGCCATTGGTTGTTTTGAATTTGGGAACATTGGAATCCAGAGAACTGTTGTCAACAATTCTCTGGTGCGGGTCAAACCTGAGACATACACGGGATGCCATTTACCCACAACTTAATGCTTCATTAAAAAGATTTATAATAACAAAAACACAACAACCCCGATCATTCAACCTGTCCTAGTTTGCGTCATGAATTTACTCGATACAGCCAGACATTAGCTGTGATGAATTTGGGAACATTGGAACATTACACATCCTTTAAGTTTTCATGGACACACCTACATTACTTGCTGCCTACAATCTTGGAGAAGTTTTGCAACATGATGGAGCCCATTAACACCACTCCATCAGCAAGACAGGTGATGGCGTGGCTAGAGTGACTGCACTCACTGGGTGCCACATGCACACGAACATTCAGGCAGAGGAACACCTCCCTGCTGATGCGGAGAATGGAAGGGTTTAAACCGACTTTGCAGACAGGTTGTCCAGTCGAGAGCCAATATGCTAAAATGGGGTTATCCCAATGACCCGGGGAACTGTGACTGTGATGCTAGGCAGACCTTGCAACATCTCCTGGTCTGCGAGCTGATGAAGAGTGCATGCTCTACAATCGACCTTACGATGGCCAATGATATCATCATCAAATGTGCCAAATACTGGGAGTAAATCACATAGACTGGTGGAAGGTCACGAATGAATGAATGAAGTTCTGATATTCACTTTAACCACGTGTAGACGCTTCCGTTCTCTCAACACTCCATCGACAATCGTTCGATGTGTCTCGCCGTCAAATCCAACCACTTCTCCAGTGATGAATGTTGTGTGCATAGAAGCCAGCTTCATCTTCAACGCTGCCATAAGGAGCCATGGATCAAACCAACCCTCATTCTGCAAGCCTGGAACAGGGATATGTGTGTCAATGTTAAAACAATGCTAATGACTGCTAAGATCTTGTGAGGAAGTGTGACAGCTGTACTTGAAAGACAGTCAGGAGACCAGAGTAGCCTGGAGCCAGCTTGGAGCCTGACTAAAAAACAGGATATTGATCTATGTCAGGGTCATGGGGGATACCTGCTATTAAGTGTCTTCTTCAGTAATTAGCAGTGTTGGGTAAAGTTGCAGTTTGGCAGGCATTACATGTGATCTTGAAACAGAAATGTTGATACTGACAATGTATTTTGAAATATGTTGCAAGTATCTGAAAACATAAAAATACTTCAATAAAGTATTTAAATACAAATACTTTTAATTCCTAACAATCAAATATAAATACAATTACAAATACTTTAAAAATGTATTAAACAATTTCAAACAGGAATACAATGTATTTGGCTCCATGTCTGCTTCAGGTGTCCCAAGTGCCCTGGTTCATCCATCTCTGAAATCCGCAAGCTTTGCAAGGTAGTCCCAAAATGCACCGGTTTGTCCATTTCTCAAATCCGCAAACTTCGCAAGGTAGTTCCAACATGCCCCGGTTTGTCCATTTCTCAAATCCGCAAACTTCGCAAGGTAGTTCCAACATGCCCCGGTTTGTCCATTTCTCAAATCCGCAAACTTCGCAAGGTAGTTCCAACATGCCCCGGTTTGTCCATTTCTCAAATCTGCAAACTTCACAAGGTAGTTCCAACATGCCCCGGTTTGTCCATTTCTCAAATCCGCAAACTTCACAAGGTAGTTCCAACATGCCCCGGTTCATCTATTTCTCAAATCCGCAAGCTTCACAAAGTAGTTAAAACATGCCCTGGTTCATAATTTCTCAAATCCGCAAGCTTCACAAGGTAGTTCCAACATGCCTTGGTTCATAATTTCTCAAATCTGCAAGCTTCACAGGGTAGCTAATACTGCTTTTTTGATTAATCAATACTGTGAAATATGACATAAAATAATCACTTACCATAACTTCCTAATGCAATGTTTTCAATGTTCATCCATGGAAATTTCTTTTTCAGTTTCTCAGGTGACATCAACTCTACTCTGGCTCCTTGTGCGCTGAAACAAAGGCATTATCTCAGGAGAATGGTTGGCATTTTTATAACATCCAGATTTATTTAAATGTTTAGTGATATAATGATATTATAATCACTGTGATATCAAGCTAAAAGCAGCTGTACCACTGGGAGAATCGCTCAATGCCTGACAGATGTTTTGACAAGTCTGGAGCTATTTTGACAGGATGTCATGGAGCAATCCTAGTTACTAGGGTTTCGCAGCCAACCGACATGCTTTATGGAAGCTTAACTATGTTTTCTGCTGGACGTGATGGTTAAAAGAGTTAAGGGTACAATTTAATTAGATAGTATGCATCATCATGATCCACTATAACTGCTGAAGAGAATGTTAAACCATATTACATTTCACGAAACGGTTTAAAAGTTATTCATTTATGTTAATATTCATATCCAGATAATTTTTCAGTATCATGTCAAGTTACTGAATGATGTACGTTCCTTTTTTATCTGAATATTATTTTAAAAGTGGTTAAGATTTATTTAAGCAGAACTGTGATTTTGTATGCATATATTACTATGGTGTAATTACATCACTTACATTTGTGTTTCATGGTTTCTCTTTAAATTTTCTGCACCATTCTCTGTGGCCAAGAACAGGTATCCCTGGGGGTTGAAATGTACATCTGGAAGTTCTTTCTCTGACAAGACACAATAACAAAGCATCATTACAATTCCCATTAAGATGAGCAAGTTAGTAATCTGTTTACCAGTGATGTGATACGAGGGATATATACCAATATAATATGATGTATAATATACCATCAGCTCAACACAGGCATGTTTACCAACTAAGATGGAAGACTATTAATCATGTCCAATACACATATTCCGAGTGGGACATGTCTAAAGTAGCCAAATAGCTTGATTTTGCATTAATTTATATTTCACTAGTGACATTTCAAAAGCCCATATCTGTACATAGTTCATGAACACATTGGGTGCACTTAGTTAAATGTCAAATATGTATTTAGGGCATGCATTTAATTTATACTTTATATGCACATTGTATGATATTAAGTATTTATCAAATTTGCATAGGATTTGGTATTTGTTTACCCAATGCAATCCTCCTCTTTCATAAATATTCTATAAATAAAATATAAAAATCTATTACCTTAATTTCAGTGTACTTAATCTAACCCTAGTTTCAGCTGTACACCTTCTGTTTACTCAATCCACATGTCTGTTCATTTATGCTTACCTAGAACACCAAGGTGTTCCTTGACATTACGGAGAAATTCAGCCGAAAATATTGACATCTGAACATTCTCTGGCAGTGAAAACTGTTGTCGAATGCCGCCAACCGACAGCACACTAGCAGCTCGTGAATACTGGCACAGAAACAAGAAAGTCAGTGTGATGAATCAAGCAGATATATGCAAATAATGTACATGACACAGGAGTTATTTGAGTTCATAGATTAAATGCATGTCCATAGTAAATTACTATAAAGTGAATAAGTAGAGGTATGTGAGTTACTAGTGTACATAGCTGAGTCATAGTCAGCCTATACTAGTCAAAGTGGACATGTTTGGAAGCGTACAAAGTCAGAGTACACTTTTTCTTGATGTCATCCCTCCTCCCCCTCTCCCCAAAGAGTATGTCACTAAAACTGTTGACACGTAGTTATGTACCAACAAAAGCAAGTAGGCTGCAACAGTTTTTTTACATGTCCAGAAATCTCTGACCCCTCCCCCTAGGCCTAGCGAGTTATAGACGTTATGTCCCAAGTCGCTTATGTCCCAAATATTGTGGACGATATGTCCCAAAAACAAGATGCTAAGTGACAGTTAAACATGAAATGGACTTGAAATGTTCTACAAAAAATGCCAGCATTACTATGCCATTAGTGTTAATACATCAACATATTTATGTTAAGACTAAAGTGCAAAAATAACATAAAAACGTAATAATAAATTTAGGACATATCGTCTAGGACATATGTGACTTGGGACATAACGTCTTTTTTAAACAAATTTTATGAGTGATCCGCAAATGTAATGCCTTTATCAGCCATAGTTTGGTCTAATAAACTGTCTCATTTTGAACGCAATTACAGTAATCCGTTTCTGTGGTGTGCAACCGGCTCTACAGTTATAGTATGTCTTAGAATTAGTGACTTACAGTTGGATCTTTTTCAATTATTGCCAAATTAAATCCTTTTGGATTGCGCTGTTTCAGCCAGTAGGCTACCGACAGTCCTACTAAGCCACCACCAACTACGCAAATGTCAGTTTCCCTAGGCACTGGTAACGTAACTTCTGTGCCGAACTGTTTTAATTCTTTACGGAGAAATTCAACTGGGTCCTTGTAATCCCCTGCCTCCGTAGGAGCTGGGCCTGAATGTGCAGGTGATTTGTTCGCAATGCCATCATCGCCAGGGTTTCGACTTGAACATCTTGTGGTGGTACAGAATGTTCGCATGATCCGGCGAGATATATGCGACATACATCGCAGGGAAAACGCCATGTCGTTGGCAGCGATATACTTGACCGATTGTATTTTTAGAAGTCGACTTTGTATTTTGTCTCGGTCGGGATTGATACACGCGAGAAGTCATCCGTGGGTGAAGTATACCGCCGCTGCTTTGAGCAGTGTGGCAAGAAACCGTTATAACGGTGGTGTTGGACTACAGTAGAAGAAGATATGTAACAGTGCCAAACCACTGCAAAGTTTATTCAGTTTGCTTTACAGCATAATGGATGAAGAAAGTCTTAAAGCGTCAATTGGAATGTATAAATCACAGGTGTGTTAGGCAAATTGTAACGAAACTTTCCCTTTCAAGGCCTTTGATGGGCGATAATACGCTAAATTGAGAATGTTCAGTCAATTATGATGTTGACATTGTGATTGTTGTCTTGGTCTTGGATTGTTGACAGATATATTGACAATATCTGTATTTTGTGAAGGATTCTGGAAAATCAAATTTATATAAGCCATGGAAATATGTTAGAATGCGTATATATTGACACAGAAAAATCCAATGGTTTCATCAAGTTCAAGGATTCTATAGCTTCACACAAAAAAAGATATACAACTCCTCGCGATTTTGCCGTAAGTAGCGTGACATTACGTAAGTGGCGCCACCTGATATTAAGCGTGCTAAACTACGATAATGAAGGTTCAAATTACAGAGACTGCACCAGCACGACAGCAAAGGTTCAAATGACAGAGGCTGCACCAGCGGTCATATATCCTATTTCGTAATAAAAGCGATAGTTCTGGTCCCATATTATTAAAGATTTGAGAATTTGTTCAAATTCTTGCTCGAACTGCTTGTTCAATTACTCCCGTACCTGTTTTGCTTGGTTTGAAGCGGCAAAATTGCAAGAATTAAGACATTTGGGTTGAAAACGCACATAGTTAGTAAAGTCAAATTCCCATGCAAGCATAGATGCATTGAACAATTAAGACAAACAGAATATGACTATAACGAGGTACAGAATATCTATTCACAGAAAGATAACAAGCCCAAAAGTCCCAATTAATAATGTGTACAGTTCAAAACGTAAATGATCGTTACAGTTCAGTTAAAATGGTAAATAGTGTGTATATAAACATAAACGTTCCAATGGCGTGTACACACTACACAACCCAAACAAAATGTGACTAATGGTTACAATCCAATTAAAACGTTCCTATTTTTATTGTTCGACTGAATATCTGTCATGGATAAAATACACACCATTATTATGCCACAACCAAACATCATGTTTTAATAATATTATATGTTTTAATAATATTATTGCCATAAACGGTATCTTGTGTACAGTCAATGGCCTGAAATATACATGGAATACTAATATGACACTCAAAGCTCATTAATAAAATTCAGGTGTAAGACAGGATGTTTGAAAAAGCTTGCCTTGATTTGATTTAAAAAGTCAAAATATGCCATTTTGTTTAGATTTAGATCTATCTGGTACATGTAAGTCAAGAATGTATACAACAAATGACACAACATCTAAACAAAATTAATATACTGCCATCATTGCCTTTGCTTTTAATCTTGGATAGCCAGTCTAAGATTCCTAGCAAGAACACTTTGTGGCCACTGGTTACAGTCAGAGCGTGTTGCATCAGTGCTGGACTGGTCAGCGTCTGGCTGTTAAAGGCATTGAACAGTTGGTCCATTCTTTCGATGAACTCAGCTGTGCCTGTGTGAGCTGCTTCTTCTGCAACACAAATATTAATTCAATTCACTATTATTTATTCAAATAACATTCAACATACATTACAATTGAAGACCATGTCAACATGTTGTATACATGATGTAATACACAAGAATGTAAAAACTGTTATTAATATGTATCTCCAAACATAATTATTGTGGTCACAACCATAATAATAAATCATTAGATATGTCGCACAAAATGTCCGGAAATGGTTTTCCACCGCTTCCCGGTTGAAGATAGAAGGTAAATATTGGATCTATTAAAGAAACGTGTATGTAAAAGTAATCGACACTTTCCCCTGTGAAAACATGAGAAAAATGGCCAAATGTCATAGTCACTGAAACGCCAGTCGAATATGCTAGCAAGTCGAACACTGTCACTGAAGGATACCGTTTGTAATTATCACCATATGTAACATAGAATGCGTTAAACAGGTACATTTGGCATCTACACAAACAATCTGATTGACAAAGATGTAAATTGGGGTTTGTGAACATAAATTTTCAAAAATTACTTGTCTTATATTACACGAAATACTCACTGGCCCCCGTTGCATAATGGTCCCTATGCCTATGGGGAGTGTGGCATGTTTAACAACATCTACAAATAACGCAGAAGGGTGGAATATACGTAGATAATATTGGTTGGATTCTCAATATGCCAAAGGATTATTCCTAGTCCACTTCCAATGTGGAGTTCACTCTCGTATGGCAATGTGGTTAAATTTGGCTAAATCTTGTAATTATTACCACCACCTTGTAATGAGTTACTTGTCTATATCGACTCGCGGCATAGCTAGATACTAATCTAATAGAGTTGAAATATAATGTAATTTCTGCATGAAGTCAATAATGTTTTGTTATATAACAGGATATATTATTATTTATATGGCAGGATTAATGTTCGTATATAACTAATTCTGTTTATATTATTTTTTCTTAATATTCATTTAAGCATTTAGGATGTGTGCAGTTGGGTGCAGCACAACATTGGCAATTTGCAATCCAACGTCGAGCAGACGCCATCGTCTGTAGTTTAGCATGCTTAAACCTAGATGGTGTTAGTGGTTGTGGCATCACACATTATCGCGAGGCGTTGCGTATCTTTGTGAAGCTATAATATCCTTGGTTTCATTCTAACGTACACAAAGACTCGACAAAGGCTGTTCTTCCTGCTTCAACTTAGCTAAAGTAAAGAAGTTCAGTTTGAGGAGGGAGATTCTTGTTCAGTTCTGTCGTTCTGCTATTGAGAGTATTCTTGCATTCTGAATACGTGTATGATTCGGCAGCATCAGCCAGCTCCAGAGGTGCAGGCTGCACAGAGTGGTGAAAACAGCTTCCAAAATTGTCGGTAATGAATTCACCTCTCTAACAGCTATAATTATATACGACAGATCCAAAAAAGAGCTGGCAAAATTATCTCAGGCCAAACTCACCCCACCCATCATCTGTTCGAATGATTACCATCAGGCAAATATGAAATATAGAATGTAGTGGTAAAGACCTTGGAAAGTTAACTTGGCTGTTTTCAACTCTCTAGTGGAATTGTTTTTTTTCTGATGCTGATTGGTGTGGCTGGACCGTACGTGTGTGGAGTGTAGGTGTAACTGTTCTAAATAGAATGCTTAACACAAATCTTCCATTATTGTTAAATTTTAGCTTAACTTAATAATTCTATAAATATAATTTTAAACATCAATATTAACATAATTTTTAATATAATTTTAAACATCAATTTAATCATAATTTTTAACATAAGTTTTAATATAATTTGTAATAATTTTTATTTCTTTTATATTGGGATGCATTCGATATAAATATAGTTTAATTTTACATATAATTCAAGTGTAAATATTATTTTTAATGACATTTAATATATATATATATACCGGGGTAATCTATTATTTTAAGAGATATCTGAGATATGTTATTTATTTATTAGATCAAAATAATATCTTTAAACATTTTTAAAGAACATTATATATACTGTATGTTATATATATATTTTTTGTTGTTGCCATATTTCATTTTATTATATATATATATAATTATATATATATATATATAGGCACTATGTGAGTCAACGCCAGCCTACATGTCAATTTAACATATATGTAATGCATGTTGAAAATGGCAATAAAGCTTTATTATTATGATAATTATTATTTATATTTATTGATTATTTTTATTTACATTGAATTGTATGATTTGTATTTTTGTCATTTTGACAAGGATTATATAGCATGTAAAATATAATAACAATGTTAATGTGTATATAATAATGCTGTCTGCAGAATGGGCATTTTTGTAAGTAATTTTATAAGTAATTATATGTACTTCAAAATTATTTTTTGATGATTTTAATATGTTTGTTGTAGTTGCAACAAGTTGAAGCAGCTCTCCAGGCGGCAGGCACAAAGAACAATGATGACCTTGTTAAACTACACACAGACCTATGTGAACTCATCCAGCTCACAGAAGGTGTCTTATATTTGTATTCTCAGGCAGGTTATATTGTAGCACAGGTAGTCAACCTTGGCAGTCCTCTGTATAATTATATATAGAGTTTATTGATGGGTGACCCAGTGATGTCAAGGCGAATTACTGTTAGTGTGATACCCGAATGTTCAGTTCAATGCACAGATGTTAGCAATAGTCCCAGTATTTCCATTGCCTTGATACTAATAGCAAGATCCTAATCAACTTGGATTCTTTGCTGCAACAGAAATCGACGATTGATTGTTTGACTTTATTCAGTATAAAATGTTAACATTGTACAAATATACATAAAATATAAATACAAAGTACATAAAATATAAGGATGACACAAAAAGATCAAACACTTATTTCGATTGTGGTCCTTGTAGGCCTGTAGACACAGACAGACGTGACAGACATTGACAAAATATGACAAATATAACATACTAAAACGACAATAATAAATAATATGGAATAAATAATTGCATGTAAAATACATTGATATTTAAATGACAATATTAAAAGAAAGGAAATAATCTCCTGATTAAAATGCTATTGGTCATTTGTAAAAACCTGTCGTATACTGCAGAAAAACATCAACAAAATAAAAAAAGTATCATAAATTATGATTAAAAATAAATAAATGAACTGGCTTCCTGATCATTAAGATAATTGAACAAACACTGTTTCACTAGATTTTAAAATAGACTCATGTTCTGAACACCTTGTGTGCTTTAGTGGCAATTCATGGCACATGAAGAGACAGATCTTGTATTTTTATACCATGCTGCTTACATGTTACATTTGAAGATCTAAAATAAATAAATAAAAGTAGCTTGCTGCAGACCTGTTGTAAAGATTATATATGTTATGTTGCAATGCCATTAAAGTTGAGCTTGCTTGCTAAGTGTAGATTACCTCCTGATGTTTCTTGCTCAGCCAGTTTTCACAATGCAACTTTGCAATGCAAAATAACTGTGTCATAGTGATGTGCAGTGTGCCATAGCCTGGTGTATTTGCTCTGTGAAATAATCTCCTGTGTGGTTGTTATTATTATTAAATATGGTTGTGTACAATATGTAATGTGTTTCTTCAGTTGTTCCGAGTTGTTTGGATACGCATAACATTGGATTGAAAACAATTAAATGTTAAGATAGTAGGTTCATGTCTGACTAGACCATGTCTATAGTTATCCCCAAATAACAGACAGTGTGGATTGGTCAAGAAATGCTGCTATGCTTAGGAGGTAACAACAAGTAAAAAAAGTGTACCTTAGCGGTACCTGGGTAGATGTGACACTACATTAGTATGAAGAAAAAACCCAACCATCAGCAATGTTGACATAAATTATCTGTCATTTAGAGTTACCGGTACTTATTCACGTATTGGATATTGTCCTGTACTCATCACTAGCCATTAAAACATACATGCCAATTGTCATATTTTAGAGAGCTTGTTGTCTTACAAGAAGAGTACACTACTGGCCAAGTTAGACTCCACCACATGTACTGCAGGTGACCATGGGTCAGAGAGACCACCCACAGAGGGGCTAAGGGCATCAACTGGAAGAGGGCAGGACACAGACATGGATGTTGAGTTTATGGCATTTCAGGCAAGTGTCTCATAAATCAACAAATATCTACAAGTAAAGATTCTCCCTCATTTCAATGTTTCAGTGTTTCAAATTAATAAAAAAAAATTTGGTCTCTGGTGTCCAGTATGAGAAATAAAATATGTAAATACATTTTAATAATTAATCAATTTCAGTGAAAATAAAATAATTTTCCAGCACTTTCAGCAGTTTAAAGTTCCGATAACCTGCTATATAAAAGACCTTCCCATTTTCTTTCTTATAAATGATATAAAACAACCACGATAATTTCTAACGATGTTGTAATCATTGTGGTGACAATATCGTAGCATTATGATCGGATAGTTTGCCTTTATTGGTGATTTTTAAGCAAAGATTCTACAGATTCCTAAATAAAGCTATGGACCAATGTTCACTGATAATAAGCTGTATAACTAACATATCCATTAGAAATCTGTTATCTCTTTGTAAAGCGAACTATCATCATCAGATTATAAATGAATGCGACAATATGTATGACATGTCTGTGAATTATAACTATAGGCCATGCGTGGCAGTCTGATTTGTCACACACGACCATGGCTAATGTGAATGTTTTATCAGAAATTATAGACATTAGAAATGGATTTACGACATGTAAGATTTTATACAATGATGATATAAACAGTATTGTTATGGATATTAATGTATTTTAAAGAATTGTACCATTACCATTTTAATATGTGAAAATAAAATTATTATTATAATAAAGCCAGCTTTAATAGAATTATTGTGAATTTCTCAGGCAGCTATTCAGGAGGAGACGTCTACATCAGATAATACACAGCTGGAAGATTCAGCCACAGATGAGGTCAGAGGTCAACCGGAAAGTGAAAGAGAGAGTGAGGATACCAATGACATGGACCTTAATGCCATCAGTGGCACCAAGTGCAGGGTGGCACACTCACATGAGTGGGGCGAGAAGCAGTATTGTAATGCCCTCATTCTGGGGGTCGAACCCCTCCAATTGGACGATCCACCAAAGGTTAGATGAACTTCAAATGATGTTTGAATTGTTGTCTTTAGAGAGATAATAAGCCTCACATTTTTAGATATTATGTGGTATTTTAGATATTCTTATGGCTACTAATTTCCCATATGTTTTTATGCAGGGCCAGGATAAAAATGTTGCAATTCTTATGTAATTATGTTATAGCCAATTCAAAGATTGCTAACGTGCATATTGTTCTAATATAAGTGTATACAAAAATTCTGGTTTTGATAAATTGTTCAAGTTAATTAAAATTTCATGTGTGTTGTTTGTATTGAGACTGTTTGAGAGAGAAAATCAGCCACAAATGGCATAGCATCCCTCATTACAGGAAATATGATGATATATGTGTACGCCTGTATGGCATTCCTAGTTTCCATAATAAACTGTCATCATAATCGTCGTCAAACCTACCCACCCATACAAGTCCTTCCCACTCCTTGAAACTCTTCTCACACATATCCAAGTGTGACAAAGTCTGTCACCTCTTCCACTGCCACTCGTCTCCCTCCCATGTCCAGTGTCACAGTCATGTTGACTGTGATATAGTGGGTGACCCCCTCACTCATTGTGTCACATGTCAGTTAAAACATGTAATAATATCAGTTAAAAGAAACACTGTATGTCTGTTTCAGGTGCGAGTTCTCTTCTGTAACCCCACTCACAGGTCTATGTTACCCTGTCCCTACTTCCTCGATGGTAACTGCCGATTCAGTGAAGAAGATTGCAGGTATGGAATTGTTCTCTTCAGTTCCATCACATCATTTATTTAAAGGACAAAAAAAGGCTACGGTTTCGTGTCATACACCTAATAGAGTTTATACAAAGTAACAATTTCCACATATACTCAATTTTTTAACGTCAGCGGTTTACTCAGAATGTGACTTTAAAGTCTAAAATTCTGACGAAATCCACGATGGTCTAGATGCCGCCATAGGTGAAGGGTTAATTTGGCTTGGCCATTCAGCACGCGGCATTCTATATCTCTGTCAGCTTCCGACGACGTTGTTAAGGGTCAACAACTTCGAGTCTTCGACAGTTCGTTCAGTTGACGTGACATCTAGCAGCTGCTTATAGACGTATATCTAAATCTGTGGTTAAATCTATGGTAAACTTTAGTAATTATGCCTTCGTGTTCAGCATATGGTTGCAATAATAGTTGAAACAACCGGTAGTATTGAAGCAATGTATTCACATTGGTGATTTGCGGGCGTACTGTTTGGAATCTCTCCAGTCCAAGTACAGTTCACTTTGCACGGTCCATTTTGAGTAGAAATGCTTTGATGTAGACATGTATCATCAGTTGATGGGATGATTTCAGCGATAACAATAATAGACAACTTTATATTTACCGTCATCAGCATGTTACGCGCGTTACCGAGTTGCAGCCATTTCATGACAACAGCCAAACCCCATGCAGGGAATCTACGTGGAGAGCGCCTCGATCACCGTCGTGACGTCATTCTTCGTCTAAGATGGGGTAGCGCATAATATTTGGATAGCTGGGTGTTAAAAATATTTTTCTGGTAAACCGCTGGCGTTAAAAAATTGAGTATATGTGGAAATTGTTAGTTTACATTAACTCTATTAGGTGTATGTCACGAAACGTAACTTTTTTTGTCCTTTAAGGCTAACGCATCTCTATAGTCTTTTCTTCTTTGAGATCATGTTTCAGTTAAAAATTGACTTATTTCAGTTATTGGTAATGATTCTTGTTTTAGATATTCCCATGGATATGTATTACCAGTTGAAGATCTCAGAGACTTTGAGGACCCTGACTACAGGTTTAGTATTCATTATTTTATATGTTTTTAGGCTGGATCAAATATATTTTACGGACACCATTTGAAAATTACAGTGGGCTTATGTTATAAGAAACTTGTTGGGACTTGCTCAAACTGTTCTTGACATTCAGTATTTGCATCATGTTTACAGTGAGTCTTGTACATTTACAAATTATAAATATGCAAGACCTAGTGTATAAATATTACATATATTCATAACTGGGTATACTATACTAAATAAATTAATGACGGACGGACGGATAGTGAGTAGAATAAGAGGTTATTATAATGGATTGTTTGAATGGATGGGTGGAAAAGAGTTTGTCTTAAAGATTTGTTTGAATGGATAGCTATTGGGTTGAATTTTATTATCATACAGACTTGCTGTGTTTCAGCCGTCTGTGCATAGAGAGTGCATGTCTAGTGAAGGACTCGGACAGTGTGTGGTACCGGGCGATGGTGGTTGGACTTCTGGATGACCACAAGTATGAAGTGACGTTCACCAACAGTCACGATGTACACACAGTAGACATGGAGGACATCCTTCCTATAGGTGTGTAGTATGCAACACACTAGTGTCTGCAGTGTGTAGTCTTCAACACAGTAGTGTATGCAGTGTGTAGTCAACAAGACAGTAGTGTCTGCAGTCAGTAGTTTCTGTAGTCATCAACACACTATTGTCTGCAATGTGTAGTAATCAACACACCAGTGTCTGTAATGTGTAGTCACCAGCATACTAGTGTCTGCAGAGTGTAGTCATCAACACACTAGTGTCTGCAGTGTGTAGTCATCAACACATTACACTTTGCAATGTGTAGTCAACAAAACTGTAATATCTGTAATCATCAACACACTATTATCTGCAGTCTGTAGTAATCCACACACTAGTGTCTGCAGTGTGTAGTCATCAACACACTAGTGTATGCAGTATGTAGACATCGACACATTACTGTCTGCAGTGTGTAGTCATCAACACACCAGTGTCTCTAGTGTTTAGTCATCACTCATCAACACAGTAGTATCTGCAGTGTGTAGTCATCAACAGTTTTCAACACACTATTGAATATAGTATATAGTCATTTCTACATTAAAGTATCATTATTGTATTTTGTCATCATTGCACCACTGTCTTTCATCAATGCCCCATTGTGCATAGCACATTTTTTCAATACACCACTGTGTACATTATAGTACATTAGTGTATGGCTGCTGTGTACTTGGCACATGATTTCTTTAGAATAGCATTGTGTACAATAAATAGTCAATATAAACTGTCATATTGTACAGAGTGTACAATGTCATGAGTTATATTATCAACACACCTCTGTCAGGAGTGTGTGGGCATCAACACACCTCTGTCAGGAGTGTGTGGCCATCAACACACCTCTGTGTGCTTATTCCACATCTGCTTGACTAAGTAGATATAACATGTTGTGTGACACGGGTTGACATTTATTTGTCATCCACAGACAACTCAAACAGCAATTCAGACGAGGATGAGGATGACTTGAGTGGGGAAGACTCATCAGGGGATGAGGAGGAGGAGGAAGATGTCCTCCCAGTGTACCTGTGGAAGCCGTCCGTGACAACAGATGTGTTAGGAGACTGGGAAGTACACACAAAGGTGACGACTTCAGTTATAAGGCTTTTCTGAATAACAGTTGAGTTTCTGGTTGCCCAATGGGAACATACAAAATAAAGACAGGAAAAAGTCATGGAATAGGTTACACATGACACACAAATATATATATATATATATATATATATATATATATATATATATGTAATTATATAAAATATATGTAAGTAATATGCATATAATTATATATAATTTATACATACATACGTGTATGTATTATATGTATATATATATATATATATATATATATATATAAGCCTAAAGGCAGCTTATGTCGACCAGTGCTTAGAGGACCGGCTTATGTAGACCAGATGTATTTTTTTATTTAACATATTTTCCAAAGATGTAAAACTGGAACATTGTTTCTAATACTAATGTTTAACACATAATGAAAGTTCATCAAAATATTTCAATAAATAAGGTATATGCAAAACAAATCGGTCTACATAAAACCGCATATGCATAGATGACGATTTATGTAGACCGGAGCAACGCCGGAAGCTGCACATATTTAGTTAGCGTTTTTTGTGGTAGACGCCGAATCTAGCTATGTTGTGATACATGTTTATGCAGTAAATTTAACAATTTAGTGAATGCTGTAAAATTAGTTGCCGAATACCAATGGCAACATCAACATTCGAGGGATATCAGTCCGCAACAAAGACAAAATGCAAGTTTTACTAATTTACACATAATAATATAGCCTTTTGCATCAGTATGAAGCATATCATACACTGAACACGAAACTCCAACCCTTCGTTCGATTGTTCTGTCGGAACTTCATCACGGACTTGCCATATCCGGGTCGTTGACTTCCCTTCTGAAAGTGTAATTTCAATTCGTCCCCACTCTTCAAACTTTACTGTACTTGCAACTAGCGTGCTCAGCCTTTCCTCGAACTCTTCATTAGACACCTGAGTACATAGTACGTTTGGACTTGTTGGCATCCCCAACTGTTTGATGGCCCTCTGTTTCAAAGCAATGTTCTGGTGCTTCTGGCATAAACATGTGCTGTTCCTCCCAAAACGTACCAATGCAACGTGTTTCAGTCTTGCCCGTCTGAAGAAGGTGAGAGATGTTTGCATCTGGATTTTCCTAGCAGAATATTGCATGCAGATTTCGAATATAGTCATTCAAAGTATATTTCTGTACCTTCTTCATGCCATCCTTTATGGCATCCTTCTTGTCTGGCAGAAGGGTAGAATTATCCGGTCTCTCCATGAACTGCGTCACGTGTAGTCGCATACGTCTGGACTTCACGTTTTGTGTCGTATTTTGTCCTGCCAAGCCATCCTTGTGGGGAATATATCGTCGGTCTAGATGCAACCTCCTCGCGACCATGCTTCCTGCCTGAATTCTCTTCAGGTGACGTCCAGTGAAGAGTGACCGCCACTTCTTGACTGACATTTCTTGCAACTCCATTACCAGTGATTCATGAGCAGCGATAACCCTTCTCACTTCTGTGCTTCGCGAAGGACTCAATCCGTCCTTCCTCATTATTATGTCAGCACGGTGCACCGGCGTTGGCAAAATTGTGTTCACGTTGGTCATACCAGCTCTTGCTTGTCCAGAGTAATCTACAAATGTAGAATGCAATATCAGTCAACCTGTATTTGTTTGGGGAAATGCTTATTTGCTTTCGAAAATAATCCCACGAGGTGGGCAGGTCATGTGAGGTAACGGGAACTGTAATATGTTCGCCATACGCATTGCAGAAGCTCATCTATAATTGCGTGTACATGGTTACCGCCATTAGAGAGCATGCCGTTTGGCCATTATTCTTCAAATTATTGGCTATTTTTCCAAAATGCATTATACCGTTTTGTAATCTGCGTTGCATGTGAAAGGTATATTGATTAGTCTTACCTAAATGGAAATTATTTTTATTTATGTCTACTTTTTACTTTTGCTCTGCAGATGTCCACAATTATTATGTATTGTATATAATAGTGTGCTCATCATATTTGTAATTGGAACACCTTCTTTTATATGAAGATCAATATGTACTTAACACATCTAGCCTAAAATGTCGCACGTCAGTCTCATCTACATGTGGCTAATGTACAGCGTATTTCTTTTTAAATTTGCATGTCCAGCGGTATCATGTTGCTTAGACATTGCGATGGTCATATATCTGCATTCCCACATAGCAACATATCATATTAGCGTTCATGGGTCTGTCATAATATAGCTGTTACGTATACTAACGTTAAATGGAGCTACATTTGTTAACTTACAACATTGACTTCATTCATGTTACATCATTTTATAAGAAAAAGTACACATACCGCCACAACTTATCTAATAATTATTGTAGAAAACAAAAAAGTACCCACCAGCATGGAGACAGCCGCCAAGGATGCAATGATCATCGTAGTTCCTATATATCAAGGCAGATTGCGCCCTCAGCAGTAGTTTTTGGTAATCCGACAGATGACGCTGGATACGCAATGACGCTGGATACACTCCAATGTCGGTTTTGTCCTCATTTGAGCGAGAAATATTGAGAATATTGCCATTGCCACTGATGGGGATATATCAGTCTTGTTGTTGGTTAATATGTAAAAAAATAAACGACGTGTTTCTTATTTTTTTTAAAGCAGCCATTTCTATATATGACGCTGGACATGGGCCACGGGCCTGAATAAATTCTTTCAAAAAAGCTGCTGGGTATATGAGTGATCCTTGCAAACAATCACCTCTCACTTGTAGACATTGTGGGCCTTGACTGGCACTGTGCTTAAAATGGTGGAAGGACACATTAATAAGGTCACTGGTGATGAAGACATCTCCCAGCTGTAAACAACCTTGCGTGGTGCTTCTCGATCTGGGCACCATCTCTCCTACTCTTAGGTACGCCCTGAAAGCTAAGACCATCATTGCTCGAAGCATGATACGATGATAATGGGAGGAGAAAACAGTGGGTATAGCTTGGACCAAACGGACGAGGATGGGCAGTGTAACAGGCAGGCGGACGTCGGTAACAGACCCTAAATTCCTAGCTCCAGCTAATAACCTACCTACGAAGCTCACAGATGAGTGGATGATGGAGCATCATAAGACCATCATGTACCAGGAAGGCAGGAGCATCAAGGCCGTTATTTTTTATGCCAATCTCCCGTCTTCTTGACTTTGTGCGAGCAATAGCAAATCCCTTCATTATCAAAGCATCAGATTGCATAATTTCGCTACCGAACATTTAATCAATGATGAAATAATGGATGTGTTCGAAAATGGAGAGAAGATACAGACGAGAGAGCTGGTTTTGAAAGCTTGCAGTAACAATACACAGATGTAACCTGCCAAAGAGTGATACTGTCGGTAATTGACATCAAATCGAATAGAGCATCCTACACCACCATACCTAAACTGCTTGGATCTGCCGAGCGGGACATTGAGATCGCCCGGGTACATGGAATAACTCTCGCGGAAGTCTTCTCGCATGACGACCACCTCCTCACCAGCCACCTGTTTGATGGCGAATTTTACCTCTGTCACATGTGGCTCAATTGCCCCCGCATCGAGTGTTGTACGCATCACCAGAGTATTATAGTGTTTTTCAAGGGGTTATAGCCAGTGAAGGAAGGCACCTAGGGTTTGTCAGAGTGGGTGGGAAAGTGACGGAGGTACCCTCAAACCGTTTACATGTCATAGCTCCCTATCTACTAATATGCTATCCATGTGCAAATGTGGTAATGTGCAATGCCCGTGCAGAAAATTTACGGTGATGTGTGTCATTTATTGCCACAAGTTCGAAACTGTCAGAATCGTTGTTAGCTAAATGTGGGATGGAAAGTTTGTTGTACGTGTACATGCTAGCTAGATATACAGTACATTACAGGTGGTTATTGTTATAAATTACTTGAAAGGTTACAATATTTTGTTTGTTTGTCATAATATGTTAAAATTAACAGTGTGAGCAATGTTAGATATCATGAATTGACCATCACTTTCAATACTTGGTTTTCTATATTAAAAAGAGGACACGATTTATGCATATGTTTAGGCACATTTGACGTTTGATCTTGGCATAGCACTTAGTTATAACTTCAACAAGTTAATACTCTCGTCGATTTGGCTTTATCTCAGCAGAACTTTGATGATATCAACTTAGATAAGACCTCAAGCTCATGTATATGTCAGTTCTATCACGTTTTGTGACCAAATATGGTTTAAAATGTTGATTTTAACCCATTAACTTGACCTTTGACCTATATGGTCAACCTGAAAGGTCATGAAATAATAGGTATTTGATTGGGGATTATCACAATCATCGAGAGGGACATACAAATCCAGTTTCTAGCTCATTTTGATCGACAGTTACGCCTTATTGAGTTATTGTGTTTCTGCAGTCGACAGTCGTTGTGGATTTATCATCAAATGTGGCATCAAATCATAAAATGGATAGGTCAGGCGTGTCAGGAATGTCAATTTTAGGCAGAATTGATACCAAGTTTGGTTATCTAGCCCTTCTGGGTCCAAAGTTATAGATGAAAACCTGGTCAGCGGTGGCCATTTTGGATTTCACGCTCCAGTGACCTTATTCCACAGATTTTCAAAAAGCACCTGAAGTGTTGAAAGACATGGTATGGAGAATACAAATCAAAAGAAAAACTGTGTTTACCTCAACATTTGTACAGGCCTATATGGCAGAACCAGGACTATATGGAACCAGTTTTCAACAAATTTAAACTATTGAAAGTAGAAGATATATTAAAGTTAAAAGAATAAAAACATTATTTTTAATATATTCATAAACAATTACCTGCATATTTACTAAACTGGCAAATTACACTACACATTTTCTCACTTCAAACAAACACTTCCAAATATACATGAGATATGCACCTTGTATAAAGGACCATATTAATTTTCACCATGAAAAGTAATATGTCACAGGCAGTTCCTATGACAGCGACATTATTGTTTTAATAGGAGCTACTGACCACAAATTATAAAAGCTACATGTTTGTGTTTTTTTGTTACAACAATAATTATTATACATACGTGTGTACATGTCTGTAGGTATATTTAGTCTATTGTATAGGCTAATATTAGTATGTGAACATGAAATAATATGTATGCTTGTATAAATATATTTATGAAATTGATGTACTTACAACATATATTGGGGTCAATAAAAATTATGGTTATGGCTATGGTTATTCATGAGAATTATAAAGAACACAGAAACATTTAAGTGCATCATCTTTATACAAGATCACCTACAAATGTTACCAGTGCACACATATCAATGTAACTTGTGCAAGACTGTCGGTTTCTTTGTAGCATTAATGTTACTCATTTAACTTATTGTTTTTTTTGTGTTATTTAGTTGCTGAATGAAGTTTTTTGAAGTTATGTTATCGCTTTTTTTAAAGTACAATGATATAGTAAACAGACCTAAACAAACACTGGGGTTAGTCATAAATCTTCACATCTTGAGTCAATATATAACTAACTATATCACTGGAGAGGTGGTTTTCTGAAATTTGTATAACGTATTTCTCAATGACATCTTTACAATCACAACATTACCATGACAATATTCAAATGTATTGAATAACATGTAATTGCAACAATAATATTGTAGCTCTCCCAAGGGGAGACTGTACAAATGAATGACATGCCCTGCAGGGAATAGGATCCAAGCTGATGGCGCGTATGGGGTACATCAGCGGGGAAGGTTTGGGCAAGAACAGTGACGGGCGGGCACAACCAGTGCCTATACAGTTGCTCCCCCAGGGTATGTAGCAACAATCTAATAAACCTATCACATTTTATGACTTTTCAGTATAAAAATGCTTATGAAATAAAGATGGATGAACAAATTGTGACATGTTTTTTTATTAACATTATTATTATTTTCTATGATGAACTTTTAAAACGTGTGCTGGTTGTACATTGTTAATGCCATCAGTGTGTATTGTGATTTGAGTGTGTGTAAGTGTCCACGTGCGTGCGTGCGTGCATGCGTGTGGGGCGTGCGTGCGTGCATGCGTCGTGCGTGCGTGCGTTTTTTGGGTGGGTGGGTGTGGTGTGGTGTGGTGTGGTGTGGTGTGGTGTGGTGTGGTGTGGTGTGGTGTGGTGTGGTGTGGTGTGGTGTGGTGTGGTGTGGTGTGTGTGTGTGTATGTATGTATGTATGTACTCCAATATTTATCTATGTGTGTGTATGTAATTTGTATGTGTATATACATTATGCCACTCCTAGACATCTTCCCAGTTATCCACACAATTATCTTTCTTTCTCAACACTCACATCCCTATTGGTGCCTATTTTAGGGCTTCTGTGGTAGTTTTCAATTTGTTTTCCCATCCAGGGGATACATATTTGAGATAGCATATGATAATTTACGCAGTTGAAATATTTTATTTTTAACTGCAGGGAAGTCACTTGATAAAATAATGGAACTCAAGGCAAGGGCTGGAGACCAGGATCTATATGATGTGATGAAGAAGGAGAAACGGAGAAAGAAACGAGATCCCAAACCCACTGCCACAGGAACAACCAAACACACAGCAAAGCCAAAGAATGTCTTTGATTTCATCAACAAGAAACTAAGCCGGAAGAAAGGTACACAATCTGAAATAACAGGCATAATAATTAGTTAAAATTATGACTACTGTTATAAACCATATTGAATCTTATGAAGTGGTATTATATAAATAAAATTTAATTTTAATTATGCTAACTTGCATCATTTTAAGTGAATAACATTTCACACAATCTCCACTCTTCTTGCAAAGAATAAACCTAAAATATAGAGTTTTTTATTACGTTAGCAACATTTTGAATTATCAACACTTGCTTACTCAAAGAATATCTCTCTGCTAGAGAAATAGTTGTCTATTTGTCACAAAGAGCTCACATGATCTCTCTGAATATAAGTACATCAAGAAACCTAGTGCAAAATAAGCCTTAGGATGCCGATAATGTTTTAAAAATAGTTTGACTCCTGGCTAGATGTTAGGCCAGTGTACAAAGTAACCTTTGACCTAAATGACCGTGTGGTCTGTGCAGGTGACCTGGCTGGCCTGGTCAAACATGCCCACCAACCGCTGAAGAAAACGACAAAGATAAACCACATCACAAAAGGCGAACTGAAGAAAAGATCAGACAAACACATTCATATTCAGGTGAGACAGCAGACACTATTTGCTGGTGATCATCTTTCATAATTTATTCATACCCGGGGGTATTCACAGATGAAATCAACATGATGTCTTTTAAAATTGATTTCTTGTTACTTGTCTTAAAGGTAGTCACACCATGTTGTTTATGTTCTATGTCAATTAATACCTAAGAACAGCAGAATTGCATTTTGCAGTAGAATTGTGCAGTAGTAATAACGTGGTTGAATTTTTCCCACAGAAGTCTCGATGATGTCAGTAATTGATCCTACAGTTAGATTTAATGCTTAGATTGATCCTATTGGGCATGACAGATATTATATTATAACTATTAATGTTTCATTATTCTGTACTTTTTTCTAGAATGAGATGTCATTCTTCTACCACTCTTGTGTTATTCTCTGACTATTTTCTTTCTGATGTTTTCTATACAGATGTTCAAGACGCACGAAGAAATAAAAACTGTTGAGAAACAGATCAAACAGTTGAAGACTGCTCTGAGCCGAAACAAAGGAAGGCAAGTCTCACAAAATGTGTAGATACACTAAGTTTGAAAATGTGTTAAAAGTAATTCAATTGTCATATGTTTACTGGGAATCAAAATTAGAAAACTTGCTATGAATATGTTTTTTAGTTGTCTACTTATTTATTACATGTACATATAATTGTTTAAATTATGTAATGTATTTCAGTTACTTGTGGATTACAGTGGCATAGTGGTTAGCGCATCAGTGTCAGTCTAGAGACCACCATTATGCAAGTTCAATCACTACATTGCCTCAGTTTACTCAGCTGTATGGATGAATACCACTGCTATAGACAGTGGTGGATATTTGTGTCTAACAAGATTTAACAAGATTGCCACCTAGAGAATCAACTCTAGATGGCAGGTGGACAAGGAAGCCCTTTGGCTTATCGAGAGTCCAACCTATCTAACTAAATGTACCCAGCCCTTCTTAGGTACATGTAAATTTTATTTTTAAACATATTAACACTACTAGCACCTACACAATCAGCCGATAATCTGTTCCATTCATTTACTGTTCTTTGTGAAAATTAAAATTTTCTAATATCTAGTCTACACTGCTTCTTTGCTAATGTAATTCCATGTGCTCTAGTCCTTCTCTCTTCCTTAACCAAGAAAAAAATATTTCTGTCAATATTTTCATACCCATTCAATATTTTAAAAACTTCTATCTGATCTCCTCTCAATCTCCTGGTTTCTTGTGTTGTTAATCCACATTCTTTTAGACGCATTTCATAACTAATATTCCTGAGTTTTTGTATCATTTTGGTTGCTCTTTCTAGTATATCAATATCCTTCTTGCGATATGGCCTCCATGCCTGTATGCAATATTCTAAATGAGGCCTAACTATTGTTTTGTACAGCGGTATTATTAGTTCTTTTTCCTTGTACACTATATTTCGCCTAATTAATCCAAGAATTTGGTTTCCCTTCGCTGCTGCAATTGCACACTGTTCTGATACCTTCATATCAGCACTAATAGTTAACCCTAAGTCCTTTTCCTTTACGGTAGTATTTAGTACAGTATCACCCATTGTATATTGTGCATCTTCATTTCCATGTCCTGTGTGGAGGCACTTACACTTCCCATAATTAAACAGCATTTGCCACTTCTCAGACCATTCGTTCAAATTATTTAGATCATCTTGTAATTGCTGTCTATCTGCATCACTTTCAATTTTTCTAAACACTTTTGTATCGTCCGCAAACTTCAACACCTTGCTTGTTATATCATCATCCAAATCATTGATATATATTAAAGGACAAAAAAAGGCTACGGCTTCGTGTCATACACCTAATAGAGTTTATACAAAGTAACAATTTCCACATATACTCAATTTTTTAACGTCAGCGGTTTACTCAGAATGTGACTTTAAAGTCTAAAATTCTAACGAAATCCATGATGGTCTGGACGCCGCCATAGGTGAAGGGTTAATTTGGCTTGGCCATTCAGCGCGCGGCATTCTATATCTCGGTCAGCTTCCGACGACGCTTTTAAGGGTCAACAACTTCGAGTCTTCGACAGTTCGTTCAGTTGACGTGACATCTAGCAGCTGCTTATAGACGTATATCTAAATCTGTGGTTAAATCTATGGTAAACTTTAGTAATTATGCCTTCGTGTTCGGCATACGGTTGCAATAATAGTTGAAAAAACCGGTAGTATTGAAGCAATGGATTCACGTTGGTGATTTGCGGGCGTACTGTTTGGCACTTTGATCGGTCCATTTTGAGGAGAAATGCTTTGAAGTAGACATGTATCATCAGTTGATGGGATGATTTCAGCGATAACAATAATAGACAACTTTAGATTTACCGTCATCAGCATGTTACGCGCGTTGCCGAGTTGCAGCCATTTCATGACAACAGCCAAACCCTATGCAGGGAATCTACGTGGAGAGCGCCTCGATCACCGTCGTGACGTCATTCTTCGTCTAAGATGGGGTAGCGCACAGAATTTGGATGGCTGGGTGTTAAAAAATATTTTTCTGGTAAACCGCTGGCGTTAAAAAATTGAGTATATGTGGAAATTGTTACTTTATATTAACTCTATTAGGTGTATGCCACGTAAAAGTCTTTGTTTGTCCTTTAAGAACAAAATAGGTCCCAATACTGATCCCTGCGGTACTCCACTCAAAACCGATTTCCAGTTTGAAACCTCCCCATCAACTACCACTCTTTGTCTTCTATCAATGAGCCATTTTTCTATCCAGTTAATCAGATAGTCTGTGTAGTATTACACTGTGGCTGAATGCTTCCCGGCAGAGTGAGTATGATGTTCACTTGAAGAGGTCTGCCAGGGAATCAAGTGTAAGGTGCTTTGAGCAGCCCTAATGGCTGCACACTTTGTTGTACACAAACGTAACTTTTTATTTATCATATCTAGTGTATTTAATGTGGTCAATCTGATGATTTCAGTGACAAGCGAGTGGCCAGTCAGATTCAGCAGAAGATTGTATCGGCCGAACAATACCTACAGCAGCTGCTGTCTTCTGAACAGTCAATGAAGCAACATCAGCAGGCTAGGAGTGACCAGAAGAAACTGACCGTCTTTTAGGGTGACCACAGCACTGGACTGTCGAGACGGGCTACTGAATCATACAGTTAAGACTTTCTGTATGTCTTATCAAACTGTTTTTCAGTTTGTAATATAATGAAAATAAACAGCCAGTTCATGGGCCAGTATTAGAGTGAAACAACATGTGTATGCTCAGCTCCTGGCTGAGTATGTAGGACGCCACTTATCATCAGTAATGCCACATTGAATGGCTGTTTGATTGTAGGAAATACCTATTTCACATTGTTGAATAAAATATGTTAGTTTATGCTTACTGGTGGTATTATTCTGTTCCACTCATGGATTGCAATTGTGAATCAACTGACTCGCACTCTATGTGATAGCCACAACCATAACTTTTGATCTGGGACAGCATACTTGACTGTTCTCTGTTATCTTCCAAGATACTATCAAGACAGTATCACAATGGTGATTACACTTATCATAAAACTGTTCCATTAGTAAATAATTCTCAATAGTCGCCCTTATTTCTGAGTCAATTTACCAGTTTTCTCTTAATGTTTTGTTTGTTTGTTTTACATTTCTTGTAATGTTTTGTTCAATGAACTTCATCAGACAATGACCACTAGATGGTGCTAGCTGTCTCACGAACCCCTCACAATGAATGAAACATTAAGAGAACTGGTCGCAAAATATGTAAAAACAGCAGAATGTTTATTTACTCTTTAAACAGGAACCAGCAGGTATCATTTGTTAAGAACTGTCTCCACTGCAATATTGAACACAATTGCTTTATTGAGTGATTGTCAGAAACAATATCGAATACAAACACATGAAATATACATACAAATCAGGATAGACAATCAACAATAAGCAGGAAAGAAGCAAACTGCTTATAATTCCTTTTTTCAAGTAATAACAAAACATGTATGCCACCTTGGTGCAATTGTGCTGATGCGAACATACCACAGTTAATCAAATAAATGTCATAAAAAACATGATGATACATTTTGTCAATTAACTATTAGCTATGCTATTCAAAATTATTCATACATACAATTATATTAAATTATACCAATGTATCCTAAGTGTGCAGTGTTTCTTGTTAATATGTTCTCCAGATGTATTGTTTCATTGCATTTTTGAATATACTATAATAGACGTACAATTATCAATATGATTCTTCATAATAACAGTATTCCATAGTTTTGGACCAACATAAGTAAGTGTATTTTGCTTGATATTAGTTTTGCAATGTGGTATTTTGTAAGCTATATGTTGTCTCATATTGTAGTTGTGTGAGGGTGTGTGCATCATGAACATGTCATTAAATATATTTTGTAATATACCCCTGTTATGTTTGTACATTAATATACAAGTTACATATTTATTCAGTTGATAAATTGTCATAATTTGATGTGCTTTAAATAAAACATATGTATGACTTCTGAATTCAGCATGACTTATTATGCGAATGATTTGTTTCTGCAATATATGAATTTTAGATAAATATATTTTTGGGGCTCTTCCCCATACTATATTACAATAGATAATAAAAGGGTATATGAAGGTATAGTATAAGTTAATCAAAGTTTTTTTGTTCACTTTGTTCTTGATTTTCCAGAAAATGCCTACACTCTTTTTACATGTATATTTTATATGTTCATTCCAATTGATTTTATTATCTATTATCACTCCCAGAAATTGGGTATGGCTAACAGTGTCTATTTGAGTCCCATCTATATAAATGTTGTTGATTCTTTTTCTTACACTAGGAATATTGCTAAATGTCATTGTACATGTTTTCTTGATATTTAACGAAAGTTTATTAGCCTTAAGCCACTGTGAAATATTTTGTATTTCAATATTTAAATTGTGTTCCATTTTTGGCAAATCGTTCCCTCGGAAAAAAATATTAGTGTCATCTGCATACATTATCGGAAAGGTGATTTGTGACACAGCACTTAAATCATTTATATAGATCAGAAATAATAAGGGTCCTAATAGTGATCCTTGTGGCACACCACAAGTTACATTTTTAAGCTCAGAATTGGTTTCACTGATTCTTACTGTTTGTTTCCTACTAGATAGATAACTTTGAAACCATTGGAGGACAGTTCCTCTTATTCCATAATGGTTTAATTTACTTAATAGGATGTCATGGTTCACTGTATCAAATGCTTTGGCGAAATCTAAAAAAAGTCCTATTATATGTTTTCCTTTGTCCATTGCACTTGTTGTTTTATCAATTAATATTGTTAAAGCCATGTAAGTAGAATATCCTTTTTTGAATCCAAATTGATAATTTGACAAAATATTATGTTTATCAATATATTTAATTAGTCTACTATATACAAGTTTTTCAAATATTTTAGAAAATACTGGTAATACGGAAATTGGTCTATAGTTACTGATTAGTGTAGCATCTCCTTTTTAAAAAATCGGTACTACATTAGCTATTTTTAATTCGTATGGTACGTATCCTTTGTCATACGATAAATTTATAATGTGGCATAATGGTTCAATCATGCTAGAGTATGTTTGTTTAATGATGTCTGGTTTTATACCATCCCATCATCCAGGACTGCAGTTTTTTAATTTCTCTATGATTATCCTTATATCATCTGTGGTTGTAGGTTTTAAAAACATTGAGTTTTTATAAATTCCATTAAGATAATCCTCAGGCTTATCTGTAACGGTTGGAATATCCTTGGTTAATTCTGAACCAATGGTCGTGAAGTATTCATTAAATTTATCAGCTGTTAACTGCCTATCTTTTGTTAGAGTGCCATTTATTAAGACTCCAAACAGCCCAATCTTCCAAGGGCTAATGCAGGAGTCACTGAGGATGGTCACTGCCAGGGTGCTTGTCGTCCTCAGTGGTTCTTTTACGTCCCAAATTGAGATGGGACCGACATTAACGTGATTCTCCGATTCACGAGGGATACACAGTCCCTAATGTTGAGAGCCAGATTTTTATATCACAACTGCCGGTACCGGGGATCGAACCCGTGCCGCCGACGTCAGAGGCGGATGTGGTAACCACTACAACACCCACGCTCACTGAAGTGTGGAAGAATAATTAATGTGCAAACACTGTTTTGGGCATATTTAATTACATTTATCAAGAGTAAACCTTTAAAGGATTTATTTTAGTTTTAAATATATAAATGGAGGCATAGCGTTTAACATTATGCATGTTGATGCCAGATACAAGAACAAGAAGAAGTTCAAAGCAGGGTCAAGTCAAAGCAGGGTCAGAGAGTTGCTGCACGGCATTCCCCAATGCAGCAACGGCTAACCAATCACAAATGGGTCACCATCAAGACCCCCTTCCACTCACCATTTACACCCCTCTTTGCAGGGGGTAGCTCTCCAATAATGACATATTCCCTGGGGCAGGGGAAGTGAATCTACCCAATCAACCACATTTGCCCAGCGTTATAGAAATAACATATTTCCTGCTTGATGCCATCTTCGTATTGAACACGTCACCCACCAACCAGCCCCATTTTTCCACCAGTGTAAATGATAGGACGGTTAGTATCTCAAAGGATACTCTGATGAATTCAAACCTGGAATTCTGGTTATGCGATCGCAATCACATCTCCATCGATCAATATCCTGGTTTGATAGGCATGATTCAGAGGAATGCAGACCTGCAATTCTGGTCATGTGACCACAGTCACATGCTTGGTGAATTAGCTGGCCCGGACCATATCCGACAGTCAAACATTCCAGGCGCGCATCCTGTGGCATGGCTTGACATTCAGAGGTATGCACACATGGGATTTGGTCATGTAACCGTAGTCACACGATTGCTTAAGTAGTTGGCCCGGACCATGTCCACCAGTCAAACATCCCAGTCTCGCATCCTGTTCTCAGCTGTCACAGCTGACCCCATATTATATTTTATTACATGATTACATGTTGCATTGTTCTGTCATAAAAAAATCAGCAACAACAAATTTACTTTACAAGTGGCCCCAAATGTTACAAGAAGTTTCCACAAGCCACACATATCAGTCATCCTGCTGAATATAATATGTTCATACTGACTCATTTTCACACAGTTTCACAGTTAGTTCAATAAAACACTACACAATGATACTGCTCAAGAGTTATTTCTTTATTATCAATATTAAACTGTGCCAGGCATGCAACATGGAATATTATTTTATAATATCATTGTATATATACTTTATGATGTCAATATGATAAACAATATATATTTATTTATGGCTAAAAAATTAGCTGACACATGGTTAAACATCTATTTGTGCAGAACCCACTCTGTCATTGTCACAACAAATGTTCAGGTAATTTGGGTTAGGGAAACACCACAACTTAGGGCTGACAAAAATCACAATAGATAAATTTATAATACAACCCATTGGCATGTACCAGAGAAATAGTCACTGTATTAGATTTAGAGGGTTGTGTCATTTCATGTAGGTGCTTATTTTACTGTCTTGCAGCATTTAGGGGGCTATGTTGTTATCAGGAGGGTGCTGCTCCATTATATATAGAGGGTTATGTGTCATTGTAAATAAGGGCCTATGGGTTTGTGCTGCTGCTTATAGGGGGGACACTGAACTGATAATGGGGCATCTTAGTATATGCAGGGGCTACACTGTCAGCACCACTGCAGGTAGGAGGTTATGTTACAGGTAGACAGTCTTGTCATTGCAAGTAGGTAGTTGCCTCATTGCAAGTAGATAATCCCCTAATACATGTGTGAGACCTCTGTGTAGACGTGTTGGTCTACATGTAGGTTGATGGTCTACTTGTAGGTTAATGGTCTACTTGTAGGTTGATGGTCTACAGCCGTAGTGTTCACCGTAGGGGGATGTGCTTGACGCGGCCCCCAGGGTAGTGTAGAGGGGGGCGGTTGTGTAGTGCCATCTTCACCTTGTTATTGATCTGTCCACACACAAACACAGTAACAAGTGAACTTAATGTGATATCATCTGAAACTCAAAATAATGCTTTTTGTTAAAACTGCACACACAACCTAAATCACCAATCATCCTTTGCTCTAATTATGACTTTTGCATGTCCTCAGTAGATCTTATTTCCTGATGATTCTTTTTACTTTGTTATGCCTCTGCCCCCATGGATACAGGTTTCATGGATACAGGTTTCATGGATACAGATGCTACAAAAGCCTACTATCATTATTGTTATTATTATTAAGAACTAATAAGTAAATTGTAATATTACACATAGAACATGTGTAATCACACCAACCGTTTTCTTTTCCTTTGCGATTTCGATGTGGAACTCTCTGTCTCCCATGCATGTCCTGAGGGTGGCGCGGCTCTTCATTCCTGCCTCAAGGACATTGTAGTGTCTCAGAACTGGCTCCATTGTGCTTCTTACACTGGGCACATTTGATACGGATGAGCTCGCATTTGATTCAGTCTCATCTCCCGAACTAAAAGAAAAAACATTTTGTATATATGTTGATTTATTTAAGTAACAACTTGTGTGTTGTCTGTGTTCATTCTATATCTAGCATGTGTCAGAAATATCTTACCATTTTAACCAAGTATATGTTTGTTGGTTTGTTTGATCACTAAGTAATCAATGTTTTGCATAGTAATACATAACAACGTATAATTAACCAAGACACATTAATGATATATGTGTGAACAGACAGTGATAGGATTCTTTACGGGTGGAATTGTCAGAATTATGAGCTTATGTGGTAAAATTATAGAGCAACAACTGGGGCTGAATAAACAAATGATAATTACTGGATGGTAGTGCATTAAAAAAATTGAGTCCCCAGTGAGTGAGAAGTAACCCCCAAAACAGGTCTAATGAGTGAGAAGTAACCCCCAAAACAGGTCTAGTGAAGTAGTGAATGAGAAGTAACCCCTAAAACAGGTCTAGTGAGTGAGAAGTAACCCCCAAAACAGGTTTACTGAGTGAGAAGTAACCCCTAAAACAGGTCTAGTGAGTGAGAAGTAACCCCCAAAACAGGTTTACTGAGTGAGAAGTAACCCCCAAAACAGATCTAAAATAAGAAAACACTGTTCAGTATGTTATCATAAGAAATGTCAAATACATTTAGAAACTGTTGTCTGTGTATATTCATCACTATCTGGAGGTTGTAAATGTCTGGTAGTCTGACTAATACAAAAGCCCATGTTCAATAAATAATAATAGTCTTACTCTTTTGCACATTTGCTTGCAAGTTCAGAGCAATTTAAATGAAATGCCTGGAATAAGCAACAAAGTACACTTTCTTTCTTATCTATAAACACATGGAATAAGCCACAAAGTACACTTACCTTTCTTATCTATAAAGCAGAAACTATGCACATAAAAACATTTAATCATTGTGTTTTATTCAGGGCTGAAATCATGTAAAATAAATTAATAAAAATAAATGTAAATATATGTAAATACCAGTGGTAAATGTAAATAAATGTAGCTATACATAAATACATAAAAATATGTAAATACATGTAATTAAATGTAAACACATGCAAATAACTCAGAGGATATAATAAAAATGTAATTAATAACGTAGTTAATGGAAAGGAAGAAGCCTCGACCTACGAGGATGGAGGGAGGGGGACGAGTCTGACGGGCATGGAGGTCAACAGCACGTGTTGCAGCTGTTGTCGCGCATCTACAGCTGCCCGACTCTGGAGCACCTCCTGAACGGCCTTGCCCGGGAAGAGTCTGGTCATGAGGAAGATGAGCTCCGGGTTGGACTGGCCCAGGTGGAGGGACATGAGGACATCCTGTCTGGCTCCGGACAGGTCCTGGACACAGCAACAGCAACATCAGACTTCACGACTCATGTCACCACATGTTCTACTTCGATCCCGGATACTTCAATTATTAATTTGTGTATATATTTATTTAATATTTATTATTATTGATTTAAATAATATAATCTGTTTATCTATTTATTTACCTAATTTATTTTACTCTTTTACATTATTACAATATACGTGTATTGTGTTGAATGTTTATAATTATTAACTTCCATTTAGCATTTTCTTGACATCATTCTTATAAGATCGTTAATTCAATATCAACATTAATATTTTAACTTATTGATAGTTTACCAATCGCCAAATGTGCATTTTTATAACTATAGCAGTTACATTCTTAAATCTGTGTATGATCTTGTAAATTAAATGTTGTTTAGCTTGTTGTTTTTCTGCTAGCTGAGCCCGAGGCTTGAGCTGCAGTGTCTGCACTGATTCACCTCCCATAGCAGGCCTTGGAGTTACAATGTAGTGCCATAGCAGGCCTTGGAGTTACAATGTAGTGCCATAGCAGGCCTTGAAGTTACAATGTAGTGCCATAGCAGGCCTTGGAGTTACAATGTAGTGCCATAGCAGGCCTTGGAGTTACAATGTAGTGCCATAGCAGGCCTTGGAGTTACAATGTAGTCCCATAGCAGGCCTTGGAGTTACAATGTAGTGCCATAGCAGGCCTTGGAGTTACAATGTAGTCCCATAGCAGGCCTTGGAGTTACAATGTAGTCCCATAGCAGGCCTTGGAGTTACAATGTAGTGCCATGGCAGGCCTTGGAGTTACAATGTAGTCCCATGGCAGGCCTTGGAGTTACAATGTAGTCCCATAGCAGGCCTTGGAGTTACAATGTAGTGCCATAGCAGGCCTTGGAGTTACAATGTAGTCCCATAGCAGGCCTTGGAGTTACAATGTAGTGCCATAGCAGGCCTTGGAGTTACAATGTAGTCCCATAGCAGGCCTTGGAGTTACAATGTAGTCCCATAGCAGGCCTTGGAGTTACACTGTAGTGCCATGGCAGGCCTTGGAGTTACAATGTAGTCCCATGGCAGGCCTTGGAGTTACAATGTAGTCCCATAGCAGGCATTGGAGTTACAATGTAGTCCCATAGCAGGCCTTGGAGTTACAATGTAGTCCCATAGCAGGCCTTGGAGTTACAATGTAGTTCCATAGCAGGCCTTGGAGTTACAATGTAGTCCCATAGCAGGCCTTGGAGTTACAATGTAGTGCCATGGCAGACCTTGGAGTTACAATGTAGTCCCATAGCAGGCCTTGGAGTTACAATGTAGTCCCATAGCAGGCCTTGGAGTTACAATGTAGTGCCATGGCAGGCCTTGGAGTTACAATGTAGTCCCATAGCAGGCCTTGGAGTTACAATGTAGTCCCATAGCAGGCCTTGGAGTTACAATGTAGTCCCATAGCAGGCCTTGGAGTTACAATGTAGTCCCATAGCAGGCCTTGGAGTTGGAGTTACAATGTAGTGGCTGAAGTCAGCCCCAGTTAAACACAAACACTGCTAATTAATCAGATTCTTTATTAGCTGACATTATAAGAATTCTGACTCCTGTTCTTTTACGCTGCACTTAGTCTTAGCCTAGTGATAACAACATTATAGTTATAAATATTCTGACTTTATAGCAGTGTCATTTATACATTTTATCCTAGTAAAATAAGGCTACATTGTCATTGATTACAGTATTTGTATAAAATGTATTTTTTTTCTTTATGTCTTTTATCATATATTTCTTGTGTCTTCCTGTGTTTTGCCAAGGAAAACATTATTCTCTAGAAGATGACATTTACTTTTCATATAATGGTTCTAGAATATGCTTTCAAAATAGTACCCAAATAAGCTTTGCAAAAATACCAGCGTTGCATATTTCCTGTCTTGGGTTATGCATGCACAAAAACATTGTGAAATATCATCAGGTTTTAATCCATCTTTTAATTGTCTGTTATTGTGTCAATTAATCATGGTCCAAAAACATTACATAATATACACTGTGCAATTTCCAATCAAAGATCTGGTCATCATAAATCTGCTGCTCTTTCTGAATTGTTGCAACAGCCTCCTGAATGGACTGTCTGTGGCGGTAGTTGAAAAACTACGGCGCGTCCAAAATGCTTGTGCTCGTGTTATACTAATTCGACCAAAACGAGACCACGTCACGCCCATGCTCTTGGAGCTGCACTGGCTTCCTGTTAAGTGTCGCATCACATTCAAGACCCTACTTCTCACCTTTAAATGCCTCCATGGTCTTGCACCTACATACTTATCAGCACTTCTCTCTCCCTATTGCCCGACACGCAGTCTGCGGTCTTCTGACCAGTTACTACTTAATCAGCCCACTTCCCGAACTAAACTTGGCGAACGATCCTTCTCTTGTGCGGCTCCAAGGGCATGGAACCAACTACCCATTGCTGTGCGACAATGTACGACTGTGAATCATTTCAAAGTAGCACTCAAGACGCATCTGTTTACAGCTTACTATTTTGACAGTCTGTGATCACAGTTAATCAGTCAACGATTCATACATTTATTTTAATTAACTTATTCATTTAATTAGCATATATTTATACTATTTTATTTACTATTTACAACATATTTATACTATTTTACTTATTTATTAATTTTTTAATATAGTGTGTAATTGTGTGCCAACGTAAGTCTGCATTTTAAAGTATCATATTTGTTTTATTAGTATATCCTAATTTTATCAAAGTAGTATTGTATTAACGTTTTAGTATTATTATTACTTATATAGATCTTTTTATTATTGTTATGTTATTAGTATGTATTTTTAGTATCATTATTTTAAGAATAATCATTGTAAAGCGCCCCAGAACAATTATTTGGATGGGGCGCTATATAAGAAATAAACTATTATTATTATTATTATTAATAACATCAAAACACATCAATATTTTGGATAACAGAAACGAGGCTATCAAGGTAGGATGTTGCATCCTGTCTTGCTGACATCACTCGTCCTGGTGTCTCGCTACTCCATAACCCACACTTGTCTGGTAGGGGTGGCGGAGTGGCATTTACAGTTTCCGATATGTTCTTTGTAGAAGTGTTTTAATCACCCCAGTAGCAGAGCTTCGAAGCATTATGCATTCTTGTAAAAAAAATTATATTGTATTTTGAGAGATAACCCAAAAAACAGGTGTAGTGAGTGAAAAGTAACCCACAAAACAGGTCTAGTGAGTGAGAAGTAACCCCTAAAATCTAGTGAGTGAGAAGTCACCCCCAAAACAGGTCTAGTGAGTGAGAAGTAAGTAACCCCTATAAACAGGTCTAGTGTATTTCTTTAAACAATGGAAAATTAAATCTAGATGTCTAAGATGTCTATGGTGCTGTACAATACACAAAAATGCACAATGACAGTTTATACATGACAACTGCAAAGTGTCTATGAAATAAACACAACACAACCTATAAAATATGCACTAAACTGTTTTCTTCTAATATGTCATAAACAATCATTATTAGGTCTTTTTTTGTGAAACAAGCATGTCTGCAGCTGTATTTTGAACACATATATTGATGGAGTTTGTTGAATGTAATGGTGCATGTTGTTTGTGTTTGTGTGTGTGTGTGTGTGTGTGTGTGTGCGTG